>JAUMTR010000002.1:2745923-2757756 GCA_032270685.1 Microctenopoma stevenorrisi | reverse complement strand
CTGTTTAAATCTGGCGGCGAGCTGTGAATGGCTCGCTTTGAACGTAACGTAAAGGAACCGAGAAATTCTACGCACAGTTATTTTAAACACACCCAGGTCACATTATTTAGGCGTGAGATACATTACCTTGAGAGGTAGAGCAGCATATTGCGTATTTGACGACAGCCAATCCGATAGGAAGGGGCATGGCGTATTATTTAGTCTGGGGTAGAGCATCATCGTCCAACTTTTATTGTGCACACATCAATTAAACCACAACCTGGACCTTATTCACACCAGTTACCAGCGCTCACTTCAGGCATGTTATTCAGTTTATCTGTTTATTTATACATTTATTTGAAAATCATAGACTGGTTTAGTAATTGATAAAAAATTAAATGTCAATTTGTTGTTTTTCAGATAACCTGTGGCAGAAACTGGATGAGGAAATTGGCAGGCAGAACACCAACGCCAACAACCCTTTGAAATACTGGGGAAACCAAAGGCACACATATCCACACCTCTTCCACTTGTCCTTGCAGTTCTTGTGTCCTCCAGCTTCATGTGTCCCATGTAAGCGTGTGTCCTCTAAGGCTGAAGAAATTGCATCTAGGTTTTCTGTCTTTCTAGTCTATTGTACTCTACTTATTTAGTCTTCCACTAAAAACAATGCCCCTAAACAATTTTGAAATTGGTGCCTTGTGCAGAAATATAAAATGTCCAGACCTTGTTATCTATGATTTCACAGTTTTTATGAGACAACAACTCAAAAAGAATTTCCTTTAAAAAAATCATTAACATCCACTTTATAACTTCTATTGACAGACTGACCCTAAGAACCGATAAAAAAGAAATGTTTCAGCAACATGCCAGAGAAAATTTTTTAAAAGAAGAAAATATTTGCTGTTACCTTTCTTTATATTTGTGCTGCAAACTGCAAACAAACTTGCAAAGGTGATGATATAAGTAAGAAACATGTCCTTAAATACTAATTTCTGAGATCTCTGTTACCTGACCCATATCAGGTCTCTATACAAGAAAACAACAGCTGGTATGGCTGAAGACATTTTAACCGATTTATGTACTGACAGCTGGTTAATCCACAGTAAATAATTCAATGTTCATTCATATTAAGCATATGTATTTGCAAAATAACATTTTCCTCTGAATTGTAGTGGAACAAATATAAAATACAAAATACCTCCTGTTACATAGAAATAATTCACACATACAGTTATTAAGACACATACAAAAAGCTACAGTATGAAACATTTATTGTAGAATTTTGCAGAAACCTTGCTTCTTAGCATAGCCTGATCCCGACATTTATGGTTCAGTTGTTGATTGATGTTTTGAAGCAGTCATATTTAATATAAATAGATAGATTTTGAGTTGAGCTAGTGCTAGAATTACGTTGCGTGGTGCGGCTTTATGCATAAGTAAAGTAAATGTCAGAAGGTTTAGTCATGGCAACTGGACGTCTTTCTTTCGCTTCCATTTCCTCAATATGTTCCAAACTGTGGAAACAGACAGCTGAAATCTCTGAGACAGCTTTCTGTATCCTGCATTAACAAGGTTTCGCACTCTACTGTATGCACCTAAACATTTTCCTGATAAGATGACAAAACATGAACAGACTAGCAGCTACATAAAGAAAACTGCTACTGTATGTTTTTTAAATTCATTAGCAATGTGAATATTGTCACACAGCTTGATGAAAGTTACAGGACAAATCTTAACCATTGTACACAAATTTCCCACCTTTTGCTTTATTCTATATAACAAGACAACAAACACACGTCAGACTCCATGTTTGGAGTCAGACGTGTGCTCCAAAGCTTAAAGATAGAAAGCCCTGTGTCAGTGTGTGTCTCCACTAGTACTTTCTCACTCTCTACTCTCTGTAGAACATGAACAGACTTTTCTCCTCCTCTCTGTGGAGTCCTTAGATATGTAACTATGATGTTTCTATTTGAAGTCCCCAAAAATTGTGAATGTCTTTTGATAATGCAGAACCCTTTGAGGTCATTTGAAGTTTCCTACAGAAGTATGATCTGCACATTTCCAGGACTCCCTCATGCCTAAAACCAATCAGCACATTGCACAGACCTGTGTATCTGATGTGCAGATTATATATTATAGGGAGTGGTAGCTAATGTTGGTGAGATGCTCCTGTCCTACATGACATCCTTTGCAATCAAAGCACACACCGACCTCATAGGTTCAGTGAAAAACAGCTGTAGAGCTCATTGAATAAAGGTTGTGGGCTGGCAATACGCTGTAATTGTTCAAGCCTTTACCTACAAATACTCTAATATTGCTTTTCTGTTTTTTTCCCAGAAACACAAGAATTTATTTTACAATCTCATAGACACTTGTTACTTTATTTGAAAAGGTTTTCAGGTTTCATGACCAGTATGAACAGCAGGAGTTCTTACAGTGAAGTAAATCTGGTTTCAGTGCTCATATAGGTACCCGACTTGTCATTTACTGCCCTGAAAGTCTCTGCTCTGTTGGAACTGATGGGGTGAAGTTTGTTGCTGACTGGTCAAACACAATCCATAAGGCAAATAGAACAATCTTTATTTCCCAATAATTTCAATGCAGTTGCACACTAGAGCGCAAAAAACAAACTCTTTGTTTTGTAGAGACAGACATCTTGCCTTTAGGGCATTTTTCACGCGTGCATTTTGTGTCCATTTCTAATTTTGCAGATGTGGTTTCCTGCATCATTTCAAACATTA
Organism: Microctenopoma stevenorrisi; assembly: GCA_032270685.1. Taxonomy (NCBI): domain Eukaryota; kingdom Metazoa; phylum Chordata; class Actinopteri; order Anabantiformes; family Anabantidae; genus Microctenopoma; species Microctenopoma stevenorrisi. Next base: position 2,755,033 of record JAUMTR010000002.1, on the reverse strand, counting down.
GTTACACAGCTGTTCAAAACTAATAACTTCATACTATGTTGTCATTTCAGCACATTAGAAATAGACATCTCAACAAAAAGTACTGCTCAGTGTAGTTGAATGTCATTTTCAGTGTTTTTCTGATTCAGTGGTGAAACATACAAGAACATGCGTGGCCCCCGATTTATTTAAGGTTACTCCATCATACCCTAGCACCGGGTTATTAATCAATTATATAAGTAGGGCGACTGTTGCTCAGGAGGTAGAGCAGTTGCCTGCCAATCGGAAGATTGGTGGTTCGATTCCCCGCCTCCTTCAGTCATGTGTCGAAGTGAACTGAAGCAAAGACACTGAACCCCATGTTGCCCCCTTTGTGTCAGGTCAGCAAAACTGCCTTCAAGAGTCAAATCAATTCTCTGCATATCCTCAAACAGCATCTTCTGTTGTAAGAGTAGCCAGAAAAGTGCATCTGTAAATCTGCAAATAACAACAAGAGGTAACTCTAATCATATGCAACCCTGGCTGCCAGGGCAAGGGTGATCAGTTGCTGAAGATTTTTCGAAGCACAGCCACAAATGTCCCTCTATCCTTTATGTCACCTAGACTACAGTTAAAAAGCTTCACCTGGTTTAGGAGTAGCTAAGAAACCAGGGTTCCACTCTTTAAACATGACAAATTATCTATTAATTACCCCCAAATTCTCAGAACAAGTTTGCATAAAAATAAAACCACATTACCCTTTCATAGAGTTTTATGTTACCCAAAAACAGCTCTTTAGGCTCCTATCTGGAATAAAGGGCTCAGTGAAACAGATATGTTATACTGTGAAGGCTTCACAGGGTTTAAAGCTATTGTTTTCTTAGAGTCTTGCTGACTTTGCCTCTCAGAATAATCAAAAACTTCTGCTTATTGTTGTTGCCAGCTTTGGAGAAACGACTGGAATACATGAATGTTTCCCCTGCCTCCGTGTATTCTAGTTTCACACAAATGCCAATGTCTGCCACCTTTTATTTTTTCCCCCTCATCCCTTGCTTTACTCTGCTTTATATCAAAGTGATAAAGTTAGTGTTGTCACTCAGTTTCTTGTCCTTCCTTTACACGTGTTGAGGTAGAACATAGTGTTTATGCATTCTCTGAGGGCTCTGCGATGATGTTAACTCTTCGTCTCTCTTTTTTCTTCAACCCCAATCTCATGTTTAGCTTCCTGCCCTCTCTCGCTTCTGACTTCCTCCTGAAGCCGTTACATATGCTGCTGGGAGTCTGCTGAGAACAGGCAAAAACACAACAAGATGCTACAAGTACTTTTGGCCTTTGAGCTGCAAGTGAGAAACCCAGAGGTGAGCAGATAACAAGAAAGCAAAGAGAGAAAAAAAACACCAGAGTGATGAGCGGTGCTTTGGGCAAAAAAAGACAAAAATAAAACAGAGGGAAGACATGTTCTTTTTAGTTTGTTTTAAAGTCACTAGAAGTGGAAGAACACAGAGTAGGAAAAGAGAAGTGTCACATACATCTATTCTGATGATAATAATAATTTAACAATATAACAAAATACAGAACAAATGTGCATTAATCATTTGACAGGTGGCCCTAAAATATTTAGTATATGTTTAAAAACATATTACACAGGTTAGTTTTAGTGCAATTATGTTATTTAGTAATTTAGTCTTTGAGTAAAATACAAATAAATATATAAAACTCCCTCTATTCTTTGGATAAAACATAAATAGTATGTGAAATAAAATCACATATTTCACCAAACTAATAACTAATTCAAAGCTTGGGTAGTAACTTTCCAGCTTTTGATTTTTCTGTCATATAGGGTTAGACTTGGTAATGCCAAGCTGAACCAGCTTACTTACTTACCCTGTCACAGATTCAGCATCGGTCGCTTTCCACATTATATCCATGTGCTTTTGACCTGCTATTACCTAGATATATCCATTGTTTATTACAACGTATTACGTGATTATTACTTCGTACCCTGTTATGGTTAAACAATTATGGCTTCTATTACAAAGCTATTTCCACTGTTTCCTTGTTATTACTAAGATATTACACCATTACCCTATTCTTTTATTACCCAGCTGTAAGGGCTACCATTATTAGTAAATGACCCATGACATTTATCAGACCAGAACAGAATATGTCTTATTAGCAGATTAGAAACCATGAAAAATACATTTAAAAAGTCAATTCTAGAGCTTTAAAACTGTTTTCCACATCATTTGTTGTATGATTTGAAAATCCTGGATTTTGTGGAAAATACTAGATGTTGTCATGATGTTTTCTGAGTATTCTACAAGCGTGTGCTTTTTATTTTGATATTTTAGGTCAAACACAGGTTCCAAGTAGTGTTTTTTAAATGTTTTTTCAGGATTAGAGTAAATCAGTTCTGTACATTCGTGACTATACAGCAAGCAAGGATACGTGAAAATGCATTTGGAATACTTCTTTACTTAAATATAATATGTCTAATTTGTGTCTGAGATAGGGCCACATATCCTACAATGTAAACAGGTTAACAATGCTAGAATGACTAAAGAGAAACGGCCAACAGAGGCAGACTGACGTGAACACAACAGTTAATCCAGCATTTATATTGATATATGTATTCATACATAAATCAATAACAACGATTAAATATGTTTTTATCTAAACTGAGCGTCAACCTAAATTTGATATTTTGCATTTCTTACTCATTATTAAATCTCCATACATAAGGGATAAAACCTGGTACTGTCTAATTAAGGGGCTGTCTCCCTAACCACCAGGCTAATCATCTGGTGCTTGATGCATTAAACATGGCCAGCCAGTCTAGAAATTAATATACTGGAGTAGATAATCCCAAACAAAGCTCAGTGCCCTCTTTTTGGAAACATTTTGACTCTTTTCATATGTCTGTAAATGTCCATCCGTGTGTCTGTGTGTGTATGTCTGTGCCACTAAAGGTTATATTTACCATGTGTCTGGATTTCCAACGAGGCAGAAATCAACTAGGGACAAAAGAGTGGACCACTAAAATTCTGATGATGATATAGGATGATAACACACACACACACATTCACAGCCACCAAAAGGTGTTTACAGTGGATGTAATCAAACGTCAGGCCTGCCACACTGAATACAGAGCATATACTGTAGCGTGGAAAGACTGGGAATACATGGGAATGATTGGGAGATGAAGATAGATCAATAGGAATGAATGTGCATTGGATAAGAATCAATCAGGATGAGGTCATGTTGCCATTTTAATGTCACTAATACTCCTAAACTCCTGTACAATAATTTGACCCCTTCATGTTATGGCTACATTATTTTATTAGCGCGACAACATGCGAATCATTCTTCTTAGAAACATCCTTCACTCCACACCGATAGAGGCGCTGTTCTGCCCAGAGGAAGGCTGACAACCGCTCTGTGGGTATTAGTGGGCTGTTTGCACCTGCCTCTCTTTTATACACCTTAGTAAACAGTCTGTGTACCACTGACAAATTAGATGCTGCTCTTGGTGATTACAAGACTGATAAGAACTATTGTTAAAAGCACATGATAAACTGGGAGGGCAAAGGCCAGTCAGCAGACAGAGAAGATTGAGAAGGACGGGAAGCTAAATGTTGACAGCTCGCTACAGCTGTACAACACACAGAAAATAAGTATAATATATGGTATGAATAGTAATAGACCTCAGGAACTCAGAAAGTAAAATTCAAACAAGATTAGGATTACATTTCTCAGGTGAAAACTCCAAATTAACAGTAACGTTGCTTTAAGGATAAAGGCGATGCAAAGTGAGGTGACTGACTGATGTAATGCACCAAACATTTAAAGCCGGGTCAGAATAACACTATAATTATCTGTTCAGGTTCATTTTACCTTTGCACTCACACCATGACTCGGGTCCCTCAGCCTAAGTCCCTCGGTAACCCTGCTCACTCGACTGTAGTAGCCATGACACAGCTGTAATTGGTACATTTAGTATGATTAATCGCTACCTAATCAGATTTGCATATTTAATGGCTTTCGGTCAACCAGTGGTGAGTTTGTGTGCCACCAAAATATCCAGGAGGTTCAGGGAAACACACTGGGTGTTAATGATCACCGGCGCACTCTGTTGGTCTTAACTTGACCCACTCGAGTCCCGCAATGATAAATGTGTCAGGCAAAATGTCAGCGAAGGAGACGCACTTTTTACAATAAAATGTCATTTTACAGTAATGAAACTGACCATAGGCAAGAAATCAATGAAGCGGGTCCACTGCTGCGCACACCTAACAAACACTTAGACTCATGTCCAGTAAAGTATAACCGCTTAAAACGTCATGGTGTTTTTGTCACAGCCTGGCTCGAAGGCCATGACCTGTGGTAGCCAGTGGAATCACTTACTGCATGTAGGTGTGCAGCAAAGATGCGAAGATGAGTCGTCCACACTGGACAGAAACAATTTGCTTTTGTGGTACACTTTATGCATACTGTCTAACCATAGGTAAAAGCATATTTTTAGTCGCCTACATCTTGTGCATACAACTGCAGTAACTGAATATTTAGCACTGAGTGTTTTTACAACATAGGTGACCTTAAATCCTGCAACGTCTACGCTTTAACATCACGTAGCACCAGCTACGTGGACATTCATTCATAGCTTGGTTTGAACATTATATGATTGATACAGTCTTAGAGATTCTAAAAACTGGTTGCATATACAGGGGAGTTCCAGTGCAGAGAGCTAACGCCCAGCATGTAACAGAAGAAAACTGAACTATTTCATGTCGCAGTGAAAGAGATGACTGTAACTGCACACATTACCTTTCTTGCTTGTCCAGTTTGTCCATCTGTCTCAGTACAGCCTTGAAGGAATTACTTTACACATTAGCAGTTCAATATTTCTTGTATATGTTAATTTAAATATTAATTTGTGTGCAAGCGTCAACTGGGATAAAGCCTTTTCAGTCTTCTCATACGATTTTTTACTTTTTTCGTCCTTGATTTTCCCTCTGTGTTTAGCTCTTGCCCTCTCAATCATATTGGAAATCTGGAGAGATACACATCATGGATCAAGTCTCTAAACGGCTTCGCAACGTTCACGTTTACTATCGTCTTCTGATCTCTGTATCACGCTAAGAGCTCTTCTCTCTTTTTTCATAAAAAAACATCTGTGACATCAGGTAATAAACTGGCATCTAGAGGGTTAAAATCATGAAAATGATTGAACGTTTGGTAGATTTGAGCAGTGATGAAGTTTTTAGGAGGCGGCCATTGTGTTCCTGAATGATACAAGAGGACAGTAAATGTTTTCAGGATTTGAATCCAAACTTTGAGAAAGAGCGAGACCTTGTAACATAAAACTTAATGTGCATTGATTAAATAGCAGCTGAAGATTTGCCGATGTGGACAAAAATCAGTGATGCATAGAATTCCAATATTAATGGATGTGTTGTTTTATTGGATCCAATCTTTTCAAATTGTGATAGAACATGTTTGTGTTGGACCCCATACAGACACATGCAGTATTAAGCTTTGAACACATCATAATGCAGATCATATCTTGACAGAATTCATCAGAAACTTTGCAGTGTAATCGCTCTAAAATGAATAGCAAGTAGCGAACCTTGTGTGGCCCGTATGTTCTGACCCAATGTCTAATTTTGTTGTGATATAAACTTTATTGATGTTAAAAAAGAGAGAAGCATATGCATGTAGAAGACAGAAGTGGAGTGAAAGCTTTATTAGTTTTCCGTTGTGATTACAGATAAAAGCGCCGAATGTTTGGAAATGCCTGTAGTGAAATTAAAAATCTGCTGTGGAAGAGGACGGGGTGAGATGACAGAGAGAAGGGCAGAGCAAATCAGGCTGGAAGGGATTATCCAAAATGACAATGTCAAAGGGCAGAGGGACAGACAGGTAAACGCAGACATTTGGCTTCTGCTCATAACTCATGTGAAAAGAGACAGCCGCGGTAAGGTGACCACAACGCTCAGTGTTCAAAGTGAAAGGCTGCTGCTTGGATTGGATTCCAATAGCTTAAAAAAAGGTTAATGGCATAGTGCTCGTCTCAGCACGTCCCAAGGATACTTCCACTCCAGCGTTCTAATCAAGTGCAGTAATTATTGTCGATTTCAGTCTTAATATCTTCACTTCTTTATTAAAACAGTGAGAGATTGAATCTGCCACTAAGCAGATAGCTTAACTTGTTTTCAGTACAAATCAATCCAATTTGCTGGAATAAGGAGCTGTTTTATTTTCTCTGTTCAGCCTTGTTACAAAAGGGTTACAAGACAAGTTTGTCTTGTTTTATTCAAGGTGGGAAATGCAATTGATAATGGCTTAAAGTGTATTCAATTCAGTTAAACTACTGGTGGCATAAAGAGTGTGAGGCTGCATAGATGCTGATGCTACACTACAATCAGTGCACTGAAATTTGTTAGGGGTAATGGATACACTAGGTAGTGAGACAACTTCACCAGCCCAAGAACACCCTCTTAGAGCTCGTCTGATGGTGGAGCTCCAGTCCTGCATGGTTACCCACCTATATGAAGATTAAGCTCTCTGAATTACTTCAGTAAAGACCTCTGTTTTCCTGCAGGTGCAATGCTAGCTCTGATTGTGTTTGCCTGGATTAACTGGTCCAGTGCAAAGGTAATCAGATAACTACTGTGGATTAAATGTGTGACTATATCCCATTAAAAGCAGGAGAAGCTTTGAACATATCACAGGACGGAGACATGCATGTGAACACTTTCAGGGTCAATCAGCTGGAGTAAGACATCCGTGACTGTAACATAACATCTACCTGCGTCTGTTCAACAGAAGTCTAGATCTGCTCGCGGCTATTTAACGGCAGCTTACATCGCACCAGATCACACTGTGCACATTTCGTACTGGCTTGCCTCTAAGTTTAACCCTCACTCTTCACCTATTACTGAGACACGTATAAACAAGCGAAGCCCCATCTGCTCTGGAGCTGAGTGACTCAGCAGCCATCAACAGGAAACTTTGGGCTGGCCAAATCCCTGATGTGTGTGTGTGTGTGTGTGTGCAGCCTCGCCTCTGTTTACTACAAATGAAACACACCCAGTCAGCAAAACAGTCAAATAGAGAATTTTGTTTTTGTGAGGAAGCTCCAGAAAGCGCCCTGTGACGTGCTTTTGTGTTGTACTGCCACTGCTTGTAATGGATTACACAGCTCTACGTGCGCCCTGCGGCTTTCCCCTTAAAGATCCCAGTTTAACAACACAATCGTGCTTAATAAGGGTGAGAGGGGTTGGATGTTTTCTTAATGTGCATCAACCCCCCAGGCCTCGCTATTGGGTGTTTCAAAATGCAGGCTACCGGGGCATTAGCTTATCTGAGAGGAAAGCTTGCATCTCCAGAAAAGTTGCGATCGTCTGTGTGCAGGTTGAAAACCTCGATCAGTTCACTGTAACAATCTGTTATCAATATTTACTCGTAGCCGGGGTCGTGTTGCATTGCCAGCTCTTGGGAAACAGTAAGAAGGTGGATAGTGTATTAGAGATAGATGGTTTTCGCTGTGGAGGGCGTACGGTCATATAAAAAAGTGCCTGTGGCTTTTTAGTATGTAATGATCACGTTTTCCCAGCAGTTAAGCAGAAATTAGTTGTGCTGATTCAGAGAGATGCTGTTCGTGTGGGAGCTGTCTGGCATCTGCAAATTGAGATATTGTGTGTGTGTGTGTGTGTGTGTGTGTGTGTGTGTGTTTTTGTTTGTCGGCAGGAGTTTGTGCGTGTCCGCCGACTGAGTTTTAGCTGCTTTACAATGCTGATCCCCACCTGAGTAATGGTTTTCTTAATATAGGTTTAAGCCACAGGTTTGCAACAAATTATCCACAGTAGGCACAAATACACACACACACACACGTTTCCTTAACTAGTCAGCAGCTAAATGACTATAAATCAGCTATTTCCTATGCAGAGCATTGTGGGACCTGCTTTTAATCTCCGAATACCTCACAGGAAAAACAATCACGATATTATAAGCAAAGGAAACACATATAAGGAGCAATATTGGTTTATATGAAACCACCGGCTTCCACCACCTAATTTCAGTGAGTTATACATTAATTACTGTGTATTTGTTAAGTGTGAACTAAGAACAATAAGATGATGTTGGAGTTTCTTTCCGATTTGAGACTGCTTCTTGATAAATGAGTTATTGACAGTTAACCGGATCATGACCAAGATCCAAGAATGAATCAAATATGTGAATTCATTTTCAAATACAGTTGGAAAAAAGTTAATATCTTATCATGGTCATGGCGATATAGCTGTACAACTTTTTAACGAAGGCTGAATTATTACATATTTCTCTTTTATTTAATTTAAAATATTTCTCTTCTAATTTTCGGAAGGGAGAGAGTCGACCCCAGAGGCACCGTACCTGGTGTTAAGCACGGTGGAGGTATAGCGTAATCACCTGGGACTGTTCTGCTGTCAGTGAACGTTAATGTAATATTAAGGTAAGTGACATACAGTAAATGCTAAAGGGGTAGCACGCGAAAAGCATCCACAAATCACACTGGTTATGGTGATGAGTTTGGTTGTTTATGTTTGATTCTTATCAGTGACCTTAGCATCTACTCATTTAAGTAGTAGACTGACAACTGATGAGAAAAAAGGCAGAGTTTTCATTTGAAACCATCCTTTAAGTGCTTTTTAATGTTAATTAAAAACGAACACATCATTATAATATGACTCACCCTTCCAGTGGCTTTTATTCCTTTGTTTGTTTTCCCTTCCTGTCGTTGTTTTAATTGCAGTGTCAGTGAGAGCAGTTATATAAGTATTCATTATTAAATGCTCTGTTCTTTACTTCAAATATATCCGTAAACCTTCTTCTCTCTGATGAAGCTGATTTGTCAATGTGCAGACAGTTACAGAAAATTCACTGTGTTCAAGTTGAGAATGAATTGAAATTTATTATTTCAATAGAAGCTTGCATGCAAAAGTAATGTGAAACAAACAGTACGCTTCTGTCAGTTACACGCACGAAATGGAGGACCCAAATGCACACCGAAGGCAAGAGAGGGTTTAAATAAAGGACCTTTATTACAACTTAACATAACAGGAAACAATATGGAACTGAAAATCACTCTAGGAGGCAAGACTGCATTACTGACA
>JAUMTR010000002.1:2705836-2743516 GCA_032270685.1 Microctenopoma stevenorrisi | reverse complement strand
AGGCAAGCATCAAGGATTTAAACTCGATGCGAGCAGCTACTGGGAGCCAGTGAAGAGAGGTGAGAAGAGGTGTGACAAACTGTGACTGCAGTTTGCTTTTGATTGTCCTGTTTTCTCTTTCAACTGCACCTGCGCTCTGTGGAAGACAGGCCCAATGAAATTTAACATCAAACCCCAAATACTGAGACATTTCCTTGATTACTTGGTTAGCAAACCAAAAGTCACAAAAAAGTCACATGACAACCTTTGTGGTTGTCATGCAAGACTGATGTCTTTCACATTGTGTTAACTAAATAAAATCCATCATCCAGTGCTGACCTGGGAGGTCCGGTGGAGGGTGACCCTGCGAGGGCACCTTGATGGTACCTGTAGGATTGTTTGCAACACATGTCATGCATCTCTTACAATAATCTGCAGTATACGTTGAAAACCCACGCGTGTACCAACACACTCCTCCCTTATTCACACGATCTCTGCCATGTGAAAGTCTAGCAAAGTACTTAACAAAAGACTTAGGCAAGCATGGTTCGTGATCTGGTCCATACTGTTTCTCTGCATTGTCAGCAACATCTGCAAGTGGAGTAGAAGGTTGTGAGAGTGCAGTTAGAGAAACAGAGAAAGGTAAACCCATCTTGGCTGCTGTCTTAGCAGCTGCATCTGCTGTGGCATTGCCTGGAGAAACGAGATCAGATCTGTTAGTGTGAGCCTCACATTTCACAACTGCAACACTCTTTGGCAACAGAATGACAACTAACAATTCAGAAAGACGTTGATGAGCCAAAGGTTTCCCACTCGAGGTGAGGAAGCCCCTGTGCCTCCAGAGACATGCAAAATCATGCACTGCACCAAACCCATATCTGCTATCCGTCCAAATTGTCACCGTCTTACCCTCAGCCAATTTACATGCTTCAATGAAAGCCACTAACTCAGCCGCTTGAGCCAAGTAGTGTGATGGCAACTTCCCATTTAGTAGAACTTCATGTGCTGTAACAACAGCAAACCCCACGTTGTTTTTGCATGTGCTGTCATCACGAGAGGCAGAACCATCCACGAACAGCTCTAAGTCTGGGTTGAGCAGTGGTGTAGGTTGCAGATCTGGCCTAGGAGAACACACGGTCTCCAGCACCTCTACAGCTTTTTCCTGCTGCCTGATCACATGTCCTAGATAGTTAACTCTCTGCTGACAAACTTACTTATGGCCATTTTCTGGGAGATGTTTTAACAAGTGCACTGTGTCTGTTTTGCACATCCTGTTTGTGACGCCAATTCTGTTGTGGAAATAATCAGGTTCTGACAAGATGGTTTTTGAAGAGGTTTATTATAAAGGATTATAAGTAAGTAAGTAAGCCCAAAGAAGGAACAGCGACTGGGTTATACAGCAATGCTCTCATGAGAGGGTTCACAATCAAATAAACAAAGAACAAACTGTTACACGCCTCCTCTGATGGACGACTAATCATCAAACCATCCACATACTGTATCCATACTGGTGCCTGCAGGAAATTGAAAGCTCCCCAGGTTTCGGCTCAAGGCCTGGTGGAAATAACCTTAATCAAGCCCACGTCTGTTTTACTCTGAGCCCACAATGTTTCTGGTACCATTTGGAGCTCGGGTGGAATGTTGTTGTCGTCAACTGTGAATGTGTCTGTGAGATGTTTAGGTACAAGCTGCACTGTGCGTGTAACTAAGGCTACTGGTGTTATTGAAGTTCTGAAAACATCACCTCTAGCGCTGTATTCTGTTTGAGCGTCTTGATGAAGTCTGTGTCTCTCATTTATCTCTCAGCCAAGGTCCCAGATCTCTCCATTACTAAATGTTTGGTTTTGCAAGCGACACATGCGGCTCCAGTCCTGTAAACAATGGCTGCTGGATGGAAGAGAGACTGACAGAAACACAGGTCTCATTCCTCGTTCAGTACACATGTAAAAGAGTAATTGTCTCGGGTTTCATCTGAGTCACATAGAATCTCTTTTCATAATCAGTATCTGACCCTAAACTGATATATGAAGTACAATGTAGGGTGTCATCAGTCATAAAGGAGGTTTCCACATCTGCATGTGACAGCGCAAACTGCGTTAGCTGAGCAGTGATCCTAGATGTAGCATCCTTTTTTATTCTCCATTCATACGCATACAATGGTGTATGTGGGTCGTAGGACAACATCAAATGTGGGTATTCATCATTGTCAGGTGTTAGTACAACGACTCCGTTAGGTGTGGAGTGTAACATGATGCCAAAATAACACAGCAAATCCCGTCCTAACAGATTCAATGGACAGTTACCTGAGACGATAATTGAATGTTTTGTGGTGGTGTTCCCCAATGAGCATTTGAAGGGTGCTGAGCATTTTTCTAATGTAGGTCTTCCTGTCACTCCTGCTGTGTAGCAAGACCTGCCACTCCTCTTAGGAGGAGAGGATAGAGCATCTTTCTTTAACACTGATGAGGTGTAAAATCAACCTGAATCAACCAAAAAGGTCACTGATTCATTGTTAACTTTAAGTGTAATTTCTGGAAAAGATTTAGGACTCAGACTTTTATCATTGTACATAGTAGGATAATAACATTCATACTTAGGTGAATAGTTTGAGCTAGGAGCCGCATCATCAGTGCTTTCATGTGTATGTGATGATGTGAGTGTCTGTGTGTGCCTGCCGTCACTCACCAGCTCACCACCGCTTGTCCACTCTCCTTTCGGGACATTCTTTGGACCAGTGACCCCTCCTCCCACAACTGAAGCACACCTTTGGATCAAACTGGCTGTATCTTCGGCCTGTGAAATACCTAAAGACATTAGGAGATTGTGAACTTTAAGTGCAAAACAACAATTTCCACATCAGTGTGTTACAAAGATTAAAGTTGACCACTCTGGGCAGCCACCAGAGGCCCGAGCAAATGGTGGTATGAGATCTAAAAAATGAGACTTGCTGCTTCATTGATCATCAGGAGATATTTGAGTTGAAATGAACCAGCATGTGGCAAAAATGAAGAGCACTGAAACTGTCAAGAACAAAGTGCTGGAGTAATCTGGTGAGACATCCTGAACCCTCAACCGGAAATAAAATAGCAAACAACTACTAACAAACAAAACACAATAGCAAGCCACCCCCCCCTTTTTATGAGTACATACCCTACATTTAACAATACTATTAGTCTCTGCTCATTGACGATTACAGTGTTACAGAGCTGCGAGCAAGGTTGTTGATTCTCAGTCTTGATTTTTTGGAAGTCTAATTGTGTTTAACTATGGCTCAGAGCCTGTTCATACTTTATCCTTATTAGTGTTAAAATGAAAGGCGCAAAAAAAAGAAAGAATTAAATCCCTCCTTGCCTCGGTCTACCAATTAGCATTTTCTAAGCCAACACAATTCATAACAAACCTTTCCCTAAAAAAAAAGAAACAACAAAAATTAAAAAGCTTTAATCATTCTTACAAATGAAGATGAGTTTGGGTTCGACCTTGAGCAAAAAACTAAATCACGTAGAGAGAAAACAATTGTTCATATAGTTTTCATTACCTGCTCGTAAACAAGGTGGAAGCCAGATACAATTATGTAAGCGAGCTGTGTGGACTCGTGCTTATGCAGATGAGTTATCATTTGCACGGCGTCAGTTTTCTTCAAAGGGAAGGCAAAACTTCAAAGAGAAATGTGCAGATAGTGGATGGGCCATTTCACTAAGAGACAAGGAGAGAGTCTGAGTCTTTTGGCAGAGCCTCCTAACAACACATCCTCAGCCTAAGGATTGGTGTGAATTGCAAGTGTCAAATCACTCACTTCTCTGTTATTTTATTGTTATTGCTGCTTTGATTAACAATTAATTCTTTCTTTTATATTGCAGTGATTGTCAACTGTCAACAATTAATATAGGCTTTGTGAATTGGGGACCTCTGTCCGAAACAGTTTTAGCAGGGAGTCCATGGAGCCTGAAGATGAGGTCTGCCGTTTCCTTAGTCGAGGGGAGTCAACTATTTTAGAGAAGCGGTCAACAACTGTAAGTATGCAAGTGTTGCCAATGGAAGGTGAAAAAGTTCATAGAGATGTGGGACCAAGGGCGCTGTGGAAAGGGTAGTGGATGTAGAAGATCAGATGGGGGTTTCCTTGAGGTCTTGGCTTGTGCACAGACAGGGCAAGCAGAGACAAAGTTAGTGACATCCTGGTGGAGAGTGGGCTACCAGAAGCGCTGTTGAACCAGACGAGAGGGGGGACACAAGTCCAAAACCTTAGACCCGAAATGATGTGGGATGAACATACAATCTCAAGGACAGGATGAAGGAGCCGGAGCATGAATTAGAATTACTGAAATAAATCAACTCTTTTATGATATTCAAATTTTCGGACCAGCACCTCTATATACACAATACGTGTTTGTGCTATGCAAAAAAGAGACAATGTGATATAAGAAAAAGCATAAACATAAATAATCTGTGCATTAATAATCTGATAGGTTCATTGGTGATTTGTGATGGATTTAGTTACACCGTGTGCAAGTCTATATTTAATGCACTACAAACACTCTTGAGTAAATCCTGTGTGTGCCGCTTTATCTCCACAGAATGTTGCTGCACGACCGACAGTGAAAGTGAACAGTAAATCCAGTGTCTCACCTCTTACTACATCTTTGTTTCCCACCTCAATGCATTTGCATAGGAAAGAGACAGCAACCCAGAGCAAAGACAAAGCAGCCAGAGCTAACAGGAGTGCACAAACTCAATACTCAGGTAAATGTGCAAGTGCATACAGCTTAAAGTTATATTTGTTACCTATGTACAAAAATACATGCCAAATAATAATAATAACTAAATACTTAGACGTATTTTCAGATGGATTTAAGCTGTGTTACATCCCTTCTTTCAGGTGTCGCATTTAGGGAGGGTCAGCAGAGAGAGGGAAAGATTACAAGAGTGAAAGAAAAATGTTTTCATGTACAACATAATTTTTATCGGTTTACATATCGATCTGTTCCTGCTTATCTGCAACAGATGCAGTCTACAGTCCAGAGGCAGCGCTGGCTGTTCTCCGTTCTGTTCTGAGCAGAGTGGGCATAATGACGCTGGAAGAGCAGGGCGTAATGCCAGGCAAGAAATCAATACCTCAGGAAATAAGATGCACACCAAGCAGCTGCTGCAGAGAAACCGATTTGTTGTGTGTGTGTGTGTGTGTGGGTGAGTGGGACAGTATGTGATTCTGCATATGAAGTGCAACTCAACAGTCCTGTTGCATAGGGCGAACTGACACAAATGGCTTTACCGAACAAGGTCATCGTTCACATATTTGTTTGTCAGGAAGGGAAAAGCAGATTTTTTTAGAATTCTGAAAACAAGGAATAACTATGGGACAGTGAGGCCCTGAGTGTAGACATGTTGATACAAGCAAGATTCATAGATTCCATGGTCACTAGAGATGGTCACTTTGTCACCTCAGTGTAAACCTAGTGTGTCGGTATTGGGCAATTGTTGTATGACTAGAAATGCTGAAAACCACTGTTTCATTCAGGTCTGACTTGCTCCTGAAACATTAGGCGTCTGGTCCTGTATGTCTGGTCCTGTATTTGGTGGGACCTTTCACTAGTCCATACATGTGTTAAGTACCACTGACAAAATATGAAATATAATACTTCAAGACATGTTAATGTTAATATTTTAATTTTAATTTTCTTTTGTTAGAGTTTTATTAAACTACTACTTAAATTATAAAAATATCATTCTTGACTTTTAATTAACGCTTATTATTGTATTACTAAACTGTTACTTAATGATATTAGTGTATTAATTAGTGTAATCTATACAGTAACGTGTACCCTAGTTCACATGAATGGCTTTGGTAAACAATTATATGTGTTTGTTAGGTGTAATTTATCTGTTAGTTAGTGCTTACTATTTCCTTATCTAACGTAAATAAATGTGCTCTTACTGGGTTGTTACTGTGTTCTTTCCCCTTTAATTATTTAATGCTAATCTGCCATTGTTGACCCAGAATTTTGAATCCTGCTGAATTCTCATAAAAAAATAGAAACATGTCATTTGAATAGAAACATTTACTCATGCTTCAAATGCTAAAGGTATGTATTTTAATGGTTTGTTTAAAAAGAGCCTTTTCTGGCTCCTCTAACCTAAAAAGTGTGGCTGAGTCTGAATAAAGCTGACACTCTATTAAAACAGACTTCTGAGTCAAGATGTTCACAAGAAGGACTGCGGGACTACATTCAATTATTTTGCTACACGTGTGAAGAAGCTGGTGCTAACCACTTTACTTCCTCTCAGATTATTCAGCTACACTTTACCAGACTCAGTAGGGTTAAACTGATTGACAGCTCTCACGGAGCGGCGGCTGCTGTTCTTACATGCTGATGTATGAACCAAGCTGACATTCAATCAGCCACGTTACTCCCGTTTTTGTCCATGTTAATCACCTTCAGTGCTTCTGTCTCTGTTCACAAGCCATCCCACTGCTGGTTGGTTATGGCTGATCAGTATGTTTTATGTATTTCCAATTGCATAATGTATGAGAGGCTGTAAAAAATAGAGACTGACTCAGAAAACATTTCATAGATGGGAATGGGTGACAGTGAGTGCAGCAGATGGATGCGGCAGTGGTGTTTCACGGCCCTGGATTCATGCCGGTGTGAACACAGAAGTCTCTGGCCTGCCCCGCATCTGTCTGCCCACCCACCCGGCCTTCCCTCGCTGGTGCTGGGTGTTGTCCAGGGTTTTACGTGACTCTCTGCCAGCTGGAGGCTGCCTGACGCTCACAAAGTCTCGGCATGCAGATGGACTCCACCTACAACTGGCTGCTGACAGACTACAGCTTCATGATCAGTTACTCAGAAACACCACATCTTGGCCTCATGCACTGTAGAATGATAAATCATATTACGGCCACTGAAAAACAGACATATTTAGAAAAAGACTTGTTTTTATCAAATATCTTACACACAGATACTTTAATCAGTTGTTTGATTAGTTGCTGCAGTATCCCCGCCTCTTCTCAGGCCTGTGGATCCACATTTACACTATATATTGGGTCCATTCTGCTTTGAATCATGGAGCAATTTGTCTTCCTCGCTTTCCTCTTCTTTTTTTTAGCCAAAACCTTTTCTTGAATCGTTCTTTTTAATTCAAAATGTGTAAGCAAGATCTGGCTGCAGCAGGTCATGAGTCATCAACATGCATGTGCAGCAGGTAACTACCATTCGTCTATATGTCGACCTGATGAGTGATAAGAAGTCAGCCAAACCCAACATGCTAAATGATCTGGGTACTCTTTCTAACAAAATGTTAGAAGAACTGAAAAGCTGATGCTAGTTGACAAAGATCATTAGGACTCAATGGAGATTCGCAATTCTCTACAAAAATCAACCCAGCTGATTAGGACCAATATTTTTACAGCTAAAAACGATGTTGAAAAAGAGTGGTTTGCTGTGTTGTCTAATATAGTTTAAGTACTGAGCTGATACCCTTAGCTAGAGTTACTTAAAGTAATTGAATTTGTGAAGTACGCATCTATTCCAAGAACACCAATAAAAGCAGGAGGGAAAAAGGTTGAAGCATCAGTCCCTATAGAATTTTCCCGTGGTTAAGAGCTGAGCAAAAGGAGTAAACTAAAGCTCCAGAGTTCAATTAAAGGGATGTTTTTAATGTTTCATGACTGTGTTGTGTGAATTTATTTTCAGTCTGTTGTGTTGTACGCTTTGCCTCTAACCACATCTCCGATTAGGCACAATTATATTTTTTTATCAACTGTGCAGTAAAGCAGTCTTTAATGTCTCAGAAAAGGTCTAAAGACTGAGAGATTGGCAGTACAGAAATAACGCCGTCTGACTTTCCTGCCACCCACACACTCAGCGATTTAGGATGTTAAGCCTGTGGCTGAGGCAGATAATCTTTTTTTCAGCTATTTGGAATGTTTTTCTGCCCTCATTAGGCCTCTACTGCGATTTCTTTCGATGTTGGATCTAACAGTGGGCGGGAGCTTGGGAGTACCTCTAACGCAGGTACATCCATATAAACGAGGACATTTTAGACAATGCTCAGACTGCTTGTTTATTACTGAGGAAACAACATGAAGTTTGGGATAGAGCCCGCCTCCAAAACAAGTTCATTAGTGTGCGTTAGGGCCCTTTTCTCCTACCACTCATGTCTTATGCATATATCATTTCTGGTGATAGTACTTTTTATGTCCTAGAGTACAGACTGTTACTGTGAGTGCAGCGCACACACGCACTCCGTCTACCAACGCAGAGTGAAAAGCAGCTGTCAAACATTTTTAGGCGTTAACTGAATGGAAGAGAGGCAGAGTGGAGGTTTGTGTAGATAATATGATTTGGGAGCGACTATTTTTAGAAACATGGGAAAGGTGGAAGGAATAGGAGAGAGAGAGAAAGGGGAAGCTGGGCTCAGATGCATTGCCACACAGAACTGCAGACAAACATGCAGTGGTGCACATGTGCTGATAAAAGAACGCTGTCTCCCTTCTCTACAGTTTGTATTTGTCTCGCTCCCATCTGCTCTCTCAGGTGTTTCTCCTGGAAGCAGATCACCGAGGTCAGATGGGATTCAGCGCGCTGATACCTGTGTTTAAAGAAAAACTCACACTGGATGACGATAGCTCTGCTGTCATTTCCTCCATGTACTTATTTGAATGGAATGTTCTCATTTTCATATTGTAAATGAAATATTTCATCACCATTTTGGATAAAACCTCGTGGTGGGAGTTACTGTAATTATGCAGTGTGTAGTCTCTGCATAAGTGTTTTCAAAGCTCCTTTGTGCAAAATCCCCACGTCTCCACCGAATGAGATAGTCTTTCTCTCACAGGCACGTACAAACACACAAAGTCTTCGATGCAATTTGCCCTTAAATTGCATAATTTTCCCAACTGCAACACACAAAGAAACATCTCACTTCCACTCTTACAAATACACCTATTACCCTTGATATACCTCTCAATTCAACTATAGCGGTGGACTTGCACCATGATGAACTAAATAATTCCCCTGTTATATTTAGTAGACCAGGTTTCTGTAAATGTGTGTCTCCAGCACCTCTTGGGTGACTTTCCGTCTGCGCTTGATGTGTCTGAACACGGCACTAACCACTTGTTAATACCAGATGCCAGCGTGTCAACAGAGGGTCTATTCCTCTCAGTGGATCTGGGGCAGAGAGAGATACTTCTCCTAAGCACTCAAAGCTGCGCAGTAAAACAAAGCAAAGGCAGATGTCTCCACTTTGGAACCAGATTAACATCATGTGACGCAGATGAGGTCTACACAACTAACACACTCTCAGACTTCCCTTCATACCTTAAACAATAAAACAAATAACCCAATACCATTAAAACAAACAGATATAGAACTTTTTGGCTCTAGAAAGGAAACCAGCTCATTGTTACTACATTTAAAAGAGTTAGAAGTTAAAAGAATAGTATGAACATTCAAAAAATGGAGCCATACAACCCCTGGAGGCTTTCTGCTGCAGCTGAGTACTGATATGGTAGAAATCCAGACATGTTTAGTGTCACTGAGGGTGTTATTTGGTTTATATTGTCCTGCTTTCATACCATTTCCCACTGACAGCTTTTGCAATACACAGTAATTAGGCTGTGAGTGCTAAAACTGTTTTTCGCTCAACATGCCAGAGCTGTGAAATGTTTTCATTACTGTACATATTATTAGATGACTGATTGTTAAATGAGAAGGGTGCAAAGGCTTTAGTGCTAACGAGAACCCAGTATATTCCTATCTGCTATTCTGTGTGTGGCAGTTTTCTGTTTTTGGAAATATATATAGACGTGCGGTTGCATAACCACAATCAGTAGGATGCTGAATAAGATCTGAATCTGGAGAATATAAATGCAGTTTGAGTTTCAGGTGTAAAATGACTGAGTAGCCTCATAATTTAACATTATACTTATGGTAGGACATATTCCAGTACGTGATAAAAATGGATTTGACACTCATCTAAAGGCTAAGGATGAATTATATACTATCAATGAACTAACTAACTAATTCTAACCCTATTAACTGTTGTAGATAATACAGTCCAGATTATACAGTTTAACCCTTTAAGACTTCTAATTCAATTTTGTGAAGTAGTCTTGCCACAGTTAATGCTAATAAACGGTAACATAGGTCATCATTTAAGAACTATAGACTATTAATTAGAAGAGGTTGTGAATGATTTAATGTAGGTGTCATTTATGACTCTTTATAAGCACGTGTTCGGGCTGGAACACTGAACTAGACTAGTAGGTGGCGATCCTAGCCCTGTACGGTACACCCAGACGCCTCCTTTCCTCCCATTAAAACCTCCATACTTGCATTTAATTGTGCTTTGTGTGAGTTAAGAAGCCAAAGGAAGAAGCACAATCTAGAGTTGTGTTGTAGACACCACTGTAGAGGACAATGTTTGGATGCAGTGAATGGGCCAATTAGCAGGAAGATCTGTCTGTTCATTATAGTGCTGTTGCTTTATAACCCCGTGCATAGTGCGGATAGATTTTTTTGACAGCCTCCATTTTTCCTGTAGACTTAAGTGCTCATTTCCATTTTCAGTAAAAATATCTTGTGTCACAGCTTTATGCAGTTCTGGGCCACAAAAGAAAGGAAGACGTTTAAGCCGATAAACATACATATGCACATGTTTAGCTGGTTAATAATCAAACATACAATGAACTTTGAGATGGATGGATCAGTGAGATAATAGATATTACATCACTGATTACAAATCAATGCAGGATACTAAGTCTGATGTTTTATTCTGTAGAGATCAGAGCTGAGAAATGTGCGTGTGCGTGTGTGTGTGTGTGTGGTTCCAATGACAGCAAACATTGAGAACGAAAGGGAAAGGAGATAAGGAGATGGGGGAGGGGGGTGCAGACAGAAAAAGAAAAAAGAGAGTGATAAAGCCACTGAAGGAGAAAGAGGAGAAATTAGAGATAGACAAATAGAAATATGGAAAGCAGCAGTCAGAGAAAAGGAAGAAATGACGATGAGGGAGAAGAGGGAGAAGAGTGAGAGTGCATAATGCAAAGACCTGCTCTCCTCTCCCAGCCTGTCAGTAATGCAGATGACACGTGAGTACGTCATGTATGTATAGCTGTGCCATTTCTTTGTTTTTGTTCATTATTATTAATTATTAATTAATACATATTTATGTTTAGTGAACAGCACAGTACTAATACAGGATAAGATTAGAGGCAGCAGTTGATCAGGACAGTGTGTGTGTGTACCTGATTATACCTCCTTGTGTTCACCTGAGTTCACCTGCTTGTATTTATAAGGTTCGGAGAGGGAGGAGTCGCGGCCCCTGACATCCAGCGACCCCACGGGACACCAGAGCACCAGGAAGACCAGCGCAGGGATATCTGCAGCCCCTACCCAGAACAGAGCGATGGAGTCCCCCGAAGGGAGGTCAACCGGCAGCCAGTGTGCCAAGGCCCCAGGAGGCCATGTGGCCGCAAGACCACAGGCCCCCCCGGTAGTCGGCTCCAATAGATAATTTTGATGGACTTGAGGAGAACCAGAGACAGTGGCGGTTAAGCTGTTCATTGTTCCAATATGACTTGTAGCAGGTGAGTGAAGAGCTGCGGGTCGGGAGGAGGAAAAGCGAACAGGTAAGTTCGTTATTCCTGGTGAGTGTGAACATAGGGAGTGATTTTACTCGCTGGGGAGATGAGTGTCAGGAGCCCGGGAGAAACTGAGCAAGTGGCGATAGGAACCAGAGAGGTGAATGGGGACTGATGGGAAATGGAGTCCGCTGAGTGATGGTCTCCGCACTGAGGAGAGACTTGAGAGGAGCAGGTGTGTGATGCACAGAGATTACATAACAGAGGGTTAGGTAAATTCAGTCTCCGGCTTCTCTGAGGTCAGGTGGGCAGATAATCTGGGAGAGGGGGGAGGCTGCTTATAAAAGGAAGGGGGGGTACTTCTTCACTGCACTGTCAGTGATGATGGGATTGATCAAGGCAAGTTAGTATTTTGGCAAATTGAAAATAGTTTTTCCTGCATTTCAAAATGAAATCACACAACGTTCACAAAGTGTCTCTCTCACTTTGTGATGAAGATTATTGTTGCACTTTGGGACAGTCTATGAACAAATGGACAAGTGGTGTAAGACAGTGACTATGAACTGTGTTAGCTATCATGACCTACAATGACTCAGAGTGTAAAAACCAACACACACACACACAGACAGGAGTGGGTTGACTCGTTGTAAAGGAAAAACAGGTTGGAGGTGGAGGATAGATGAGGACTGGCATAAAAGGAGAGGACCTGGAAGGGAACACACGTCAGTGAGCGTATATCAGCAGGAAGTGGCCGCGTACATACTCTCAGGCGAAACACATCGTCTCTCTCACACACACACACCTCGGGCTCAAGCAAGCAAAAAATATATTCAGACCCCGAGAAGCTATTGTGAAACAGTCACAGGTACACGCTTAAGGGGTGAAAGCTTCGATTAATGGCTGTACATCAATTTTTAGGTCACAGGTAACAGCGGTCTGACAGGTGTGTGTGTGTGTGTGTGTGTGTGTGTGTGTGTGTGTGTGCATCTCAGTACCAACATCTCACAGCGGACAAACTACTGCGTTGCTGATAGACTGGTACACAAGTACACTACACTTTTACTCTCAAACTTAAGTGAGTGTAAAATAAGCAAATCATGCTTTCACCCAAATAATGTCACATCTCATCCTATTTCTCTATTCAACAACCTCAGTGAATACAAACAGGACTCGACACCTGATGGGCACATTTCCCTGAGAGTTTC
Source organism: Microctenopoma stevenorrisi (assembly GCA_032270685.1). Taxonomy (NCBI): domain Eukaryota; kingdom Metazoa; phylum Chordata; class Actinopteri; order Anabantiformes; family Anabantidae; genus Microctenopoma; species Microctenopoma stevenorrisi. Next base: position 2,730,748 of record JAUMTR010000002.1, on the reverse strand, counting down.
GCCCATAAGGAGAAGAGGGAAATTTAGCAGTTTGTATCTGGACACAGCGCTATTACCAAGCCTGGGTCGGAAAGTGAGACAGAATTTACTCAATTACTTATTTATTGCTCTCTGCTTCCTTTTCCATTTCCGCTTTGAAAACGATTGCACAGCCTGGGCCAGAGGTGTCTATCTTAGAAAAAAAAAAACTCTCCTAGTGAAATCTGCAAAGTCCCCAGTTCCCATTGCTTCCTGATAGAATATTCAATAAGTCGATGCTGCCAGACAACAAATAGCGCTCTAGCCAACGTGCAGTCACCTTTTTGGCTATGAATCTCTTACAGATGTCTTGCATAGCAGGGAATGAAAGAGTAAAAAAAATAAAGAAAATACATTTACTTATGAAAGTACAATAACAGTGAGAGTCAGAATACAGCCTGCTTATGCAGAGAAGTAGCATGTGTGTGTGACAAGCGAATACGCTGAAAGCCTTTGCAGCTCTGTAGGGAGCTGGACGAGACTGAAATGGCATATTGCATAATAATACAACAGGTTGCTGTAAATACACTGCTTTAAGCACAATGCTGATTTCCATCCACAGATACAGTTAAAGGTCAAGTGATGTCCCTTCAGTCAGCATCAGCATAAAGTAATGTTAGGTAGGTTGGATGGAGTAAGAGAAAGACGTGTTTGATTCTACATTATCTGGTGTTAGCATAACAAGTCTGAATCTCTGACCGGGAAGCTGAATTTCCAATGTATTGATTTTGTTCAGCATGAGTCAAATATAGCTTAAAGCCAACGTTTTCTTATTCCCAGAGTCAATGTTGTTAGATGTAAAATGATACAGAGAGGGAAATATCCAACTCATGCTGATGCTTCAGGTACCTCATGGCCATTGAAATATTATTTGCTGCATAAAAATAAAAGACACACTATACTATAAATTGTGGAACGGTCACGGGTGGTCAGTCCAACCACCCCGACCTCTGGGAATGAAATGCTGGCTTATTGACAGGACCTCAGCTCTAAGTTACCTACCTCTATGATTCCTGGTTGCTTGCTGCCGATGGAACGTAATATCTGGAAGCTAGAAACAGATCAGAGTGAGCGTAAACGATACGTCTGATGACTATTTTCATTGACATTGATCTCATTGAGGATTTGATTCAGACGAGAAAACAAAAGAAATATTACAGGAAGTGATGATTTGATGCTATCAAGTAAAACCATTGGTATGATCATCAAGTGTGTCAGAAATCCTTTTCCCCTTGTTGTTGTCCTTGACATTACGTCCACTAATTGTTATTGGAATAAACTCTGAAGGCTTCAGATTCATTTGTTCTGGAACAACGGAGCTCCTGCCTTTTTCTCCCGTTCCATAAAGTAGTTCAAATGATTTCCTGCTAAATCCAACCTGCTGTGACACCATAAATACACTGTAGCTACACAGGCTGCCCATATTACCGGCAACTCATTTAGACCAGTGTCTCAAAATAGAGCGTGTTAATGATTTGTTGATGTTACAGAGCAGCAGCACTTTTCAAATTGAAGTGAGTGGGTCCAAAACAAGCAGCGTTTGAGCAATGTGTTTTAAAGAGTCCTGGTCTCAAGCTGAGAGGATTCATTTGTCTTTCAGGTTTGAGGCTAAAATCCTTCTTGTGTTGCATTTCTTCACAACTGGTAGCAGCAGTGAATGGGGCACAGCTCTCATGTGCCACAGCACGATCACCTTTCTGCTGACCTTAGACTGTGTGGAGACCATGAAAAAAAAACACACTGTCACATTCATCCAACGCAGACAAATATGCATTTTTTTGTTCCCGCTACGTTGCAGCAGGAAAAGAGCAGTGGACCAAAAAGCATGATGAGTTGCCAGCTCTTTTAATTAGCACACGATCAACACACCATTGTTCAGCAGTACTGCCAAACTACAGGATGCTAAAGAATAAACACTCATGATAAACCATGATGCTTGTTTATGCATCAACCCCCTGCCAAACACACACACACACACACACACACACACACAGAACTCCAAAGAACACCCCCCCTCCCCACCCCAACGTCTCCCATGATAAGTCTGCATAAGCAGTTAATCAGTAGAAAATAATATATGTAAATGTTGAGAAAACAACAAACAGATCAGGGATTATAATGAGATTTGTTTTCACATAGAAATGTCTTGGAAAAAAACAAAACAATCTAAAGCAACACAGCCCACACAAATATATAGTCATACTCCCTCAGTCCAATAAGCTCATTTACTCAATTTGAAGATGCAGAAATGGATGTTAACGTGATTAAAAACCACAACGCTGCATATTTTGTTTCGTATTGATCAAGATCCAACACGCATAATACTGCTTTAAAGTAAAGATTTGAAATATTCCTACACATATCTAAAACATACCATATAATTCAATCAATTGAAATATTATTTGCGTGTGTTTGGCAGGATTTAAATTGGCCCTGATGCTGACATGACTAATTGGCAATAATCACATCAAAGAAATAGACATTTTTGCAAACGCGCTTGATTGCTTTGTTGCTGTTTGTACAGTAAATGTGAAGCGACAGCCAGCAACCAGTTAGCTTAGCTTAGCATTCATACGGGAAAACAAAACACATCAAATTCTATACAGTTCATCTTTGACTTCAAGTGGACACGTGTACCAAGAGTCAGTATCATACTGACCAGCAGCTCAGTATCTGAGGACCCGGGGTGTGTGTTTTGGTTACAGTATGAAATGTCTTCGCTGCAGGGATGTGTCTAAAACTGTCAACATAGGCAAAGTGGTTTTAGGAAGCTGTATATTATTAATAAATAACTAATATTTGTTCAGTGTAAAAAATGACAAATACACAGGCTGCATAATCTGAAATGAGTTACTATAGCCAGCCATAATTAAATGTATGTATATTCATTATTTAAATGCTTTGGTATATTTCATTTCAGGAAAGACTATTTACATAACAAGAAACATTATACTTGCTCTTGCTTATATTAACTATAGGACTTATATCAGCTTAAGCTGCAGTTAGTTCCCGTACTAAAGGTTTTCCATTCGGAGCATTTGGAAATATTTGGGTGGGCCGGGGCCAAACCGAGACGCCGCTCTGCCTCTACCTCTGCCATGCGGTAAACAATTAAGATCTTCTTAAATCTTCAAACCCTGCTATAAGATCAATGCTGAAGACGTCCTCACAGCTAATGAGTTTGTTTGCAGCAGTCAGCCTCTGACAAATTCTCAGTGTTATCAGACGCATGTGCCGGTGATAAGCAGTTGTCTGAGGTGTACCTGATGGAGGAAGCCGTCATTTTCCTAAAAGCTTTCTTATACTTTTTCTCATAATGCAGTTTATTATTTAGCAGTTCCTCCACATCAGGTTTTCTCGCAACCCAGATTTGGCATCATGTTCAGGACTGGGACTGCAGGGAGTCTTTCACACACTATCAAGCCAGACATCTCTACAGACAGAAAGACGACATATCTCAGTATCCATCGACAGCCCCGCCACCATCGTACAAATCAGAGAATGTAAAGCTCACTGTGCAGTGAGGTGGTTTAAAATAACCTTCCATAAAAAGTAAAACTAGTATTGCTGTTTTCTTTTGAAGAAGTCACGTCTCCAGATATATATACAGTATTCATTTACCACGTGTCTGTCTCTTTAACAGAAAGGCACCCTGTATATCCTTCTCCCTAACCACAAAACCAAAAGTGAAGTGGTGCTTTCGAAACATCCTGGGGTCTGGGGTGGGAGCAAACCCTGATAGGCTGTGACCACAGCAGAAGCCCTGGAAGTCCTGGGTGGAGGTTTGATTCATTAGCAGGGCTACTTCCACTGGATCTTGTGATGTTCCTAAAGACTAAAACAGCTAAATCTGAACAAAGAAGAAAGATTTTGGGCCTAAAAGCTTGTTTCTTTAAAAATGACAGCACAAATTTTCCCACATTAAAATGCTATGAGCCAAACTGGAGCATTAAGCTCCTACATAAATGCTGTTAGTTTGGTGGTGTGTGTGACTTTCGAGGCAGGAATGCGCTTCTCCATGTCTGCTACTGTACATTTCTCTTTTCCCTTTCTCCACACCTCCCCCACCCGCCAACCTCCTGCCACGTCTTGTTTGTCTACACGCAAACCTTTTGTGTGCTGCTTGCACATAAGCACATTTTTGCTGTGTTCTTGTCTGTGAAATATTTTGCCCTCCTGAGTGAATGTACTAGTATCTCCAACTTGCAACAAAGCGCACGTGTGTGTGTGTGTGTGTGTGTGAGAGAGTGAAAGATGCTGCTTTGTTTGTTTTTGCATTTCGCTGTATTCGCCTCTCTGCCTGCTGCAAGCATTTCTTTTTTCTTAGTGTGTTTAACACAAACTGTTTTTGTCAGCACGCTTCCTCTCTACCTTCACGTCTCCAGGTCAAATTCACTCCTCTTTCTCCTTCTTTCCTCTCCCCCTCTTTTTTCCCTGTCCTAACGTCTCATTCTCTCACTCTCTGGAGGCAATAATACGGCAAATATAGAATGAAGAACATTGTTTAAAATCCTTCTTTGCTTCTTCTGTGTCGCCACCACTTATCATGTACGCACAGTTTTATCTCCTCTCATACCTGCACCACAGGAGAAAGAGGAAAAAACAAAAACACTCCCTTACTTGCCTCGAGTGCTTCCTCTTTCCCGTCCTCCCCCCGTTCCTTGCTTTATTCTGTTGTGTTTTTTTTTCATTATTTGCCGATCTTTTCTCTACGTCTCTGGCCCTTCCTTCCTCTCCCTCATCAGTTCCTCAGTGTTTTCTAATTATTCGAGTCGGGCGCCACTTCAAAGTGGCCCGTTGGCTGATTGAAGCTAGTTAAGGAGAGAAAACGAGCTGGGGGGATTTTATAATGGCTCCCGACATTCGTTAGCAGGAGATCTTAAAGGTGGCGTGTGTGTCTTAAAGAGAGAGAAAGACAGAGTGGTGGCACGCTGATGAGATGGAGCGGCAAGATTCCGTGTGAAGGGTGATGAAATAGGCTGTGTGTGTGTGTGTGTGTGTGTGTGTGTGTGTGTGGTCTTTTGCTTGTGTGCATGCATGTCCATGAGTGTTGCCAAAGTATGCACAAGTGTGTTTGGGGATATTATTTGTTTAGAGCTTGTGTGCATCCTCAATGCCCTTGTTTAATGCCCGTCTGTCTGCGTCTGTCACTGTCTGTGCCCTTTCGATTACCCTTGAAATATGAAGCAGCTTTGACTAAAAGGTCAAAAACTCCCCGTGGAGCAGAGATGTGGAAATTCCTACAAAAGTACTAAATGCTCGGGTGTTGAAACATAACGAGTCCCAGTCCAATCATTTCGTAACATGAGGGCAAGCGGCAGATAATTTCACACTACTTATCACCAGTTGGAGATTGTAATTTTAGTGTGAGATGCAACCAGGCTGTGATGACAGTATTTAAAGGGCTATTCCACAATCAATTGTGGATTGTTGCATATAAATATATATATATATATATATATAAATAGTTACAGTATGACGATGAAAATTCAACTCAGCAAGACGAACATGTGAGAAGATGAGAAGAGATGATACAGATACATAAATCACAATGAAACCAAACGAAGGCCTCTACAAACTTACAGCTCTCAGCATTTAATTATCAGTGAATGTAGCACAAGTACAACTGTCTGACTACGAGGCATAAATAAACTATTCAAATTAGAAATGAGAGTAATTTTTATTCAACATAAATATATACATACATATTTAGAATATTTTAATGAATACTTTAAACCAGTAGAATACATAGTGGGTTTTAAATGTTATTACTTCAAAATGGACAATATTGCATCTTTACTTACGGTAGACACTTTCTGATATAGATAAACTATTCCTATAACCATGCTGCTGGCTTCTTTGGCAATAGAGTATTGAGGGAAATTCAAAATGCCCCCCAAAAATATATAGTGCTATATTAATTTATTATTTATCCACATGGTAACACTCCTGCATGTGGCTCACTCATGCACACAAATTACAGTATATACAAAATTTCACAAACCAGATATTTTATCTAACAAAATTCATGGTGAATGGTTGACTTTGTTCATTCCTGAAATCACAGAGGACATCACTAGACCAGATGTGGCTCATTCCACCCATAGAAGCTCAACTCACACTCCAATGACAACTTATTTATTGATGAAATAAAAGAGTTTATTCACCTTAGTTCTAAAGTGAACTTACATTGTCTCACGGTCAAATTTTTCATAAAGGTGCATTGAGATAATCTATTTTGGGTTAGGGTTAGGGTTAGGGTTAAGCACTGTGGCTACACATTCAATCTTTTATGCCAATTGTAGATGTGACAAGGGAGATGTAGTTATTCTATGATGATTAAATCAGGAGTGAAACCTTCTGCTGTCTCATGAAGACACAATGACGCTAGTGTGGCGCATACTGCGCGGTTCATAAGTTGGAGGACCCCATAAATACAAACAGGTTCAGCACAACTAAGTGGCTGTTCTACTGTACACGTCAAGACCTTTTAGCAACAATATCAGCACACATCTCCACCATCCTTTGATTTGGTTGATATAACATAATGTTGTAACTGTCTCTTTCTAAAAGCTGATGCTATTAGCCACAACTAATGCAGGGCATCTCTGCAAGGAGCAACTCTAGGTAATGTCTAGATACGTTCACAATGTGCAGTCAGAAAACACCTTTAGTGTTCGCTCTACATGTCCGAAATAAAACAAGAGGGTCTGGTGAAGGCAAGCAGTGGTGGGAATTCTGGCTCTTTGCAAAGCTTCGGCTCTTTTGGCTTGACTCCCTAACGAGCTCCCAAATGGCTCATTTAGTATTAGTACTGAAGCCTTAGATTATTATGAGTGCTTTACAATTGCAACTGTATTTCAAATTCAATCAACTCATATATATATCATATATATATACATACATGAATAACAGTTCCAGTTATTACAAACCACTTTGACAGATGTATCAAGATGTTGGGAATCTCAATCAGATTGTTGCAGACTGAACTTTGAAGTTTGTGGAGCAGGCACAGAATTCATCATCAAAATATGTTACCTTCAGTGGCCAACACAACATTTCTGTCCACCTAGGATTACATTTACAAACTTTCATCTGACGTCAGAGAAGTCCTTGCTGTGTTTCTATATACATCTAAACTGACTCCTGATGATACAGGAAGTTCCTCTGGTGCCTCGCGTTCTTCCTTTCCTTTCTTTCTAAGGTTTCAAATGAGCGCCGTCTGTGATCCTCGCTGTGTTGTCCTCTATAATAAAGTCAGAGTGTGACAGACAGAAAGAGAAAGCATTTCACATTTCACATCAGCATTTTTCACATTATGTAAGCATTAGTATCAATGGTCCAAGATAAATACAGCATCACACATATGTAAACAAAATAATTACCAGTGCAACGTTAGGCAGATATCAAACAGCAGCGCCTTGTTGCTGCTCCTCTTTCAGAAGTTGGTGGAAGGATCCTCAGCATGGCATAGCACTGCTCATCTATTTTTGCAGCAGAAGAGGAAGTACTAGGCAATGACATATAAATGACAATATAAATGGTACATGTAATTACATTTGTATTGTCTGTAATTGTGGAGGAAATTATTTATTATACTTACTGTGAGATGACATTTGGATGGTTGCAGTCTGCTGTTTGTCTGCAGTGTTGGGCAGCTGCTCGACACATTAAAACATAATCAGAAATGCAGTTGGTGACAATAACAGTCAGGCAGACAAACTGTTTATCTTGGTTGTTTCCTTTGTCTTATTTGTAGATGTCTGTATGCAACTCTTTACCTGTAAATATCTTTACATATGACATCCATATGATGATAAGTAGACGCTCATGCAATCAGACAGACAATGGAAGAACTAGAAACCACCAGGCTAGAAACAGCCATGGCCAGTAACTTGTCACTAAAAGTACTGTTACATTATTCTATTATTTCAAATTTAGAAAACCATGACTGACTTACCATCCACATCTCCCCACAAGTTTGCAGACAGAATAAATCTTCACATCCAGGAAATACTCATGTGAGGTCATTTTCAGATGGGCACATTTTCTGCAAAATAAAGACATAACTGATTTTATTACATTTTGTTTAAATGGCCAAGAATGGGTTTTGTTTTTTATATCAGATCTCTACCACCTCACAGTGTGAACATTTGTATGTGTTACGCGACACGGTAAATATAAGGTTCAGTTGGTCTGTCTAAACCTTCATGGAGGAATAAGGACAACAACATCACATCCACTTCACAGGACAAATGGGTTAAGAACCTATCAGACAGAACTCCTAACCAATCTGAAATGAGCGTCCTAGCCAAAGGACTTAACTTTGACATGGCACCTAAACAGATACCGGTGGTAGAACTCATCACAGTTACAGAGTCCACAATCAGCGACAACAGAATGACAGAGGCAGAAGCAGAACAACCCAGACTAAAGGTCCGTCCTGTCCAGCGCAAAGACACTCCCTCCCAGCCCCACCAGGCTCTTGGGAGGGACCCTACCAGCAGCTATAGGAGGAAGGTCATTGACTGTCTACAACAACTGGAGAAGGACAAAGTTGACCAACCCCTATACTACCGCCTGTACCCTGGTGACGCTACACCATGCATCTACGGACTGGTATAGGTCCATAGGACAGATATAGTCAATCATGTCCTCTCTACTTTTTTACTCTTTCATTTTTAGCAGTAGCGATTTAAGACACCACCTGTGCTTTCACCAAATAAGTGTTTTTAGAATATTATTTAGTCACTGTTTATCTCTCTATTAAAATCAACCAGTAGTGTCACTCGCCAGAAGCTTGCCTCATTATGTACACACCTTGATATCATAAAGTGTCAGCACATGTCATGATGCTTGCAGGCATAAATTATTTAACAGCGGCACCCTGGAGTGTGATAATCACACGTTTCAAGGAGATCAACATGCTTCCTGCGATGGCTCTCTCTGGTGGGCATAATGGAGGGATCTGCTTTCAAATAACATATGTTCACTTCAAATAAAAATCAAAACACGGGAGTTTGTTTTATAAGCCTGCAGTCCATGTTCATCAGCATCACAACGCACAAGAGTGGTTTCTCTTTCTATATGTCAGCTCTAACACAGGCGCAGAACCCTAGTTGGCCGTTAGTATCACTTTGTGACTTAGCGCAGTGTATCTCAATTGGTGGGTCGGTCAAGGGTGCACGACGCGCACGAGACTCCATTATTTTTAGCAATTTCAGAGCTAGTTGGCCTCAGCGCTCAAACTGATCAACAGACTGCCTGTTTAACCGAGCAGAAGTAGACCGACCTCAAACACAGTCAAAAGACATGAGGCAGAGACGCAAGAGGCAAGTAGAGAATGTGACAGTAGCCGGGAAAAAAGACCAGAAAATATGACAAAGCCTACTTAGCGCTTGGTTTTACTGTGAACACATTCAGAAATGAGGAAAGACCTGTTTGTGTTTTCTTCCCAAAAACCTTGGCAGCCGACAGTATGAAACCTAACAAGGTAAAATGGATAGGCAAAATCTCCAGGGACAGACCATGCGAATGAAACACAATTTCAATTTCTTCTTATAAGTTAAAATAGCAGTACTTTTGTTAAAAATGTTAAATGTTAAAAAACAATATAAGAAAAAGAGTGTTGAAGTGGACAACTAATGTTTACAGTTCATTTTTAAAGTTAATAACTAAACTTATATTTTTTTGTACAGATAAATAATTAAATATTCTCTTGTTCTATATCAGATTTCAATCCAAGGGGGGGGGCACCCACAACAGATAGGGGAAAAAACAGGGGGTGCACAACAGATAATAACTGAGAACCACTGACTTAGGCAAAGGTGACATGAGACGATGTGACACTTTTGTAACCTATGATGTTGACTTGGTGTGTTTTGTAATAATAATAATCACCTTTATTGTCATTGATCACTTTCTGACATTACAATGAAATTTGGGCTGGGATTTAGGATGCCACCTTTTGTAATCTGGTCTAATGCATATCCCAGTGAGCTACCAGGACACACACATCAGTATTCAGTAGACCTTTAGCAGCAATGACACTCTTGAACCTGTGTGACTTAGTCCAAAATACAGGTGTGTCTGGAGTTGTGTTTTTGTGTTTCTCCTTATATGTGGTGACATTTATTTGTCATTATGAGTCACAGTAATGAATTCCACTGAGATGACAAAAAAAAACGCTCAGAGTTTATGCATATTTTTCCTTCTTTTGTTATATGGTATGTTTTTTTAGCTGTATGGGCTGGTATAAAGTGGGTAAGTCTCCATGCAGACACAAAACAGAGGAAAAAGTGAGAGGAAAGTTTCTGTTGTCATGTTCTGGGACATTCTGTAACAGGCTGAGTCACCCACAAGACAAATCTACCGTAGCTTCCATTCCACACATTTCTGCAGTGCTTTTTGAAGCTGACATTGCTGTTGGTGTATATATATATATGTGTGTGTGTGTGTGTGTGTATATATATGTAGAATAGTCAGTTTTTTCCTTTTCATACAAGTTTAAAAATAACCGAGACAAAGAACTCAGATTTAGATACTTTTGCGTACATACTGGAAAGATAGGTAAAGACAAATATGAACTTAAATTATATTTAGTTTGCATAACTATACCAGGAAAGAAGCTCTATTGTATATATTATAAAATGAACAAAACCACTCAGTCAAACTGAGTTTAGGCTTGCTTCAGTTTCTCTTAAATGAACTTGTTGGGTTCATCTAGCTGCTTCTCAACATATGTTGGCTGTGGAACGCATTTTAGGGAAGCTGCGTATTTCCCACCTGCTGTCTTAAAAAGTTCCATTAATAAAAGTAAAAAAATGAGTGCAGAGGTAGAAACCTCAGGCACCGTTGTATGAAGTGAAAAAAAAGGTCAACTGATGTTATTTGGCCTACTGATTTGGACCACAGCATGGTTAGAGCAGAACCTGTGACTGGAACACCTCGCTCATGGAGGCAGTTATGATACCCTAACACAGAAATCTCATTCCCTCGTTAAAACTTTAAAGAGTTTTAACGAGGGAAATCTGAAGACACAGCTATGATACACATTTACTATTACAGAAAGACAAAGGTGCACATGCTAGTTTGACTACCGCACTAGCCCATGTTGCAGAATTAAAACATGACCATAACAAGCTAAATCTAGAGTGGTGAAGATATTTGTGAGTAACTTATAACCTATATATGCTTTAGACATTCTACTAAACACACACAACCAGTCCAATAAAAACTGGGGCTTGAGCTTCAAAGAGTGTATGCAGGTAGACTGAGTTCTTGACCAGATGACCGGGCACATATATGTATTTCTTATCAAATGATTATGTAAATGTGGTTTCAGATTGACAAGGGTCCAGCAAAGTGTTGCTTTTTATCTAACAGCTTAATAATATTTCACATCCACTGTCCAATTTCTGCACTCATCACTCTCATTCAAGTTTTTGCACCCTAAATTCCACCTCGGAAAGTTCACTCACGAGTCAGGGTGTGAGTCACTGATCTCTCTAAGTCGAGCTGGGTGATTCGGCTGATGTAAGCTGTATGCGTTTGCTTTTTTGACGTTTTAAAACCCTCTAGGCCGAATTTAAATGCTCAGGCCAACAGGGAAAGTGTGGGCAGAAAGAAAGTGTGTGAGTAATTCTCCCCTGCTTCCCTTAATACTGTCAAGGTGACTTTGAAGAAGCCACTGAACCTCCCAGCTGCTGTGCTGAAGCTGCTCTCTGGTCAGCTATAAGAGGCTGCTTGGGAATGCATGTGACTGATAGAAGGCACATCTCAGAGTGGCTATAGAGAGCTGCACCTCTTTAAAATGTTGCTACAGAGACGGTAAACAGATACTCATAAAGACGGATCACTTCCTAAACGCTAGCTGAAACTCATTTCAAAGTCTCTTGAGTTGCTTCCATTCCACTTTTTGCTAAAGCACTGAATTAGATTGACAAGGCCCAAGACGCTAATGTAAAACCACAATTAAAGCCCCGTCCAACAGGTTTAGATCCATGTCCTCCTTGCTGTAAAGGAAATAACAAAAAACCTGGTGTTCCCACAATCTTTAGAGTGCAACAAAGAGCAGTGGGTCACCCCTGAAATACAGACAGGGCCCCCTGTTCCCCATTCAGAAAACGTGCCCCAGCACAGAAAAGCAATATAGACAAAGCAAAAAACACTCCAGGTGTGATAACTATCATTGAGATAAAAGGTAAGAATGCTCGTTAATCACTCTGAAGAGACGCACACATTTTAAATACCTTATTTGAACCCCCCATTTACACGTACCCTGTCCACAGTAGGATCCTCAGAATTCAAGGCTGCCTCACCGTCAGTCTGATCAAGCAACCCACAGGCAACTGTGCCGCTCCTTTGACATGTTCTGTGCTGGGAAAGGGTCCGTGAGCACGTTCCTGATGCAATGGGCTCCTTCCACTGTGTTTCCTGTCCCTGCCATAGCCACTGCTGATTACATGGATCAGGCGTGTTCGGAACCTTGAAGATGTCTCTGGTGAGGCTGGGGAAAAGGAAAAAACAAAGCAAGTTGGTATCTTGCAGATTAGGATTGACTAAAGACGCCTGAGGTCAGGACGGGTGTCCCTGAGGACTGGAATAAGGAGCCACTGCTCTGCACCAACCCACGTATCAGTCATACTCAGATGAAACTGCAGGTCATGGCTCAGTGTGTGAATTCTGAACAGAACTAAATTCAAATTTTCACCACATGCCTCTAAAATGGTCTGTTTTCAGTTTTCACTGAAATATTTTACTGTGATATAAACTATCCCAAACGCAGCAGTACACTGAGGGTGTTTTTGCTTATGTCCTTGCATGAATTCATGCTTGTTGGTGGCAGTGTTATTGGTTTGGCTCAGCTTGCCCCAGTGCTGCAGCCAGAATGTGCCAAACTACCCGGGAAGCAATATAAGCCAGTGTTTTATTTTCTAGAAAACTGACATGTGAATGCTCATAAGACACTGGTCGCTGTATTGAACCCGCATAATGTAATGTTCCTCCCTAAAAGCCCTGCTTTCTCACAGCAGCACATTGCACAGCTTTGCCTGCATCTCACATTAGCATTACTTGATCTGCAGTTAGTCAAAAGCAGCAGGACTTTTATTCGGCAAATGTGCTTTCTGTGCCTTTCAAACATGTCATCAGTCATCTCAGCCGTTAAATACCAGGCGTGCTGACCCCCGAGTCCTTGAGTGGGCGACTGTTTTGACTTGATAAATGAAAGAACCCCAAACTCTCCACAGAGCTGTTTAACCTTTGTAATTCTCAATGTGTAATTATGTAATGAACACAACACAGCAGGTGATAATTAGGCCTATTTTTGCGTTTCTTCCCTTTTACCTTGTTTTACCCATCACCTTGCAATTTTCAGCTGTTGACCTCCAGCCCAGACATATAGGTGGAAATAGATGTAACAACACATTGTCATTTCCTACTTTTAAATCACATCAGTAATTAGGTTTGAGCATTTCTTTCCCCTCTCTTGTGCCTGGCCCCAATGTTGACTGCTCTGCTCAAACTCTCTGCCTTTTCTAGTTATTTTTAGTAATTGCAAACATCTTTGATTCTCACTCCCTCCTCTATTTTTACTTCAACTAATTCCCCCTTTTCAAACTCAAATGCCTATGTTCACCTCCGCCTCACCTGTGCAAAAGAGAGGAAATTAGCAAAGCAAAATGACTGTTCTGTACTATTTTTACCTGCACTAATCTCCTCTTTTCTCTGCTTTTTTTTACTGCCTATACAAATCCATCCCCACTCTTCTGTATACACATAAATAAAAACCCACAAATGTTGTTAAAGCGCCAGATCTACCTCCAATTAGAGGAAGCGTGTGTTTCTCATTTGAAGTTCCATGTAATGGTAAAAGAGAACATTTTAATGAAAAGATAAGGGGGGAAAGGATGATTGGAGACAAATGTAAGCTCATCAGACATCTGAGGCATGATGGTAGGTAGGCTTTTTGGAAGTGTCAGATGAAATCTCACTGAATTCTGTCTGAACGTGCTGCACATAAAATATTTGGGTTATGCTCTTATTTTTATTTTCAAAGCTTTGACAGACTTTTCTCTTTTTTGCGCCTCTGTCTGAATATAAGTGGGTGTGCTAATTAATCAGGTAGCGTCTGTTGACATTTAAGTGGTTGTGAATGTCCAGTTAGCAGTGAGCAAGAGAAATGTACTTATATTAAATAGTAACTGACTGAAAACACAGGTTTATTTTCACGTTAATGTGATCTTTTAATGCAGTGTGACGCATGATACTGATGCTTTGGTTTATACTAGTGGCGACATGTGGTTAAAGTGCATCTGAAAACTTACTTTCAAAGGGGCCCCCTGCAAAAACATAATTTCACCAGCTGCCACTGAAAATAATGTCAGTTTATTTTTTTGTTTCTACAGTTGTACTCCTGCGTTTTTAACTTCTTAGGGTAAAAAAAATATCTAACGCCATCTGCCATACTGGTGCTTGGCTCCAGTTGCGGTGCAGTTTTAATAGACGCCTGCTGCACTTGTGGCGCTCTCTCAACAAACACTTCTGTGGGTGGTATGATAGGTATAAATATGGTATATGGTCATTACATGAGTTTAACATCAGAGGCTTCTGCGACCCAATTGGAATTTGTAATAATTTGGCCTGCATCTGTAAAGTGAGAACAGTTACTGCTAATAACACACCTGCAGCATCAGGCTCCTCATGTTGCAGATCTGGTGCCATGGAAACAAATAGGGTGTAGACAACCCTGTATCCCGATTACACTTCTATGATAATAAACGTTCTATGTTCTCCTTATTATGACAACATTAGGATATAATTAGGAAAATGAAAAGTTGCTAAGACTTTGAAACTGACTTTGTCCATAACTGTGGGACCGTATAAGTCATTTGTACCTGCAGCATTGAATGACCACCATGCACGCGTTAGGGAGCGTCCAGCAGCTGTAGTAAACATGACATGTTAATAGTAACAGAGGACCGGAGTCTGAGTCCAGATAACACAGACAGTCATAATGTTCCTACAAAAACCTGATCGTGGTTGTGGTTTTTTGCATATCACAAATAATAAGATGGTTTTACAGTGGAGATGACAATATTTGAATATGTCAAACAGGTGTTGTATTTATGCTACGTTGAAAAAGTTGGGAATCTGCTGCTTAGGCAACAATGCATATTCAGCTTCTTAGACTTTTAATCCCAGACAGGAAATCTTTAGGAGATGTACGTATGTATATCTCCACAATTGGAAGAGAAAAGCCAGACCTAAATATGTAGAGACAATAATCATATAAGAAAAGATATCAGGGAGAGAGAGGGGACAGAGGAGGGGGAAGGCAAAGAGGAGAGGAATTGCAGGATGCAATGGGGTTATTCCGTGTGATGTGTCATCTCCAGTCTTGCATCAGGACGTCTGGCTTCAGGCTTACAGGCCAGGCTTTATCACTATGAGAATACAAGCCACCTCCAAAAGTGCACAGGTCAGGTTAGCAGTGCCAGCTCAAATCTTGTTTTCTCACCTCAAGAGTTGTAGCGTCTCTGAAGGTACAGTGAGGGTATATCTGTTCTCTGAAGTTTCAAATTACATTGTCCTGTGGAAGCCATTCTTTACTGGGAAATAGTCCCAGAGAAAATGTCAGTGGATTTTTAGTCAGAGACTGGAACATTATTTCTCAAAAGAGCCGCTGTCGACGAACCTCAGGAAAAACAGTGGCATCACAATTTAGGAATATAGTTTCTGAATAAATATCTAGTCGATAATAACAATTAAAAGCTAAGTATTGGCCCATAAGGTAACGAAACTAAACTAAAGTTGACATTTATTCAAAGGACTTAGATGTTCATGTTTCTTTACCAACTTTAATGATTCCCTGACTTTTCAATAAGTGCAGTCATCAGGTAAGATCTTTTCCAAAGCTGTGGCTGGTTTACATCTGCTGTAAATAACTAAAAAACCTTTTGATTTACTGCTTATCAGCTCCAGACACTAAAATAGTGAAGACTTCAGTAGTTCAGTTCATCTTCTGTAGTTGAAAGGTTATAGAGAAATGTTGGATGCAGACCACAGATGGGTCATTCTGGTAAAAATGATTCTTATGAGTGAAGGATAAACATGAGAGACTGTATAATGATGAACTATTTAGTCAACAGTTATCTGTACATACAGTCAGCATTAGCATTTCTAGGCTGAGTCTAATATTCCCTCTTATCTCTGCTGTTTTAGTCTCCGTTTAAGGAGCAACAGCTCCCTAAAAGCATTTGTACAGTAGGTTTATCAGATCTTTCCACTGAAAGCAGATGTCTGCTACTGCTGGAAGCGTGGGGGCTGATAACAGAGCAGGCAAAGCCATACATCTACGAGACACTGAAGTGCACTTGCGTGTACAGATTGTATTCAATAATATATTGTGGAACATCAGCGTAACTGTTACAAAGCAGATTTGCTGCATCTATATTGAGCTTGTATGACGACTTCCTGGTTCCCTATTATATATTTTTTGCTTTCCATTTAGGAATCTCTACGTATTTTTTTGGTAATCCTAAACCCTGTGTTTTGTAAATTTTATGCCTTAATGTTGAAGGTTGGTAAAGTGATCTCCCGGCTTATTATAGTTTCAGTTTTCACGTACTAATTAAATCAGTGCGCGGCTGTACTCTATGAGTAACCACATCATATTTCATGAACTGCTTAATAGCTCCACGCACACATTATTCTGGATGCACAGTCATATGGTGAACACAGACAAACACACACAGGAAGAATATTGTTTAGCCTGCGAGTCCTATCAGGGGAACATTAACCGTATCATTTATCCTCTCACTTGCTATATTTGTGTGTGCGTTTCTGTTTTTACCAGCATTCACACACACTCGTTGGCTGTGTGTGAATGAATCACAGGGCTCGCAGCAGGCTGTGAGTTAGCGCCTGCGCTAATGTGTCTGCGTCTGTTTGCTTTATGTACTGTATGTGTCTGGGTTTGAATTGTGAAACTGCGAGTGTACGTACACTTGAGTGTGTGTGTGCAGCAATCAGTATCATGGTGCTGAAGGACTCAGCACATGAATAATGAGGTATACAGCAGGAGAAGGAGCTGAGAAAACACGCACACACATCTACACCTACAGCTGAGCAGGAGGAATATCCATCCTCTGTCTTCTCTTCATGTTCTCTCTCTCTGTCTGCATCTCATCAGTCATTCCTTTGCTCCCTCCACCTTCCTTAATCCACATTCACTGTGCATTACGGTGCTTGGATGCCACTTTATTTAATAGGGAGCCTTCCTGGAGACACAACAATCAACTGACTGGGGAAATGTGTTGGGGGGGTCACCCCCCCACCACAGCTCGTTCTGCTGCAAGCAGCCAGATTATATTAATGGGATAAATGAATCAAGTCCAGGAACCTTGGAGGGCCGCAGTGCTTCCGAAGGCCAAAAAGAAGGATTTTCTCTGCCCCCCCTCCGCAGGTGACCTTGGAAGAAATGACATGAGGCTTTTGCTCAATCATCAATATAACACTTGTATAGATCCTCCACATAGATCAAACATCATATTTCTAGCAGCTGGATTTAATTGGTTGTCAAAATACAGCGCATACTGTTGGACCTGTCACAACTCAGGATTTCTACTGTCAACTGGAAGAGTCCGTGTCCACTGGTCCACTGGAGGAATGTGTCAGTTCAAGAGGTTATTTCTGTTCATCTGCATGCAGCTGCTTCGCTCTCACAGACATGGACTTGTGGCCGTTTCTTCCTGCAGCACGGGAAGATGATGTCCACACTCTCTGCGCTGCTTCAGACGCCGGGCTACGCTGTCCTGTCTGTCTGTCTGTCTGTTGCAACGCCTGTCATTTTGGAGACTCAATCTGAAGCAAAAAGCATCACGATTTGGTGGGTCAGGACCTTCCTTTGCCAGCTCGATATACAGCCTGATACACCCTATCCTTTGACAACTGCTATTGCGGTCTGTTTTATTCACCTCACCTGGTTTTAAAGCTGTCGTTGATCAGTATAATAAACTACGTAGAACATAGCATCTGTTTTATCAGATCACCCAAATTTAAAGTGAGGAGAGGCTGGGGAGCTGACAGACACTTTGAACTCTCTGATCTGGCGCACCTTTGAAACATTCATTAAAGCTGTCCTCGCTCAAGCTGAGCAATTAGCAGATATTTGGCTGCGTGACGGAGCCTTACATCTTTAGTGAGTTTGCTCAGGTTCAGTTACAAAGGCTGATCCAGCTGGCTTGTTAGGCAGCCTAATCAGAGAGACACTCTTACTGTAGAATGCCTCTAATCTCACACAGAGTCACTCCTTCCAGCTAACGTCACATGGCGCCGCGTGACCTTTACCATGTATTGTTGCCCGATCATGCTCACACGTTGCTTTGTTTCCCTGTAAACAATGAACACTGTGTAAAGGTGGCATGTGCCTGCTGGAGATTGAAAAAGTAAGAAGCATACTTAAAAATGACGTTGCCTAAACGAGGCTCACTGGAATTCATTTCAATAAAGGAAATCCTGATGGAAAGCTAAAGACATCGTGCCGAACACACGCATATTTGTGTGTAAATGTCCCAATGAATATGCTGAATTAGCCACAAGTTTAAATAGCTGCTGTAAGAACATCATGTTTTATCCTTTTTCCACGTGGGAAACAGGAACACAGCAAGACGCCTGATGAGTGCTACATGGAGATGATGGAGAGAGAATAAACAAACATCTGTGAAACACTCAGAGAGAGCACGTGGTGGAAAGGTCACGCATAGATGCTCCCACTTCTCAGATCCTGCGTCCACATATGATGTGTTAGTATTAATGACTCAGAAAACTTTTCCAAAAGCTAACATAAGCTTCTTTAGCGCTGAGTTAAAGCTTCCCTGTAGTCTTTCGAAACAATGGTTCGTGATGATTCAGTTATCTTACTAATAACGCTTTCAAACTGCGTTCGTTATGCTTGCTCCTGCTGTGGCTGCTGTCCAGCGTGCTGAGCGTGCAGCCGTCAGCAGTGCTGGAACTGTCCGTGGTGCTCGCTGTCGTCTGCCCCAGTGGGCAGAACGTGTGCTGCTGCTGCTGCTGTGAGCTGATGACCAACACAAACATTCAGAATTAATCCGCATGTCACTTTCTGTACCTGCGTTTTATTTTCCCCCATGAATATACAGTAGCTTCAGCTCTTGCTGGCACTAGTCTTTTGTGGTTTGTGTATCATATCTCCTGCTGAGCTTCTGAGTCATCTCTCTGCTTTAGCCCAAAATGCCCAAGATTGCTAATTATAGTCAAGAATAAACCCTTATTAGAAAAACTGACCACAGACACCACTGAGACACAGCTATTAAATCAATGATATGTTCTAAATGTATTCGTGTGAACAGTACTGTAAAGTATATGTTCACTGCACTGAGGTAATGACGCTGCTTTGTCAGTTTATCAGACAAATAAAGAACATGCAACACCACCGTTACCCCTCCTACCCACTAGTTGTTGAACAACATAAGTCACACCAAGACCAAGGCCTGTGATAGTCCATGAGAAAGTACTAAGGTGTCCACAAACCTTGAAGCAACATTGCAACATGCTACAGATATGCAGCTTTTATAACTGACAGGAACTCAGCAGACCCAAATTAGTCAGTAGCTTTCTCAAGGTCACTGGAAAATAGTTGGTCACACTCTGCTCTAAGCTACACACTCACTCCCAGACTCTTGCTTTTAAATTATTTGTAACAAAATTTTAAGACTCACAATCAGCTGCTGGAGGCAAAGCGTCATCTTCAAATCTGCTGTGTGCTTTTTACTACCGTGGAGAATGAGGCCATACAGGAAAAGAGAGAATTATCTGCATCCACCTGCCCTCTGAGATCTGTCAGAGGTCTGATGGGTTAGTGTGAAAGTGTGAAAGTATCGCGAATTACAACTTGTAATGTTAACATTTGATCAGCGCTACACACTGTGAGTTTATGTTTAAATACATTAGACGTCATTCACTAACAGTTCCTAATGGGAAATATAGTCTTAAAACAAAACACCCTTATTTTTTACAAATGATTCATTCTTCTGTTGTGGCTCATTTTCCACATGGGAGCTCGGACATGATTCTGGTTTGGGTTAGGAGAAACTTAAGCCACTGACAGAACATTACAAGAACGAACTGAAACTGGAAATGATGTAATGGCTCTCGTTTCATAGTCTGTACCTCCTCCCTACAGAGTCACATCGCTACCTGCAGGGTTTACTTCTACTTCTACTACGTCAGATTTACACACACTAATGACCACTGCCTACTGGCCTACTGGCAGGTAATGGCTAAGAAGTACTGTAGGAGTATCTACTGTACCGTACTGTGATGGTTTTACCATGGATGTAAGCTGTGAGCCTTCTTGTGTTGTTTTCTTATGACGGAGGTGTGAACAGGTACAGAAATAAAAAATTTCACAAGAAACAAAGGTAAAAAGAGAGGCTCTGCGACGATCTAAACATACATAATGTAGTTTCCTCTAAGCCATAATAATAATAATATCACATCCCTGTGTTGCTACTGTACTTTGTTGCTTCATATCTGAAAGTAATTTGCAAGTTTTATTATCTTTTGACCTTTTCTTTCAAGTTAGTTAGAAAGTATGCACCATGCACCTTTGTGGATGTTTTCTTTTAATCTCACTCTGACAATTGGTTTGTGCCAGACATGTCTCTTGATGAATATCGCTCCAAAACAGCGTGGAACAAAGTGTGAGGTCTGTGTGTGTTTAACTAAATACTCTAAAATTGAAGTCGATCCAAATTTTCCACAGAGATTTGCCATCTGACAATTACCACAGAGATTTACCATCTGGTAATTGCTTGGTATTGTTGCAGTTTGTGTGTGTGTGTGTGTGTGTGGCAGACACACAGCTCCTCTAGCCATCTAGTCCTTTCTATTGCATATGTTTGTGTATGTTTGTGCATGTCTCTTTGTGCCTATTCCTCTCTCAGGTCTCTGTGCCATCAGTCTCCAGACACCAGTAGGCTGTAATTGCACGCGTGTGTGTTTGCACGTGTGTTTCAAGCAGAGCTTAATTGAATAGGAGGTAAAGGCCACGGCGTTCCCCTATGGTACGGATTCTAAATGTGGCCTCACTGCTGAGCAACCAAGGGGAAATCGAGCTCAGAGACTCAGATGGAGAGGGCAATATGACTATAAATTTGATGTTCCCCAGAGTGTTTGAATTGAAAGACTGACAAAGAAGGAGAGCGTAGCTAAATATGGGCTCCCCGATGAGACGGAACGAGCTTTAGAGAAAAAGAAAACCGGAGCGACAAAGACCAAGAAAGAGAGAGAGAGACATTATCTAAATGTGTCTCTCCCTAGTGAGCAGGCTCAGAGACCAGGGGAGCTGTCCCCGGTTCGAAATAAGCCTTTGGCAGAGAACCAAGTCAAGCAGTTAGCATTGAGCACATCGTACAGGGCTGAAGGCTCATACGCTACCTCTTTGTCATTGTCTTTGTTCATCCGTTTCCCTGTTTCTCTTGTAGTCCTTTGCCGTCATGCCGTCTGTTTGTCTTAGAGATGTGACACAGACATTTAGTGAAGTGTGCACCACACAGTGGAAAGCTGAAAACAACACCTTACCATCCGGGTATGAGCTTCTTTTGCTGGTCTGTTACATTCCTCTTATCTTTCCTTTAGCATCCTCGTATTTTCTGAACTGTGTGCATGTAGGCATACATGCCTACATGTATGCCTACATTTATTAAAGTGTAAAAAAGAAAAAATACACCAGACGGATGTTGTGGTGCTTGACCTTGAAAGCAACCTTGTGACAAGTGGATTTTTCTCTACTGTTAATAGAAAAGAAAAGCACAAGAACAACAGCGCCCATGTTATTTTAAGATGAAACACGTCATTCAGTGCAGCGCTGCGAGTGTGACAGTGTGAAACACAGTTTTTAAATGAAAACTGGGATGAATAGGTTAACCAGGTTCACAATTTACACACTGTATGTGTAGGATTAGTAGATGCAATTCACTAACCGTATCCTTTGACGGGTAGATGCAGATGCTTTTGAGCAGTAAAGAATGCTGCTGAAAGGCTGATGAGAGAGTCAGCTAGTGTTCATCCATCAGCTGTACCGCTGACTTTGGACAAGGACAGGTCTGAAGTCACCAGTTGTCACCTGTAATTCATTGTATTTCTAAATTTGAATGGAATCACATGTACTAGTAGGAGTATATAGATATATTTCATATTCATTTAATTTAACTGTGTAAATTTAATGAGCAATATTTTAGCGTCTTTATCAAGTCTTCCTAGTCTTGAACTATGTCCTAGAAGATAAATATCGATCTAATGGCAGCTGTTAAACAAAGCTAAAACCAACAGAAATACGTTTAGCATAAACCGTAAATTAGGACACCTACCCACTAAAAAGCATGTTAGATTATTTTAAATTCCTGTAATGGGATTAGCATCAGACTGGGATGCAGAAGGTTCCAGCCCAGGCTCCTAGCCCATCCCTCATAGCAGGCGTGTCCTTGAGCAAGACACGCCTGGTAAGGCGCCTTGGATAAAAGCATCTGCCAAGCAAAGTGAAGTAAAGTGATGTTGATCAATAAGGCAATCAATCTTAAAATTAAGAGCCACTTATAAAGTACTGTTAAATAAATAAGAAAACACTGATGAGTATAGACATTACAGGTTGCAACAAGAAACCAAAAACCAAGTACACATGTCAAATGTCATTCAAACAGGAGGCAACAGTGGCTTATTAAAATAGAAAGAAATAGCATTCTCTAGTTGGTATTTAAAGCAAGATGGGACTAAGCTTCAATATGTGTGCTCATTGTAACGAAGTAATGTGACACACAGTACAACAGGGTGGCTCATTGATCTACCCTAATAGCTCCTGGACAACTGCGAAGCTCAGTGTTTGGATACACAAACAATGCTTGTAATTGAGATCAATTCATGATTAGGTTCGGTCTCTCTCTGTGGGATTTGTTGAAAGTTAGAAAAATAACTTCAGACATATCCACTAAAAATGACTGACAACAGGTACAAAACACTAATGTCACCTTCTAAGACATGTAGCTCTACTGCTGGTCCAATAATTCAGGTAAACTAGGTTAATTTCAAAATTCAACATGCCCTGAAACAGTACCTAAATTAAACAAACAATATTTTCACTGTGGGTGAATAGAAATCAGTTTTATTCAGCCTCATCTGCTGCACCTCAGCAAGGCTTCATTTTGCCTCACTGAATGTTTTTAACTCCTAAACGTGCTAACACGGTACATCATCAGATGTTTGGCTTCGTAGCCCCACATATTGATTGATACAATCTAAAGGAGATATCAAGTAATGGCAACTCACAGTTCCCAGTAGATCATCCCACATCTTTTTAGTTTCGCTCCTCGGGACACTTTTATGATGACACTGAGGACTTGAGGGACCCGGGTACAGTATAAGGAACCATTTATGAAGACAGTTTAATATGAGGAACTTAATGAAAGTATCATCCCAAAAGAAGTGACTGTAACATTCATCGTAAGCTAGCTCAAACTTCAGAGAGTAGATCACAAACTTTTCTCCATCCAACTCGTCCACTTGCTGCTCTGCTACACACTTATCAGGTAGCAGTCATCAAGAAATTTAATAAATAAAAATGATTCTCTGATTGGCTAAAAGACAAATATAAAACAAATAAGTTCATTTTTAAACATTACATAGCTTTAAACCTAGTTTTCACCTTCGTCACTGACAAAGCAGCTCTACTTTCTTTCACCTGCAGATTAGCGTGTTTAGATATTTCACGTCAAAAAGGCCTTCAACGGGACTGGCCCATGATTAAAATGGAGAGAGGGCAAGCAGGAGGTTTGTGACAAGATCGATTTGGATGACGCAGCTTCTTGATTGACATTTTGTTTTTGCCTGTAATTCTGACAAATATAAGAAGAAAAAGAAAAGAAGAAGAATCATCTGTATTGTCATTGAAAACATTGTTACAATGAAATTTCTTCTCTGCATTTGACCCATCCCCTCTTGGGGGGAGCAGTGGGCAGCCACAGGCGGCACTTAGGGACACTTCTGGTATGGGGGATAGGCTGGGTGCCACCTGAGTGCCACCCACTCTGCCTTAACCACTGAGCTACCAGGCCGTATTAAAGTCAAGCTTTAATATTAAAATTTAACAGCGCTGTAAAAACAGGATTTCAAGCTTTGATGTTGTCACTGCATTTCTACAACAGCCTCCCACAGTTTGCATCCCTGTCCCATTCAGTTGTCCAACTGTCCATCGATTCATCAACTTGGGTGAACAAAATGAAGATAAAATGGGCACAAATGGCATCAAAAGCACAGCAGGAGAAAACACAGTGCCTGGCAAGTGTGCCCTGTAAGGCTATAGTCATATTCCAGCAGTAATATTTCAGTTCCATTCACATAAGCCAACCTTGCCAATATTTTAGCAATGATATTAACCTTGCCAGCCAACATCTCAGCATTTATATTAGCTTGCCTGGCCAATATTTTACCATTATATGAGCCGTGCTGCATCTGTTCAGTGTCCCAACATTTGAATTCCTGTCTGCCTTAACACTTACGACCCTCTTTCTGGTTTTTACGCTTGCCTGTCAGTAACATGCACAAAATGGAAGACCCAAATGCAGACCAAGGACAAGAGGGGGTTCAAACAAAGGAGGTTTATTATAAGTTAACATGGGAAACAGGATTTAACATAAGATCGAGAAAGTCTACTCAGGGCGATCCCTGCAGAGCGTCGGGCGGGCGGCCCGAGGGAGGCAGGCGTGGACCCTGCAGAGCGTCGGGCGGGCGGCCCGAGGGTGGCAGGCGTGGACCCTGCAGAGCGTCGGGCGGGCGGCCCGAGGGAGGCAGGCGTGGACCCTGCAGAGCGTCGGGCGG
>JAUMTR010000002.1:2656276-2667591 GCA_032270685.1 Microctenopoma stevenorrisi | reverse complement strand
ATACTTTAGATTAAACAATTAACATTACGATGAAAACTGGGGACAAATGTGGTGAGCTCTCACCCACTTTGTCACAGCGACAGAGACACACATGCAGACCACGTGACTGAAGGGCGCTGTGGCACCATCCTACCTGTCTCACATGAAGAAGAAGAAGATCACATAAAGTAATTTTAGAAAATACATAAACAATCTATATAGTATACAGACCGAGTAATGTTTATAAGCTACATTCAACTGTACTTTAAAAATGTTCTCTCTCTCATTTAACAGTCATGTGAGGTACACTGCTACACACAAAATAAAGTCGACATTTGGATTTAACCAAGCAGATAGGTACAAGCCTCCTATTGGATAATTACTGCATGAGTGATTATCTGATTATCTAAGTTATTTACCCCAACTGGTGCAATGAGTTGTTTCTCATATATTAAACAAAAATGTCGAAAGACACATCTCGTGGTCATGGAAAAGAAGTTTTGTTTGATAGGGGTCAAATCATTGGCATGCATACATACCAGGGCTATGTTTAATAGTACAAGTAAGAGATTTGCCACACACACAATGCAAAGGGAACTCAAGGGATTGGGACTGAACAGCTGTGTAGCTGTAGGAAAACCACTAGTCATTGAGGCAAACTGGAAACAGCAGCTTCAATTTGCTGGGGGGCATAGAGTTTGAACCCTGGAGCAATGTAAGAAGGTCATGTGGTCTGATGAGTCCAAATTGACCCTGAGATCAGCTGACTGCTGAAGATACTGAATGATCAAGTTATTCCATATATATTCCATATAAAAATTAAAGATGGTGGACCTGACCAGCTAAAAAAGATAAACCAGCTCACACAGATAAAGGCTCAGATTCTAGCCTTTATCTAGAATCTGGTCTGAGAAGAAGTCTTGGCTAACTAGTGTCTGTCTTGAGACCAGAACTTTGTTTTTTTTTTCCTGCCTCCTCTGTCAGCTGTCAAGAAAAGAACGAGTCGGGATTCAGACAGGTAATGGGAATTTAATACATTTTCCTGATAAAGCAGCTAACTCATAAATTCTAACTGACATGTGTCTTACTATGACTAGCAATTTAAATATTGTTACAGCCTAATGAAAGCTACAGGATAGAGTATAATAAGATGAGACAATGAGGTGGGGGACAAAAACATAATAAATGCATAATATTCCGTGGTGAGTTTGAGCTTGTGTTGTGGGGTCATGGTGAAAGTGAACACTCCTGGTATTTTCATGGTGCTGGAGGCCTATGTTGGATCTCTGGATGAAGTAGTACCTGCCGACTGTTACTGTGTTTCCTTTTCTTTTCTTTAGCTGTTTGACTTCAGTTGAAGGAGAGATGGGCAAAGTGTACTAATAAATAGTAACTGACTGAAGAGACAGACAGTGCATATCACAATGGTTGGAGGCAATTTGAAAATTGACTTGCAAATGTTTGCCCCTTCAAAAGTAATTTCACCAGCCACTACTGCTGGAAACACTGATTGCAACTAGATAATTATTTTGTCATGTTGAACATCTCAAGTAATGACAACTACTCTACATTTTAATTCAAATCATAAAACTTTATTTTACTAGGGATGCAACAGTGGACAGTTGCCAACTACAATAACGACTGCACCACTGTCCTAAATTAAAGTAATAAAATAGATATCAAAATATACACAAGGTGCAGGATTGCTAAGCACCAAAATGAGTTGAGCCCGCTCTGGATTTTTTTATACATACAGTGTCCTGTGTCCATTTTGAAATCCTATATAATAGAGAGTTTGTCCAGACTTTACCTGTGATATGTATTGTTAATTAAACATCGCTGCAATACTAACTGATTTGTTGTTTTCTTGTAGCATTGTGAGATGTTTAAATGGGAATCGATAAACTCAATAAGCAGAACACAACCAGAGAGTAAAAGGATGATGTAAATCTTTAATAATGAATGCCATAAATAGCAACTAAATACAACACTAAACAAAGGAGGGACCTCAATGAAAATGACAGTGAAGACTGATATAATGGGAAACAAAACTAGGCTACATACAGGACAAATGGTGAGGGAAAAAACAAAGCACGGAGGTGAACAGAAAGGCTGCCGGTGAGAGGACAAGGAGCTGAGCAGATGGCAGTGCAGTGAAAGGTGACTGACATGAAGCACAAACCATGGGGAAAACAAACAATACACCAGCAGGGAATGTAGGGAGTACAGGGTGTTATATAGTGAGTGAACTAACAAGGGAATGAGGGACACCTGGAAGTAATCAGTGAGGGAAACGTGAAGTGAGGACGTGACCGAAGTGACTGGAAACACTGTAGGACCAGGGGAACTAGGCAGGCAGGCCAGGGTGTGAGGCGTGATGAGCATACCCTACGTTTTAAAGGATAACTCCCCTCACCTTCTTTGTCTTTTGGCGCTCCACTCTTGTCCGACTCCTCACACCAAATATATGTCAGTTTCACAATAAAATGGCTTTCTGCAGGATATGGATTCGGGATATGCTGTGAGTCTCATAGGAAGCTACTAAGGTGCTTCTGTGAGCTAGTGATATGCAATTCTCATGCAGATAGAAAGCACGGGGGTAATGAGGGAAAGAGAGACTCGCATAGGCAAGGAGAAGGGTAAAAAAGAGATTTTGCCCTTTAAACACAATGAATCGTCACTTTAAATTTCTGCATAGTGTATGGGCCTCTCTATCTAGGTTTTTATGTGACTCATGAATAATGTGATGGAGTCAATATTGTGCCTGTGCTATGAAATGCAAAGAAAGGCTGCAAAGTAGGACTGACGGGTTTGAAATCGCAATTGCCTAATTTTTCATGCCTAATGCATAGAAAGTTTTGTAATCAGCAGTCAGAGGTAAAATAATATCCCGATCTAGAAATGGTAACATGATGCAAAGATTAGAACTGACATCATCTCCAAACATTGGGATGTTCAGACTGACTTAAGCTGTATAATCTTCTCTCAAACTTTCCGTTACCTTTAAGCTCTGTTTTTATGATTAAAGTTTTTGTTAATCACGTGTAAATTGTCTTTAGGCTTCAGGCTATTGAAATTGTACTGTAAGCAGTATAAACATGCATGATGTCATACATGTAAGGTCAAACAAAATCAGATTGACAGCGCATGTTGGCTGAGGTGAGGTGAGGTGAGTTGTGGTGTGGTGGCATTTCCTGGTTTAAAGCCTTATGGCATGAGAAGAGAAACTCCTACTAAGTCTCTCAGTCCTGGCCATGATGCTCCAGAGTCTCTTCCCTGATTTCACAGGCGGTTATTGGGGTGGAATGAGTACTTGATAATCCCGGTAACTCTGGTCCTACAGCTCTTTTTGGAAATGTCCTGCAGCGAGGAGAGAGCTGACCTGCAGCAGCGTTCCGTTCCACGGCTCACTTGCTGTGGAGCTTTGCGATTGTGAACACAGCTGTTACCAAACCATAATGTTCTGTGATTGTTGCTCTGGAGTCACAGCACTGGAGCAGAAAGTCTTCAGGATCTCAGAGAAGACCGGAAATGTCTCCTTCTGTCTTAGATGGTATAAATGCATTTTGGCCCTTTTGGTCTGAATCTGGATGTGTTTGACTGCTGTCTCCCACTGAAGTCTACCACCAGCTCCTTGGTCTTGCTGACGTCCAGCTGGGGGCGGCTATCTTGCCACCATGATGCCAGGTTCTCTACTTCATCTTTGTAGGACACCTCATCGATGTTTGAGATGAGCCCCAGCACCACCGTCCCAAACTTTTATCTTGAACGGAGGATCAATTAATCAAGGGCTTTTTGATCAAATTTTTTTTTTAATAAATGATGTTCATATTTAGTCTTGTTGTTCATCTGAGTTTGTATTTTCTAGTATTAAAAGCTGCCGTGTTATGTGTTCTTACACTTTATAACGTGTTGAATTCAATGAGCGGGCACTAACTTTGATGTCTGTACGAACCAGAATAATCTCCCTTCTCAATAGCTGAACAAAATGACACACCATCTCTCAAGTAGTTTTGATAGGATACAATAGTCCAATTACTAAGTAAAAAAAGATTGCAGGGGGGGGGGTGATGTTAAGAGGGCTTAGGAAAACACTTCTTCACTTCTCCCTAATTGGATCACAACCCTTAAGGAAATCTTTTTTAATTTCTTATCTCGTTCTGCTCCTGTTCTCACAATCACATTATCTTCTGTGGTGTTCCTTTTTGTCATTTCTCTCTGATTTAATTCAAATCACCTTTTTCCTCACATGAAGAATACTGAGAACACCACCTATAGTTAAATCCACTCGTGTACTATTGATGACTAAAGTAGAAATGAAGAAAAGAAAAGGCCTCTGTGCAACTGCACGAGTATACCTGTCAGAACAAGTGAAGAAGAGGTGGTAGAAAAGAACTGACAACTGATTTCCTGGTGTATGTTCTATAAGTGTCTGGAAGCCAGTTTCTGATTTAGGAACTAATGATGCTGCATCTGAAAACGTCTCTTCAAAATACTGAATTTGGAAAAGAATCAGTGGGACTTAACGTTTTTACACCAATATATGTGGATAATCTTATCCAGGATTAGAACATCCAGTGTTTCTCATCAGGCCATGCATCTTTGAGTGGGGTGTGGAATCCAGATAAAGAAAGTGTCTCCAAAGAGTGGGAGGCAGTACAATACCCTGTACTGGAACAAAAGGGAAGAACAAAAGCAACAAGAACATCCAGCATTTCTCTTTAGATCGTGGATCTGAGCTTAGCTTAGCAAGTGTGAGCATAGGGATGACATGTGCAGCACAAGGTGGGTCTCAACATAAGCTTGTAATGGAGTAACAAGGAGAGAAGCAACAAGGCAAAGCAAAACCTGAGAGTGAGTAAGAACTAACTGACAACGGAGTGGAGCCTAGAGCCAGCACAAAATACTAGATAGCTGGAAAGTTCCCACTGTGTGTGGTCAAGCTTTCTGATGATGTTAGTGGTTGTATGGAATTGATAGCGTTCTGTATTGTCTCTTATAGAAAAGATTTGGACTTCCAGTGTGTTGTTACAGTTGTGTAAGTTGAATTCACATGCCATACATGTGTTTCTCAGTTCATCATGTACATAACATGATCCAGACAGAAGAAACCACTTGGAAGAGAAATGAAATGTGTTGACATTTTAAAAAAGAAGTCTAGACTTAGCTTCAAAATAAACTTCATACACATGCTCTAATCGCTGTTCACAGTCATCCTTGTCTGTGCCTTTCTGTTCTTTACCTCACTTTTAAATTCAAACACACACCTCAATCCATATTGATGACCACAGTGTAATAACAGAGGGGACACATGTTTGTAGCAGTTACTCTGTGGCTCATTCCTGACAGATATGAATGCATGGTGAGAACGTGTCTGCTGTTCAGGTATGCACCGATATGCAAACATGTATTTAGTACATATGCTATGTGTGTGTGTGTGTGTGTGTGTGTGTGTGAAATGCTAATGATAATTAGCAGCATGAATGGGTTTTAGCCAATTAGCTAACATGCCCTGAAGAGCACTGAGCATTGGCGCAAAGGGCAGGGGAGTTATTTGTCCTCACAGAGCCAAGCTAACTGGGAAAGTGTGAGCATGCACACACAGCACAGTACAGGGGAAGGTACTACACCACGACAGGAGACACACACTAGTCCAAGCAAAAGGCACATACATGACAAGATTAAGAAATATGAACTCATAAATGTGCATCAGCACACACACACACCCAGTAGCCACATTTTAGACAGCACTACACAATGAGCTTGAATGAATGGCAAAGGTCATATGGTTAAGCCTCTCGATCAGGGATGCTTTCTAGCTATATTTGGGTCGTTACTTTTTTTGTGTAAAAGTTCAGTTGCTTTATTTGGCAGCTGTCTATTATTACAGCCTATGATGACATATCA
Organism: Microctenopoma stevenorrisi; assembly: GCA_032270685.1. Lineage (NCBI taxonomy): Eukaryota > Metazoa > Chordata > Actinopteri > Anabantiformes > Anabantidae > Microctenopoma > Microctenopoma stevenorrisi. The sequence continues at coordinate 2,661,705 of JAUMTR010000002.1, read as the reverse complement.
TGACTCAGCATACAGTCACCAAAGCAAGATGCTGAAAAAAGTAGTGCAAGCATTTGTAACATTAATTTCTAGAGTTCTATTAAAAGGTACAGGACTAGGTTTCAAAGGGTTAAATAATGGAAAAGAAGATTGGCTTTCAGGGAATGGACGGAACACAAAAGTGGAGTAAAAGAAATTTGAAATGAAAGACTAAAAGAAAGTAGCTCTACAGTAGTAATTGTAAACATCACACCCCAAATGACAGTTTTCAAATGCCAGGCGCTCTGTTGTTTTCTGCCATAGCTGCCTGGATACACCTGTGAATGAGTATTTGTGCTGATGACTGTATTGGTATGTATTGTGTGTGTGTGTGTGTGTGTGTGCACGCACCTCTGTTGCACTCTCTCTTTCTCTGTAAAGGCCAGTTCAGCAGTGGGTTGTTCCTAGGAGAGGTAACCTTTGCTTGTATAGAAGACAGAAACCTACTCGACAGCCAGAGGTAGAACTCCCTGGAAACAGACACACACATACACATGGAAGGTTATGTACACAGAGAGACAGTCCCACAGACACACACAGGCGAAATTCATGTGAGCTGCCAAAGGCGGGGAAAAGGCTATTTAACTGCTCAGACCGACAAAAAAGCTTGTTGAGAAGCTTGTCATCTCTCGATCTCACACACACGGATGCATGAACGCTATGTTAGCGTCAGTCAACTCAGATGTGCTGCTTGTAGTTCAGCTTGAGGATATGACTGAATCAGAATCAGAATCAAAATACTTTATTCAACCCCTAGGGGCATTAAAAACAAACGCACGGATGAATGGTGTCACGTGAGCTGGAGCGATGTCGAGGTTAAGCATTAGATCAAAAGTCACATATGATGATGTGCAGTTAGTCGGGGTTTCAGCAAGATTAAGGTCAGAGTAAACATTTTAACACAATTGGTTGGACTGACAAAAAGTAGTTCACCACTTGCAAACACATGCAAACCCTGTTGTCACGCTAATCCAATTGTGACCATCACGGCGTGCACGTAAACGTGCCAGCGTCACATCTTCTAGAAAGCGGCTTCTGACACGTTGCTCAGATGTAAGGTTCTTTAAATGTAGCACCGCTGACCTTTTGACCTGGAACGAAACGGCCCTATTCTCATTGATTTAGTTTAAAGCCATTGGGATTTGTCCTTCAGATTAGGAAGGTGGGGTGGCCAACCTGTCAACATACAAGACAAATGCCAGTCAAACATATTTTTAGAACCAATCAGATCTTACTTAAGTGTGAATCCACATCTGCATTGATATGTTTGTCTTTATTCATTTTCCTAATTGCATGTTAATGCCAAGTGTTTTATTGCCTGTATTGTAGTTACTGTCACATCTTCACTGGTGCTGTTGTCAGATCATCGTGTATTGATCCATGATGAGCTGCAGATGCAGAATAACAGGGCAGGGATCAATGGAAATAATGATTTAAGCTTGAACACTGCATTGTGTGGTAATAACTGGTAAATATGTTTTTCTGCAGTTGGTTTTGTTCCAAATACCAGAAAAATATTCACGAGACAGGATAGTTGTAAAATGTGGAGCGTTACAAAATGCTCACCAGAAAGCAGCAGTTAAAAGAAACGAGCAGAATCAGATCATACACAAACTCCATGCAGCATATAAGACACAAACTCAGACGTGTGCACACAGTCATTAATATTTTCGCACACATACACAACCTCGAGGTTCCTGCCAGAGTGTGGCTGAATTTGTGGCATTAAATAGCAACACACTATGGTTCCCTCTCTCTCTGTGGCTGCATGTGTTTTCTTTTTTTGTGCAAACGGCCCATCTCTGTTTTTTATAGACAGGGGCATCGACCTATTAGCATCACTTGTTGTGGTTACCTCTGCCTCTTTCTGGCCCAGCTCTCCCGAGGCTCCCTGTAATTTGATAAAGTGTGGGTTATGTCACTCATGCAACCTCGCTGTTTTTTACTACAAGCTATGGTCAAGAGCGGAGACAAATCACAGAAGCTACTCATTAAATGTCATCACCACCTGTCTCATGGTGACAAACACTGATTGAACAATGAAAGGTCAGTATCAGCCTGCCCTGCCAAATAGTCTCTGACATGCCCAGACAATCTGAGGGACGGAGACTCAAGCAGATCTAGCGCCTGAGCTCTTAGAGTTTCCTTTTCACACATGTGGACCACAACAGGAAATTGTCTGCATCGAACGTGTTCTCACACACTGGCAGGATCCTGTTTCAGCCATGAAATCATAGTGTTTTGTTTACAGCACACTGCAGGAGTGCCAGTTTAGAGAAACATCAGCATGCCTACTGCTAATTTCTCTGGACACTGACTCTACTGACTCTACTCTTTTCACGCATGGACTCAAGCAGACATTACCCAGACTGTGTACTAGGGAGCTGGCGGAGTAAAGTTTATTTAATGTCCAGTCCAACTGTTCCGGATTTCCATTCTCACATACAGCCCCCCAGGTAATGTCAGAGATGCAGTGCATGTCTGAAAACAGTTTCAGTTACACAACGAGGACACCCCCACCCTCCCTCTCACAATTTTACAGAAAGCCATTGCAGCATATTCATATTTTTTATTTCTACGTAGAACAAAATGCCTCTCATTATAAGGTAGTCGTAACATAGTCAGAAGGCGATTTTACTAATCATGATATATGATGATGAGAAATCCCAGTAGAAATGTCAGAGGACACTTTGAATAGTTTGAAGTTGCCACAAAATGTCTTTCTTTAGGGGCAAAATGTACTACGTGACTAATCGCAATACTCTATTAGCGCTAATAGACTATAACTGGACTAGAAAAATCATTAAGGCTACAAACAAATATATTGCACACTGTTTATACAACAGTATAAAATCTGTAGATGTTCTGAAATATAATATAGCATATAATTGGATAAACAATGATGCTGCAGCCTGGAAAAGTACATTATCTGGTTACATAATATAGATTTGCTGCCGTTTTGCTGCTAAACAGTCATTATTGCATTTGAAGCTCATCACAGATGTTTATCTATGTACAAAAAAACTAAAAAAAGCTGCAGTCTGAACACATATGCTTTTCATGTCCACAGAAAAGAGAAGAATTAGGAGGTCATTTATTTGGTAAGGTTCAATTTCCTGAAAACAGCAAACACATTGCTTTACGTCAGCACAAACAAAGCACAAATGCTGCCTCCATGTTGGTAGTTGGTCATCAGCCCTTTGTTGCTTTCAGTGCACCAGGCAGCAAGAGGCCTGAAGGGGCACTGGAACAATAATTCACAAGATAGCCATGTAATGAATGACTATCCAATCTTCCTCATCATGAACCCTGCAGCTTGTTTTCTGATTCAGTCCATTACAGATTGTGTTCGGTCCTATTTACCAACCCCTCTTTCCTGCTGAAAGCAATACTGACCACTGACCACTTGAGCTGTAGATTGATTTACAGGATGCCTCAGGGACAAAAAAAGACACATGAAGAATGATGACTCAATCTCCATAATGACCACGACCCGGTTTAATTTGCTTTCACTTCAATCAGCTGCTTCACTTCGCTTTTTCTCAAAAATTCAAAACACCTTTCTGCTCGAGCGGTTTGTCACAGAAGCTAATTTGAGATTCATTGTGAATGAGTGTCGTGTCAAAAGTAAGTGAATTTTCAGACCAAACCAAGTAATGAGAATAGATAGTGTGGCCATTTATGTTGTTCATTTGGTAGAGATCCTGTCTGTCCACACAAAACTGACAAGAGGTCATTCCAGTGAATCTGATTAGGGTTGAGAGGATTAGTCAATCATGATTGTAGCCTCCAAACAGCTAATTTGTTGGGTGCCTGAGGGACTGAATGGCCAGTAATTCACCACAGACCACAGAATTCCACAGTCGATGGAGATTTTCTTTTGTGGTGGCCTAAAGGATTGTGGAAATATACAGTATGCTATAAGTTTACACATAAAAAGATGCACACCAGCAAATGTAAAAGCATCAATTGACTAATTAGCCTTTCTAATTCTTTTGTCTAATTTTAATTCAAATGAGAAAAACATCATGGCAAAAATATGACAAAGGTTTTACATTATTTTGAACTTTTAAAAATGCATTTCTATAGAAGATAATCAAATTAGGAATATATGTCTGTACAATTTATCTAAAAGGTGTAGATACTTTACACAATGCAAAAATACCAATTGTTGAGGCACTCGGGGTCTCGTTAAGTCGTAAGGATTCATGGTGTTATAACCATTCCTTGAATATTTGCTGATATACTATAGGAGACCCAGTGGTGAATGATATTGTCCAATATTTCTCTTGCAGAGTCTTTAGACAAGTCTTCCAATGATAATTCTGTGTAAATTTAAGAGATAACTCTTACCAATTGGGCTTTCAAGCTGTTGCAGACAAATCACATGTGCCCTACTCCTCACCCCTGCTGTGCACTTCATTGATCCGTGCATTACCTGAAGGACAGACTAGAGAGCAGATGAAAGCAGAGACTAGATAAATTACCCATCATTACAATGACCCAACAGGTCAAACCACTGACCTCAAAAAAACAGGTATTCCCATCGCTCATTTGGATGGATTTATCCAGAATCAGTGTGTTGGCATTGGGTCTCAAGTCCTACAGAAGCTAAGTGGAGTAGAACATAGAGTGTGATTATACACTGGCCTTCCCACTTCCAAAGTATTGATTTGTTTGAAAGCTGGGGGGCAGAGGACACTGTAATTGAAGACCTACTGGACAAAGGGCTTATTTTCATCAACTGAACCTAATGGGCCAAAGCACAGAGCTAGAAGAAACACAGTACAGCACATACAGTATAATACAGTTCTTTGTACCGAATCAATGAAAGTACCCGCACACAATTTAGCCATCTGAAAATGAATGTAGGATTTCAGAGGTAATCTGAGTATTTAAACAAAAAGGTTTCACACTTGCTATTGACATGATTGCCTACCCGACAAACCATATAACTATAAACATCTGTCTCTAAAATGGACATCATAATAAATAATTTTTCTTTTGAAAGCTGTCTATCTACATGCACACAGTATCATAAAAATCAAATACATGGATTTTAACCATGTTACACGGGAATGCTGTGATAGAGAGTCAACTGCTGCATGTTAACCTACTATGAGAGAGCACTGTCCACAAGACGGCAGTTTCTTTTGGAGAAGGTATATTTTTATGACTCATTATTTCAGAAAGGAAATTGCATTATATCCACTAGAAAGTTCCTGGGGAAACTTTGAAGGATGCCTGCCACCTTGCGCTGCTGAACCTTAGACCCATCTCCCCGACCAGAGAGCAGGATTTACAGAGTATTTACAAACACACACAGTAAACATAAGCAACAAGTGTCAGCCAATCGGAGAGCAGGTGCTAACAGGGTGCTTCAGTTGCCAGGGTACCATCAGTTATCAAAA
>JAUMTR010000002.1:2636940-2655474 GCA_032270685.1 Microctenopoma stevenorrisi | reverse complement strand
ATGGTTGTGGGTCTTCTAATTTTTCTATAATGAGAGCGGCTGTATTCATGGCAAACAATTTCCCTCTGGGATTAATAGTGTTTTGAATCTTGAATCTTGAATCTTGAAAGCAATGCCTTGCCTTCCATGGCTTCGCCATGCATTGACTCCTATTCTTTTTATATGGCAGGCACCTAATAAAGAAGCCAGTTTAGAGGTGGAGAATAGTAGGTGCCTCCATGCCTTGCCTCCCATTCTTTTTATATGGCAGGCACCTACTATATGTATAAGTAAATAAAGAGACCAGTTTAAAGGTGTAGAATAATAGGTGCCTCCATTAAAATGAAGGCAAGCCTTGCCTCCCATTCTTTTTATATGGCAGGCACCTAATAAAGAGAAAAATAGGATATCAATAGTGTGGGAGCATTCCATGCTCCCCCACTAAATATAAAGAAGCCAGTTTAGAGGTGGAGAACAATAGGTGCCTCCCAGTCTTTTTATATGGCAGGCACCTAATTAATAAATTCTTGTCATTATGGGTAATGTTGGTGACAGATCTTGATGAGGCGGTGCTGAGATTTTGATTATTTTTGTTTGAAAAATCTTTACCAGAAAAAGTAAGATGTGAGCAGATAAACGGATCATGATTGGTTTTACCGTGTTTGGTCTTTATAATATTGACTGTGTTGTCTCTCCTGTGTCAACCATGAGGCTGACATTGTTGGCCAAAAAAATTTTGACATCTATTAAATGAATTACTGTGAAATGTGGACACCTATTGTCACTATAGGATGAATTATAATCAGGTCAGAACTACTAATGACATTCCCATCAGCCTTTTAAATACACTAATAGAGTCTATAGACTTCCATTTATAGTAAATTACCTTCCCTTACATTTTCTTCACATTCTGCAAGGATAAGATTGTAACCTAGGTTACATACCCTAGGACATTAGTATGAATTAAACTATTACAGGAATAGCACCTCATGTGTGTCCTCTGTATGGCCCTACAAGCACCTCTTCAATGACACCTGATACAGATATCTCCTGAGTTCCCACTTGCATTTTCACCTTTTCTACTTTAACCCCAAGCCTGCTAGCAAGTGCCCTCTGCATTGGGAAAAATACAGAGGCCAACCAATAAGCTGTCTGGCTCTCCGTGCATTATAAAAGAACAGAAACCCAGCACTAATTGGTTTTCATTTTGATCTTGGTAGCCTTTGAATAAGTCTCCAACCCCAGGGTAATAGAATGGACCTGACCACTTTAATTACCCACCACTGTGGAGAAAGCGAGAGCAAGTCAGAGAGGGAGAGAGAGAAAGGGGGAAAGGAGATGGAATAAAAAAAGAAATGATGGCATGATGGGAGAAAAATCCAGTTACTCAAAGCTAAGTGAGTGAAAGAAAAGAGGAATCTTCCCGTACACGATTTGACCACTATGTAAGATCATGGCGGTAATTCGGTGTGTGGCAGGTCCTATACAGCGGTGATAAGGTCACACTGGTTTCAGGATAAAAGACAAAGCGGCACAAAAAAGTTGGTAAAGGCTGAAGACCTTCATGCCCTGTTTGCAGAGGACGGTAAGGACAAAAGATTGTTGGGTCATGTGGGTTGGACGTTTACAACACCAGTGCCTGTTGAATAGATTGGAAACATGAGCCACAGCACATTTGATTATTTTATTTTATCATATATTTGTACCCTTTCAGCTGAGGAAATCTGATTTGTGAAATCTTTGGGTTTGAATTAATCAATGTCTTAAAAGGAATCAGGTTCAATAAAACTTTTTTAGATCTAACCCTTGCTTATTCCTGTGTTTGCCTCTCAGCACCTGTTTTTATATCAGCTTTGGATGCTTATAATTGTGGCTTTGAGGACAGGTCGATGGGCTACAGTGAGTCCCTCAATCTCTTCTATCTTGGCTGGGAGCAATAGATTATTGGAAATGAAATGCACATGAATAAGTGAGCTTCAGAGTGTGTATTACATTTTGATCTACTCTATGTATTTTCTCATCCCACATCTACAGCATATGGAAAGAAATAAAAATAAATGTGTTAGGATGAGTGACTCAATCAGGTCCCAAGCCATGCGTAGGATTTTCCCCACCTGTATCAATGTCAAAATGATGTGTGATGCTACAAGCTGCAGAGCCCCGTGGGCCACTTTCAACAGCAGATTTTATTTTTTCTCGTTTTGCTTTTCAAGTGTCATTTAGCAATCGAATGGCCAACGAGATTACGTTAGTAATTGACAATTCAAACATGGGCTAACCCCAGTCCACTTCCCAGATGGACCCAAATCAAAGAACAACAGCATTACTGTACTACTGGATTTAAACAAGATCAACTTCTCTAAATTCCAGCTCTAATTCCTGCTCTAACGTTGCTTGTAAATGCTTATCAAGAGTTTTGAAAGGTTTTCTTGTGCCTGAGGCATCTTGAGCATGTTCTTTCTTTTAGTTCCAGTACAGACAAATTACCAGATTTCGAGTTACACTCAACTAATTAGCATTTTTGCAGCATCATGCGTCAATCAGCCCCAAGAAAGCACAGAGAAGTCAGCCTAATCAGTTTCGCAATACACTGCTGTCATCTCCAATCTACCCCATGGTGATGTAAAAAAGAAGAAAATAAATCCAAAATTTGCTTGGTAAATTATTATGGCTGCACTGCTACCAAAAGTCTAATAAACAAAACAATGAATAAATCAACGTAAATGCTACAGTCTCCTTGATTTAATTCCTCTTTCGTCAATTACAGGAAGTTGTAAAAGTAGAAACATCTCAAAGTACTCCTCACATAGTGATTTTTTGAACCATTATCATAAGATTTCATTTTTTATTTTGTGTTTAGCAGTTGAGATGAACGATGTCCTTTGCTCTTTACCTGAAAGTGCCCTAATGTATGATTTCAAGCTGTTCCTTCAAATTTGATTTATTAGCCTTTGATCCAACTTCATTGCCTACAATGTTGTTCCCTCAGGAGCAATCTAGGCCCCTGTGTGAGTTTGTGCCTCTTGGAATATCAAAATATCAATATAACTGTAGCTGTAGTTATCTCTTGAATTTGCACTAAAGTGGCAGCTATAACTTCCAGGAATAGAACAGTAACAGTTTGGTAGAACGGTTTAGATTCAATTTAGATTTAGGTTTAACTAAATTTAAAAAACAAATAAACGATTTTAAGTTTCTTCATCCTCTCATTTACAGCAATAACCACAGCATTAACATTGTGCAACAGTTATTGTTAAAACACCTTAGGTTTTACACTAACCTAACCCTTAGGTTTCACACTACACTAACCTAACCCTAACCCCTAAGGTTTCACACTACACTAACCTAACCCTAACCCCTAAGGTTTCACACTACACTACACTAACGTAACCCTAAGGTTTCACACTACACTCAAATGTTCAGTGCAGGGTCCTGGTTTTTTTGATCCAAGCATCCTTTTAGACCTTTGCCCACGTCACCCAACTTTGACTTGACTGGTTTGCTACAGCGTGTAGAGTTCATTCCACCTGGATTATTGCAGAAATTGCAGTAATAATGCTAAAACTAACCCCACCTCAACTGGCTCTACTCACTAGGGCCGACTAGAGGTTTAATGTCATAGACATGACATGTCTCCCATGCCCACATGATTGATACACTACTCTAATATGTTATGTTGGTTCTGTCATGGATCTCTCTCTTTATCTTTGGGATCATTTTATCTTGGTCATTGTTTACCGTAGGTACTTGCTTTCATAACACATATTTTGCTGTAAAGGTATGAGACAATAGCCAAAATCAAAGTGGAGACGTGTGCAGTGATCTGTAGCTGCTACCTGCCTCAATTTTGTGACATTAAACTAAACATCTCTCTAAATGTCACTCTAACACCACCCTCAACATTTTACAAAGCAATTTTTATTCGATTTTTTGTTTATAGCACAGTATAATAATTGTGTGGGTCACCATTAAACCCGTCACATGGCACATCGTGAGATGCTACTGTGCCTCACAGGAGGTCGATTAAGCTCATTGTCATCCTCTTTCCTCCACTTCCTCTTTCCTTACATCCCCCCTTTTTCATTCATCCCTGTTCTTTTTCTCTCTGCTTCTTTGCTACAATTTCCTCTGAATTCATCTTCCTTTCGTCCTCTCTTCTTTGTCCTATTTGTGGAGGTCTACTTCTGAAGCGTCTACTTTTTCTGTGTGTGTGTGTGTGTGTGTGTGTGTGCGTGCGCACATGTGTGCATTTGTGTGTTCTCAGAGGGGTGTCTTTAGTTTGAAGTGAAATATTTCTACAAGGCATGTGACCTTAGAATCTCAATTGCACTCACAGCAGGTTGACACACACACACACACACACACACACACACTCACTCTCACTCTCTCTGCTCTGTCAAACATAGTCAGTGTCCTGTTTTCATGCCTGTGTATTCCTCCTCCCAGTACTTTGTGTGCTGGTTTGTTTATGCCAGCAGCGCTTTTCACTGACGAGTAGGACTATGTGCGTTACTGAGGGTTTTGCATGTGTTTCTTTACGTGGTCGTGTCCCCATGTGTGTTTGCGTGTGAATAGGTTATGTTGTTACTGCGAGTCTTTCCTTAGTCCCAGTGTACGTGATCCTTACTGTATCTGCATCTGTTGCGGAGCAAAGTATCCAAGTTCACATGGGTAGAACATCAACATTCATAGATAGACATAGATAGACAGATAGACAGATAGATAGACAGATAGAGATACAAGTGGTTCCTTCTCATTCAGCACCAAATGTCCAAATTATAATACAAGTAGACCAATCGTTTGTTGTTATGACCAGCAGCAAATGTGATGCATAGCCAGTATCCAACAGCGTTTGTGAGGAATCTTAAACATTCTTCCTGAGTCTATAGTTAACTAATTATGTGTTTTATTTATAGGATTTTGAGCCTACTGGTGCTGACTTGTCTTGGGTTTTTGGGTCAGTAGTGGTGTATATTTTGGAGTCCTGACATGGAGGAATACAGTGTTTTGTATGCACCTTACTGTGCAAACAGAAACCTCAGTACAGTTGTAATCCTGGCTGCAGGTCTTTTGCAGTCTCCAGGGGTTTTCTCCACCTCTCTTCTCAGAAATCCGGTTGCAGCCCTAGAAACATTCTTTTTAAGCCACATACAGTAGCCACTGTTCACTGTTTCTAGGTACATTCACCGCATTAGCTATCTTTATAATTTTTCTTATTAGTGAAATGCAATGATGTCTTTTCTTAACTGTTTTAAAAATTCTTTTAACTTATATAATATTTTTTTACAATCAACATTACACTTTGCAAACCCCTAAAGCAAGTTCACATATTTAATGTGAACTTGCACCAAGGCACACTTGGTGGAACTAATCAAGCCCTTGACTACTGCATTGGCCAGTCACGTAACGGAATGGCTAGGATGAGAATTCCCACAAGAAGGTTGTTGCTGTTTGCTTGTTTTGAATGATAATGAAAGCCTAAGGGGTTATAATTTGTCTTGTTGTTGCCTTTATTTTCGACTGCCTGCAGTTGTTCAACCCTGCTATAAAGGCAAAAATGTAATTGCAGTACTGCCGTCTATCAGCACTGGAAACAATGGAGCATATAATAAGTGCTCTTTTTAAATGTAACTATCACTCTGTATCAGTAACAAATTATTGCTTGTGCTAACTGAACATTTCCCTATAGCTGCTGTGTCACATTTAAAGCATGCAACTGGGGTAGTCAAAGAAAATTTCTCACTAATGTTATTAGCGCTGGCAGAAGTCTAATGTGGGAGAGGAATGTTTGTGACAACGCATCTCTTTTAAATATTATACCATATTTTCACATGGAGGAACTGTTTTTTTGTTTTCATGGAGAAAGCTAATGCAGAAGCTAAATATTGAACCGTTTCACAGAAGAACCCCACAGGAAAAGATTGGTTTGTTTTTTCTACCCCTCTGTCAGCTGTCAAGAAAAGAACAAGTCTTGAGTCAGGTAACTCGGATTTCATATATTTTCCTGATAAAGTGAGAAAAAACATGAACAGACTAGCTACTACATGAAAAATGCTAACTGCTACATGTCGTACAATGATTAGTGTAAGTGCTGTGAGAGCGAGAGAGAGCGGGTGGAACTCCCACAATTTCGTTGTAGTCCCTGTACTTGCAACCCCCCCCAAACAAAACACAACATCAACAACAACAAACAAACAAATAATAAAAAAAGCTGCAACTGGAAGATCAGTCATAGGTGGAGCAGACTGGCTCAACAAGGCAGATTTAGAATCTAATATAGGACCCAAAGTTGTGGTGACAACTTTGAATACAAACTTTAAAAAATCAATAAAAAAATCTAAACCAATTGGTATGTTGACCCTCCCCCTGAGGTTTTGTTGAAAGGTATTCTGGGAAATCACAAGTCATAGTTGAAGACTGAGGAAGAAAAGGATCTTATCAATGGCACACATGAATCTGCCATAAAGAATGCTTAACTTTTCAGTTTCAGAATGACCTCCTATCAGAGGTGTCATCCATTCACATTTGTGGCAATCAATTTATTGATTGCTTTATATTTTTCATTTACCCTTGTGAGACACACCCAACCACATACACACTCCTGCCCTTTTACTCAAAACACCTGAGCGAGACATTGGCTTTATTCAGACAGCACTATTCAGTCAATGTGAATGGCAGGTAAATAGACATTGACCGTCAATAATTGTCACAGTGCTCTATGGATTTGTGCCAGTCTCGAGAAAGGGCAGATGCTATCTTGGTCTCGGCCGCAGTTGAAGATAAATGGAGAGATGCCGATATCTCACTCAGATTCAGGCTGGGACAGAGAGATAGATGTCTCGTCTTAGGTGTTTTGTGCTTGTTTTTGTGTGCAGCTAAATGTGTCTGCATCTCACTCAGCCACACACACATTGCACCAATCCAAATATTTTATGTATGTGTTTTAACTCTTCTTCTCCCTGTAACAGTTTCAATTTCTCCATCTTTTACATCACTTGCTCAGTGTTATAATGTCTTTCTTCCTTCCCTTTCTCTTTATATAGTATTACCTGTTGACATTGTTGGAGATGTACAGAACCACAGATATGCCTGGTTCAACCTATTTCCACCCTACAGATTCTTAAGCAATACAACAAGCCTCCTTCAGAACTCATTGAGTGTCTGACAAAGTGAAAAGTCAACAATTATGGAGGTGGTAGTGCTTCATTGTCTGGTGAAGTATGGTGGAGTGAGTGGAGGCAATGTGATGTTCTGGAGTTTCTTTGATGATAAAGATTAAGATAAGTACAGGTAAAACGGAAGACAAAAATGGTCTTTTCATGTGATTTTTCTCTATTCACTCTGCTCTTCCCTCTGTCACAGTAATCAACCTGCAATCAGTTCATCTCAACTCACCTGTTCCCCTTCCCCTTTAAGCATCTCTGTGCGTCCAGTTTGCTGCCAGTTTACCTGCCTCATCCAGGGAGCAACTCTGTTTATGACCCTGTTTTTGCCTGTAGTACATGCTGCAAGTACCTCTGCCATATCATTAAATGTTGTTTACTGGATTTTGTTTGTTAGATTTTGCATTGTGGAACTTCATTACTGGTTATAAGCCTGGACTGTGTTTTTGGTCTCTTAGATTGTGTTTTAGACTGTGTGTATGAGCTTATGACGTTCACCCAATTCTCAACCTCTATCTGCCGTTTTACCTGTGTGCTGTTGCCTGATCTCAGTCTCTCCCGCTCTATCCAGTCAGTGCTTCACTCTTGAACTCAGTGCTGGCGAGTGCTCGGGACTTCACTTCCCTGCAGCCTACAGCCATATTTCCTCTTCAGTCCCACTTCCTACCTCCTCATCTACTTCCCTAAGGAACCCAATATTGCACAAGGTTCTGTTGCTCCTCTGGTCCCAGCTCCTGTTATTGTCATTCTCCTAATTGCAAATCATTACAATAAAATCCTTCTCATTATCCAAAACCTTTGTTTCATGGGTCTTTTGAGTCTTCGGTGGACTGCCTCATGAAACAGATGGTATTCTGTCTGTAATGTAGTGGCAGATCTCATTACTATTGAGTTGTTGTTGGAGCAGATACACCATGTGGTACATAAGGAGTACCCATCATAGCAATCCAAATAATAGAAAGTACTTCAGGGGGAAGGGGCTGAAATGCCTTCAGCTTACCTCATCAAAAAGATCTGCAAGATTAGAACCGTTTTAAATTGAGGATTATTTCATATAAATAACAATTGAACAACACAGTGATTGTTCCATTAGCAACATATATCGCCTATTCAAATGTATTACATGTGAAGCATGCCTTCATAGAAAACAAGCATACTTCTGAGTGAACCCTCAATACCAACCTGGTCTCTATTTTATTACGGTTAAGACTTCAAGATATCTTGTCATATACTGACATTCTAATATATTCTATATCTCACATTCTCAAGTAAAAATTAAGGTTAGGGTAGGCCATGAGTATGCAGTCAATATTTAGAGGAACTAGGTATTGGATTGATAAACTGCAGCATCCATTAATCTTTGCTACCACTAACAACACAAAGAACTCAGATAAAAGACCGTTGGTCTCTGTATAGCTTAACAGAAGACATCTATATTGTGGTTGATGATAAAAAGAACGTATCCAAAAGTGAGACATGATGTATGACACTTCTATAAATTTACTAATGATAAAATTTCCCACCTCATTTTCAGCAGCACAATTAGTAGCACATCTGCACCATGCTTGAGTTGAAGTAAAACATTTGAATGCAATATTACTCTGATTGCTGTTTTTGATGTGTGCTGTGAACATTCATTACTAAGTTTTATGTGGCAGGAAAAAGACACACTTGCTGGGGGTTTTAATTAATGGAAGAAGAGTGACAGCAGTTGTTGTCTGTTTGAAAGTAATTGCCATTGTTCTCGGTGAGTGAAATTCTTTGGTACCCTCTGCTATAGCAATATATGGGAGGCCAATGTATCAAAATGATAATAATAATAACACACTAATTTAAGTGTGATTAACATAATTATTTCACCATCAACTGAGAGACAAACACAGGGCAGGAAGGCAACTGTAAACCATGAATATGTGAAACACATTATGTTTCAGATATGCTGATAAATGTCACAGCCTGAGGAAAAATCAGTGACAAGACAAAAACACTCACTATTCCATTTAGACATTAATTCCAAGATGCCATGAATATAGGCTTTTATTTGTTCGATTATAAAAATGCATATTTTATGTACTGGCTGTCTTACTTGCAGTGAAACTGAAGAGATAGACAACATCAGAGAATGAACCAGACTTGATAGAAAAAGACCATTAGATTGATTTTTGTTGTTTTCTTGTCTGTGTGAAAGTGGAAGAGGTAGAAAGGCCAAAATAAAGATGTGAGATGTGAACAGGCAAAGAAATGGAAGACAGAGCATGCTAGATAGAGATATAAAGTGACAGAGGCGAAGGAAAAAAGAAAAAGTCTGGGAGAAAAGAATGAGATGTTTTGATGAAAACAACCATTTAGAAAGTTGGAGTGCACTGGAAGGAGAATGACAAAAATTCAGTGGGGAATCAAAGAGACTTAAGACAAATGTTATAGTGGGAAAGAAGGCAGTGTTTCTAATCTCACAGCAGCTATATTAGTAAGGTATATAGAGGTGAATTTAACAGAAAGTGCAAATAGTGAAGGAGTATGATTACTTTCTATAGCAAGTGTATGCTATTTATTCACAAGTAATGTAAAGATATAGTAAAAGTATATATAGTACAGTTCATGGAATCTGTCCATTGCGTGTGTACTTTCAGGTCACAGGAAAATCTAAAATAGGAGCCAAGTTGAAAGCAAGTGGTTACAAGTTTAGTCCAGGATTAAATCAAGAAGTTCTAGAACAGTATAGTAAAATCCAACTAGAAAGCTCCTGGAGGAACTTTGAAGGTACCTGCCACCATGCGCCCCTCAACCTTAAACCCATCTCACTACCAATCAGAAAGCAGGATTTACCGAGCCGAGTCCTTTTAATCTATAATGTGTTTGATAGGAATACCCAATCTATCCTGTGAGCTCATACTGCGTGGTTGATGATTTACTTTGTCATAGTAACTGTGTATGGCAACTAAACGCAAGAGGTGACATGTCTGTCCTGTAAGCACATACTATGTAATGTTTGGCGGTTTACGTTGCCATGGTAACTTAAAAGCAGACTAACTTCAATAGGTGACAGGTTATGACTAAGACGGTGGTGTTAATGTATAATATGTATGGTAGGAACCCACAGTCTGTCCTGTAAGTTCATCCTGTGCTGTTTATGGCGATTACATTGCATTATATTGCCATAGTAACTCAAAAGGCAGACAAACCATAATAGCCAATTTAGGTTACCATGGTAACACAAAATGCCAACAAACCATAAAAGTCGTGATTGCCATTTTATGACGACAAAATAAAAAAAAACTTAAATGAACTTAAGCATATTTAATATATTTACAATAAAAGTAACTCAGCCAGACAATTTGATGCATATTTTGTGTGGGTTCTATTTTCCATTTGGGCCACACTCTTGTTGACAGAAGAATAAGATATAAATCTATAAGAAGCCAGTTTAGAGGTGAAGAACAAAATGTGCCTCCCTTGAAAGTCACCAAGTAAAACAACCAAGTCATATGTCAAGTTAGCCACAGCAAGAATGCCATACTGAATCTCAAAACAAGCAACCATGTGCAGTACTGACATGCAGGATACCTGAGTTCCTTGCTGAAGTCCCCACTGAGGTTGGGTTAAGGCAAGAGAAACAGTGGGGTTGGAAAAAGATTGTTTTTTGGTGTCATTTTGATGCAGACTTTGCATTTGCGAAGTTACATTTTTATGTAAAAAATGCCCACAGTCTTTTGCTGACACTGCTCCACCACAGTGATGCCTCATCCAAACCATGAAACGCATCGCTGCACCAAAATGTCTGCATGTTAAAATGTAATGTCCTTATCTTTGTCTGCCAAAATATAATAAGATAACAAGTTCCAAATTAGACAAACAAATCAGGCCCCCAACTTTAAATGAGATAAACAAGTGCCACACTGAGTCTCACAACCAAGTTCAAGTGTCATGTCAAGGAATGAAACAATGTTTCAACAATAAGACACAGGATGTGGCGTCTTCTGCCAAATGTTCCTTCATGACTTCATTCACTTAATTTGGTGTTGTTGAAACAAAAAGGAAGACCTGATTCACTGCACACTTTTAGGAATAAATCCAAGTGAGACCATTGGTGTTTAAGTCAGTATCAAGTATCTTTTCTAATTTTGTAGAGTCAATTGTGACCAGATTAAGGGAAGGTCTGAGTTTTGAGTTCAGCAGAACCAGAACAAAACTTACTGGCTAAATCTACTTAGTATGACTATGAAGAACACAATAAAATATTTAAATTTCTACATTCACTGTACTGCACGGTTTTATGTTTCAATACCAGTGCTGCCATACACAGTTATTGCTCTTCAGGGGCATGTTAACACAGGGGAGATTTCACAGATGTCCCTTGTGCTGTGTTCATAGCATTAATATTTCAACACAAGCACGTACACAGACCAGCGTTAACACACACACACACATAAAGCTTGATGCTGCTCATCTTTAAAACATGATTTTTTCAACTCACCTGAAGCAGGCCTTGTGACATAACATTGTACAACTATTTGCACAATTAACATACTGTACAAATATATGCAAATGTTCAAACAAGTCAAGCCACCACCCTCTCCTACACAAACACACACACACGCACACCGACAGGCTCTACCTCTGTTGGAATTCCAGCAAATAGTACGATTTTACTTGTGCACACAGCAGTAGGTCACCATCACACCATCTCGATCCACACTTTTTAAGAGTGTTACTGCTCTGTTCTGTTTAGAGCAAAAGAGGAAGAGATGAACGGAGAGATGAGTGTGAGTATATTTTTACTTTAAATGATTTACAGCAATCCATGGTTGGTCAATTAAGGTTGAAAAAAGACTTGACATTCAAGGCAGTGATGTTACTGATGTAACAGATGAGCACTTGCATTGTATGTGCAGCCACAGAGGGAATCCACAAAGACTGACAGCCCTGGCAAAAAAACATTATTGAGCTGAGGTGGTGGAAATGTGTCAAAGTTACAAAACTGTTTCTACACAATGCTGCACATTAAAGGGGTAATATTGTGCTTCTCCGTATTCCTGCTGTTCTTAACTTTTGTGATAATGGATGTCCATCATAGTGCCTAGTTTCAACCCATTAGCTAGAAATATGAAGATGAAATCAACAAAATCTCACCTGAAATCCAAATCGGCAGTAACTCACCAAGGAGCACACAAAATTGAGTGATTCTTGAAACAGATGGTTCCTACCAAATCCGAAAAGGGAATTCATTTGGTGATGAGCATAGGCCTATGCAAAGAGATTTAGAAGGAACAATAATTATCTGGGTTACCACACTCCAGATTGTTCCAACTAAAGCTGAGTCAACTGAGGTAAAAAGGTTTTATGCTAAATAATGATTAGATCACACTGCACACTATGAAAAGATCAAATGGAGTACAATACGCGTTAATTGTACTTTTCACAGAGTGAAATTATAGATGCATATTGATGTAGATGTTGCTATTTCTTACTTAAGGTATTCACAGTGGCCTGTGAAGTTGTAGAAAAGTGGCAGACAAAGTGTCAGCGTCCCTAATCTAACATCATCAAACCAGACCGTTTCTGAAGTTGTTCAGCAATCATACATGAATATTAATATTAAGTCAGGGCTGACCATGGTGTTTGAGTTTCAACTAACCCTGCCCTTCCCACTCCTGGTCACCTGGATCAGATGTGTTCAGGAGTGGTTGGAAAAAAAGCAGGACTGTGGTTATCAGGGCTGAGCTACCTCAAACTGATGACCTGCCAACTGTATTTCAGCTACAGAAAGATTCAAATAATGAGTCAATGTACCAGGAAGACAGTATGCCAAGCGCCTATGCAGTAAGACACACTGTTATTTCAGTGATATGATGTAACAAAAGAAAGATGTCAGGGACATTAGCAGTAGACACAAAAAAGTAATGTACCAAATGAATGAAGGACCCATAAGTGCCTAGGTAATAAGGAAGGAGATGATTTCAGAAGTCAATTATCATTTGATGAAGCCTGCCGCCATAATTATGATACAGACCAAATGAATCTATCTGTTCAGAGCGAACAGGGTTGTGTGACCACCCAAAACCTGTTTCAGTATAGACTTTTCCTAACCTTTGTGGGGATGCATTTTAAGCCCCGTTTTGGAATTTTGTCACAGTTTGTTGTATAATAATAACGCATAAACCACAGAGAGGAAAAACAATGCACTGGCACACTCTGAGGAGCTGCTGAGAAAGTTCTAGCTGGCAGTATTGTTGTAATGACAGATTTAGACCTTTGCTGAAGCGCTCACCACAGTCTCATTTGGGGGAGGTTGTGAATTTTTGCAAAAAACTGTTATCTGTATTCCAGCCATCTGATAGATGAAAATGTCTTTCTAGCCATTATATGCAACATATTTTGTCTGCAGATAGTACTGTGCCTTTACAGAGAAAATACTAGATTTAGATGAGTTAAATAAAAATGCTCAGAGCTTAATAATGACATCTGCAGTGTAATAGGTCGCTTTTCATTTCGCTGATAACAGCTACATTTACATATGTAACAGAAGATACCGTTGGGAGGAACTTGAATTTACTTGTTCGACATAATGGAATACAGCATCAAGAAGAGACTTGGATTGAATCTGATTTATTTATGCACAAATATTTTACGTCACTCTTATTTACAGAAAGGGATTACGCTATCTCAGTGCTCAGGCAATTAGTGTTGTATAGGACAAAGCACAGTGCATCATTAGAAAAAGCAGGGTAAAACTAATGGAATTTGCAATTTGGGCTCACTATGAGGTATGTAATAAAGTAAACAAAGAACGTCTTCACACTTGCATTGCAGTGTCAAGTTGAGTTTAGTCATTTCTGTGTATTTGTGAAGATTAATTAGGTGGAGGTGCAAATGCTGCTTCACGGCATCAACAGTGCTCTGCTTTTGCTTCCATGAAAGACAACTACTCATTTCCACCCACAGTTAAAACCCAAACACCATCGCCCAGCTGACTCACTGCTGTTAGACTAGGGCACGCACACACAGCACATCCCCTTCGTGTTTGTCGGTTTTCACATGGCCTTTACACTACATGCACTAAGGAGGCAGAAAGAGATTTGAGGAACAAATGTGATAAAGCTGCAGCTTTTCCGCTGTGTTGGTAAACAAAAAACAGGACAGATGTGTTTGGACATCAGGCATGTGTATTCCAAGAGTAATATATAAAGCCTTTTGTTTTGTATGTTTTGTAGGACTAACACGCAGACATACTAGGGGAGTAGATGCACCCTTACACGTGACAAACAAAACTAACAACTCGTGCCCAAAATCAATGCAGGGTACACGACGCCATCATGATGCCAGCGCATGCAGTAGTTGTAGACAGAGTAAGTGTTTAAAGCAGCATTTGCAGATTTAGAATTCCATTTTATTCATGCACATGGTAATCTAGCAGTTAATATAATAAAAACACATACATTTTTAATCGCCTTGGGGAAATTCTTGAGGGCAGGTTACTGTATTTAACGTGCCAAGGGTTTGTGGCTTCAGTGTCTTGTGCATGGACACTTTGACATGTGGCCAGAAACTGGGGAAACTGGGAGTCAACCAACCAACCCTGGGGTTTGAAGATGAAGCCATACCAGATCATAAATAGACAGAAAGCATGGGAAGAGTGAGTGGCCCCAGCTTGGCTTTAGTGAGGGATGTAGTGATTGCCTGGCACACTCTTTCACTGTGTCTACGAGGGAACTAACCCTAACCCTAACCTTTAAGTTAGTCATAAATAAATGTAAGAGGCTGGAGGTAAGGGGGGGTCTGTAACCCCCTATCAACCTGAAAGGTCCAGACCTGATGATGCTATATGTACTGCAATGAGTAAATCTAAACGTACACCAGTGTTATACAGGCTATCAAACACACTAGAGGCCTGTTTCCTTTATGCCTTTTGTGCAGTTTTGGCCTTTGCTTTTCTTTGCTGTTTCAGTAAATATAGTTTTTTTCTTCGTGTCAAATCACAGCTTTTTTGTGTGACCAAAGTTTTCACTTCCCGTCGTGTGCAGGGGAGCAGCAGGAGTGGGAGATGGATAGGCGGTGGCGGACAACGTGCAGCAAAAGTAAACCTCCAGACACGAACATTGGAGACAAACAGCCAGATCTGAGGGTTACGGAGACCCTTGGTATGCCCCGACGGAAACACCTTGCTGACTGAATGTGCCTCAGGCTGTTTTAATTATGCTCTCAGCCGTGTGCATGTGTTGAGGGACTGGTTGTGTGTGTGTCTGGGGGGGGGGTTCAGAAACACGGTTGGATTTGAAATAGTCCCTGTTGTCTCCTATTGTCTCTCACACTTTGATGTTTCTGGTAGTGAGTAGTTAGTAATTAGCACGCCCACACAGTTTGGCACATCTCCTCTTTCTCGTTCTCGCCTTCATTTTCTTCCTCCAGAATACCAGTAAGCACTTTAAGCCTTTTTATCTATTCCTCCTAACATTTGTTCATCTCTACAGGTAGCGTTTGTCTTTGTCACGTGATTCTGACTGCATCTCAGCACTGTTTTTTTTACCTCTCCAAATACAATAATTAACCTAACACTCCTGCCATCCATTTCTATTTGTCCCTGTTTCCATTTTAGAACCTTGTGCCCTCTCCGTCCCTCAGTCTTTCAGCCTTCTTTTTTTTTTTTTGTTGCATTTGCCTTTTCTCATAATAGCACAGCGGTGTGTGCTGCTTGCACAGAGAGCCATGTAATTTATCAATACATGGGAAATTATCGCCTATTGTTGCCGGGGAATGAACAGGGGCGGCGGTGTAAAATAGGTTTAGGCATGTAAATGAATCATCAAGCTTAGCCTTCGAACTATTTCTTATTGTGGTTTTCTGTTTCATTTAGTTTGTCGCTCCTCTCCAGACAGGTCCCCATTTCAATCTCCGGTTCCATTTCACTTAAAGAGCTGCAGTTTGCGGTCTCCTGTAATAGTCATCCTGCTGCCAGCCAGGATTAAATCTTAACCATACATTCCTTCTAAATGATCTTATCTAATTGAATAACTTAGACTGGATAAAAGAATATTATCAGGATTCCCTGTATTCTGCTCTGCTCTCAGATTAATTAGCTGTTGATGCTGTTGGATTCCTGCACAGCTACCTGTTGTCTTTATTTTAATTAAGCCTTGAAATTCTTTATAATATTCATTTGCACAGCACTAATACTAATAAAACTTAATATTTATATTCCGTTGGGTCTGAATGTTATAGTACGGTTTGTATATCTGCTTTTAATGCCTACAAATTGTGGATTGTGATACCTTCACCTTTGCTTTTGTCCCCTCCTACAGCACTCACAATGATTCTGTCACCAGCCAATATTTGTGCAAAGCCTGTGTTCTGTTCATCCAGTCGGAGGCCAGAAGGTACCAGTTCAGTCTGCCTTGCCCTCCATCACCCACCTGTAAGGCAGTGATAATTAGAAAACAAGCAAGGTCGAAGCCCTTAAGGAGTGGATTCACTCATTCTGATCTATGGTTTACGATGTTCATTAAAGGGTGCTTAAAAACAATCTCCAACCAACAAAAATCTGGGTTTCTAGAAAACACATCAAGAATTCACTGGTAAATAAATGGTGGGGCAGATTCAGTGGGCCCATTTTTCTCAGCCATTAATCAATGACCAGTCTAGTTCTAGTGCCAGCTATAATTCGAGGCATAGTAATTAGTTGAATAGTATTTTGTTCTTAAGTTTTTTTTTACCTCTCATTTGTGAAATTGCTGTTTTCAGATTTTTCCTTTCACTGTAAATTGCTCTGGATCACATTACCAGCCAGATGCCCAGCATAGAATGTAGTATTTCCTTTATTCCTGACTCTTTCTATGATTGTTCTTCATTTTTGCTATTTGCCTCAGAGCTCTTCAAAGTTAAATTTAAGATTCATTTGTGCCTCAGAGAAATAAAATACCCCACATACAGCATGTGCTCCAAGAGCATTGGATAGTCTTATAATTCAAGAATAGAAATTAGAGCAAGGGGCCACTGAAATTAGTCAGATACAGCATCAACGTTTAATTACCTCTTTCTTTAATACGGTACGATGTCTTTGTGTCGTCATTCCACTTCTCATTTGCTCCATCTCTTCTATACGGCTGCTCTTTTCTGTCGTATTTCTATGCTCTCTGAGTCTGAGTATCTATTTTAGAACAATACCGTTTCTGTCGCCCGTGTCACAAAGTCAGTAGCATTTCTGCAACGTCTCTCTCTCTTCTCTGACACATCACATACTCTTTCTCCCTCTTCACCAACCACTTCTCCCCCCCCCCTCTCTCTCTTTTGATAGCTCCTCGGAATGATCTTTATCATGGGAGACAAAATTGAATCTTCACAGTTAGTCTTTTCTTTAATCTCCTCGGCCCTCTGCCATATTGGAGATCATTGAAGTGGCATCTATGTGAGTGGGTCTATGTGTGTGTGTGAGAGGAAATACAATTGAATGCTTGCATTATACGCCTCCATCACTGCCCAGGTAATTTTTGAAGATTCTTGCCCATTTCTCAGTGTAAACACTGTATGATTCTGTCTGGAAAACAAACTAAAGGCAAAATATCTCTCACACATTAGGTTATTCCATCCCTTCAGCACATATTTCTCAACAGAAGTCACTTTTTGCAAAACAGTTAATACAGCTCCCAAAACCCAATCACTTTTGCCAAAATGACACATTTTCTCGCATAATGTTCCAAGTTACTGCAACAAGCACAAGATGGCTTGATATTTCACAAACTAGTCCAAAAGAATAAGAATTGTCAGCTGTCTACTGAAACTTCTTTAAATCAGCTGCTGTGCAGTGTCCCAAAATATACGGGAAACATCATTATCTGTCCAAAGTTTCATATTTTAAGAAAAAAGTGTTTTGTTAGAAATAAAACAATGGGCTTCAGTTTTACAGCCATAGAAAAAAATGAAATTCACAAGACAAACAGAGGAACATTGAAACATAGCAGGCAGCCACTGAGCAGACAATGAAAACGGGAAAACTGGTCTTAAACCTTACAATGTGAAGTGCCTCGAGATCACGGCGCTATATAAATAAAATATTGAATATTTAGCTTATGGCACTTAAACTATTGACCTGAAGGACTGATGGGGAAGACGACTGTCAAGTACTGACAAGTAACAGCATATTCTTTGTCATTCTGTGAGGTAGGTTAGCCTAAGCGGCGATGGATAAAAGGCAGACTCTGAGAACTCCCACAGATTTTCAAAGAAAAGTGCATTTATTTACAGGTGGGAAATCCCAAAACGTATTTACAAAAATGATGAAACAAAAAGTGAACAAAAGATCTGGTCTGTACACGCTGCTGTTTTCTGGATCTGTATCGATCGATTATCTCAACTGTCATCGTATCGCTTATCTCTCGTCTTTATCTCCCAAGCTACTCTG
>JAUMTR010000002.1:2625168-2635761 GCA_032270685.1 Microctenopoma stevenorrisi | reverse complement strand
ATCCTTTTTTATTCATTGTGAAGCACTTTGGTCAACTTGCGTTGTTTTAAATGTGCTTATAAATAAATTTGACTTGAATTGACTAGTAACACAGTTGTATGCTATTACTGCAACATGGCTTCAGCCTTCAGGGGCTGCACTGTGTGCACTGCTGAGGGGTGAGGAAGAAATCCTGCGTTATCTCTGTTTTTACATAGCTTTTATTGACCTATCTTCTAACCCAGCTTAGCCTAATCCCAATCAGACAACCTTGTTTGGACAGTTGTCTGGTGTTTTCGACTGTTTAGAGCAAAAAGAAGTTGGTTACACAAGCTGCCATTTTGGGGCCAGTGTACAATGCTTGTATAAGTTGTGAGAGTGGTTTGGGACGATGATGTTCATGGGCAATAAGGTTAAAGGACTTTTGCTCATGTTAGCACCCCCACTTCAGAAGCATCATAGCTGTGCTTAGTCTTAAAGCCAGAACCATGGCTTTAGGGTCCTCTGTTGTACTTGCATTATACTACTGTGAACTTTATTTTCAGCGCTGACACATGTTATGAATGTGATAGTCATCCAATGCCAAAGTATGCACTAATGGAACTACATTACTCAGGGAATAGGACGAGTCCAGGGAAAGGCTCAGGGTCCACAGCTTTAAAAACTAACCAAAGAACAGCAGGGGCTCTGTGTCTCTGATGTGATCCCCCCCACCAGGCTGTTAACAATTTTAGATATTCAACTATATTAAAGAGATTTCTTGAGTGTTCATTCTGTGTGTCTAATTCGTTCGTGGATTGATTCTTTTTTTTTTTTTTTTTTTTAACACTGTGTTAAAAAAAGAATCAATCCACGAACATATTAAAGAGATTATTATAGTATTGTACAGATGTTAGACTTTAATTGAAGCTCCACCACCAAACAGGGTTTTCTCCCTCCTCTCATGGTGACTAATTATTATCTAATCACACACACACACACACACACACACACACACACACACACACACAGTAGGATTATATATGTTTACTATTAAAAATGCACACATGCTCCAGGTACATGTACAGTACGCATCTTCTGTGTGAACGAGAGGAGAAAACGACAGCTTATATTAAAAAAGCAGGTACTTTTCAGTTGCGTGGCTCAGTGAATGACACAGATGTCCTTGCATTTGAAGGAGGCGACGATATTTTTATTTATTTCAGCTGTCAGTTATGACTGGCTGGTGGGAGGGAAATTAAAAAACTACTGCATCAGGTAAACACTGAGTGTGCTTCTGTTGGTATTTATGTCAAAATACATTCACACTAAATTTCTACATAAATCTTTACAGCTTAGAAGGATATTACACTGGGTTTAATAATTCATGCAGAGCTAAAAAAACATCTGCATAAAAAGTAATTATGCAAAGCTAATAAGTACATTTTCCAGGCTTTTCTAGATTTGTTCCACTTTGAGATGTTAAACGTGTAAATTTACCTTTTTTTTATTTATTTAGTTTTTCTGTGAACGGTTTATTAAACAGATGTGGAAGCAACTACCCTCTTGCCGTAGAGCCTTGCCCGTCCAGCTGCCCACCCCGCAAGCCTTTTATTATCTTAAAACCTTTTTAGTTTTTTTTATTCCTAAAATTTGTTTTGTTTGCTAAGCAGAGATAATGTTACAATTAATAGTCAATTAAAAGTTTGTATAAGTTTATATTCTTGACTCCATTTACATATAGGGAATTTTCACATAGATAGATACTGCACTAGAAGCAGATCTGTAGGAGTACATGGCACTCTCAGAAAGAAGAACAGCAGCTGCTACAGAATCTTCTCCTAATGATGGGGTGCTTCTGGGGGGAATTTATGAAAGCTGTGGAAACAGTTCGGCAATCATCAATCTCGCAATTTGTCTGATTGTATTAGAAAAAAAAGCCTGTGACAATGAAATGACATGATAATTACAAAGCAGTAGACAGATAATGATAAAAGCATGATAAGTATGTTATGAACATACATCGAAGTAATAGGAGGCCAAACGCACTTAACTAATAATGTGGAACGTAAAACACTTTCCGTGCACTAACTGTGAAACAGCTACCTACTTTCTACTACTGTGATATCTGCAGTGAAGAAGAATGGCATGAAGTTCCCAGAATAAGTATCTAAAGCCATTAAGCTCTAACTTGCCACCAGGCGCTGAAGGTTAGGTCCTCACAGTGACACTGGGTTCCCCCACACCCACCTCTGAACTCAACACTTCTGACGAAACTTGTACAGCTTGCGTTGTGCAAACGACAAAGCATTTCAAGCATCTTGAAGAATGTAAAGATCCGGGACAGCTCACGATGTGGTCAACAAGAATCACCCAGAACCAGCTGAACCAAATGACTTTCAACTTTCGTTACTGAGGTGAAAAAATGGCCTAAATGCTGTCATAGTTTCAAAAGTGCAACATCTAAATATGAATTCAGCACAATCACACTCTCAAACTCTGATACCTCGCCCTGCACTTGTTGATGTAAAACCTTGTTTGCAACTTGTTCACAGAGCTCCGTCCCTACACGTGTGATCAAGAGGCCTCTTAGCTAATGCATTTCAACACGGCCACTCGACTGCCTCTACATTTCAGGTTAGACGAGGTTGCCATTGTTGAGCTTCTAGCTCACTTTTTGTCTGAACGAAACACCTCCTACAAGTCATTGTCCCAGGTTCTGGTGAAAGGTTTTGCGTTTATGAATTGGTTTTATCTCTCCTGCATGTGCTGCTTTGGAGAAAAGCTTTGGAACGGTATCAAGAAAAGATGATGTTATTTTTTTATCAGATGCCAACAAATGTACGTCACAAGACTGTTAAGTGCATATAATCAATTTATTCACACAGAGCTTCTTTAAACTAGAAGCATGTGGACGTGCCTCTGCATTTTAATTGGAAGCAGAACCGAAGCAGAGCGCACAATAACTCACCTGTCATCACATTTCAATCTGTTGCCTTTAGACGTGCAGTGAGGATCAGGGGCTGCGTCTGTCAGAATCTATCATCACATCTAACCTGCCTCACAATGGTTTGCGGTGAGGAGTTTTCTTTACTGTGTGCTGAGTGACACGCATGTCGGTAGCTATTTGTTAAGCACCAATCAGAAGCCAACATGCAACAATTACATAAAGGTGCAGAACAATGGTACAGATGTGGACAACAGAGCTCACACCTTCAGTTCTATATGAATAAAAGAGAACGTTACTTGTTACAGATTCTGTTTTCATATATCTTACTCTTTAATTCCACTAGTAATGGCTGCATAGGTATAGATAGATATATACTGGAGGCCTCTGAGATTATGTCTAACTGTGTCCTGTTTTCTGGCTGATTGTTTATTCAGACATTGTGCGATCAAAGTGCAGAAAAGTTATGTCAAAATCACAAAAGCTCACGTTAAGCTACACGATGCTGGGGATGTTTTAGAGTCTTCCACGTCCACAACCACCCTGTCTACTGAAAATGGTGTTGTGTTATTAAACTTTTTGAAGTAAACTCAAAACTAGGCAAAGGTGAGTTTATGAGTAATAGTGGAAGTTGGAAGTACTTTTATGGTAAATATGAACAATATCAACTTATTTTTGACTTAGCATTTATGGTAACTGAAGATTCTCAGTTCTCCATCAGTATTCCAGAAAAAGGTTCTTCAATGACAACTTGACTTGTTTTAGTTAATTGAAGACATTTGTCTTGAATCCAGAAGGCTTTCTCAATTCTGACTGAGGTTGGAGATACTGTAAAGATACTGTATTAATATTGTGTAAATAGAAAACATAGTTGGTACGTTTGTTGGCAATTCAATTACCCTCAAAAAACCGATATGTGATTACAGTTTAGTTGTGCAATTTTCACCACAACCACAGGTAATCGTAGTAAATATAACTATCAACAAACAACCAAGCAATCAATAGGTGGGACACATATTTTGAAGGTTCAGAAGAGAACAGCTGTAGTGACTGTGGAATAGATGAAGCTGAACCAGTTCAGGAAAATTTAAATAGCTTCAGTGTTCCTAAGAGATAAGTTTGAATTTAAAACAAATAGGTAGGAAGGAGTTCCTTGGTGGCTAATGATGAGGTGAGGGGAGCATCTCCCAGTGAAATGAGACACTGCCACTAATTTCCCAGTGTGATACTACTTGAGCTCATTCTCTTGTCTAATCTGGCTGCTCTTAATAAAACTGTATCTATATGTTCAAGCTGTGTTGGGTAGGTCTGTAACGTTCTTAGTCATTTAGCTCTTGTCTCTTTACTTTACTTGGCAGACGCTTTTATCCAAAGCGACTTACAAGGAGACTGAAAGAGGGGAGACACACAGTTACACACCAGAGTTACGTTTGTTATATATACAATACTGTAACTCACCTGCTGCCTTTTACTGCACGTGTGTTTCCACACCTGGTGTGTGTGATAATCCACTTTGTTCATGTGTGTGTGTAGTCTTTTAAAAATCACTGTGTGGAGAGTTTTACAAAAAGTGTGAAGCGGAGTGTGTGTGTGTGATGTTGTGCAAATCAGCAGAGGTGTTTTGCTAATTGTGTGATCATTTTTCATTTAGTGTGTAAATGATTGTAAAAATAACTGTACGACATCCAAAGAGATAAATAGGATACATTTTAAGGGTGTTTAATTAGAGATATCTGGTCTGAGAAATATTGGGCCCTGCTGCATATTAGCCTACAAATAATATTTCTGCGTGAGAAATACAAAGTGTGGCGGGAGTGCGTGACAAAGGACTGATCACAGGTAAATGTTCTACCGCTAGATAACCATTCCAGTTTTGGGTTTGCAAACACGACTGCGTGTTGTTTGTGTCAGTGCTGACTGACACGTTACCTTACACGTGCTCAGCCTGTGTGTGTGTGTGTGTGTGTGTGTGTGTGTGTGTGTGTGTGCGCGCGCATGTTCATTCACGAAAGAGCCATTTGATATGCAGCTATACTTCCACGTAGTCAACACTGTTAGTCATCAGTCAAAGGGCAGTAAACACATCAACATCTAACTAGCAGGTTTGGGGAACACAAAGCAAACTTGTTTGTGCATAGCTATTATAGCTGGGATTCAAACGAGAGTCAGTTACTTGTGCAAATCATGTGTCAATTATACTCACACAATTGAATCATGTGTTGCAGTCACGCTGGTGCTGAAAAGGAAAAGGAGACATGTTAATATTGTTTGGTATGACAGTGCAGACATGAAGTGTCGTCATGATTCAGGATCCTGCTCCGTGACACCCTGTAAAGCACAGTGACACACACTCCATTAGCGTTGTCTGCTGCTTCATTCTTACTTCATTAGAATTTATAAGTGCAGAGATAATAAGTCTGGCGAAATAAGAGGTGTTCTGATTCAATATGCAGACTCACACAGCGCTTCATCAATGAGGGACAGCTTTAGTGTGTGTGTGTGTGTGTGTGTGTGCATTCCCCTGTTTAATTTAGTTCAGGTAAAGGTGTGAAAATTCTCCATCTGTTGTCTCCATCACAAAATCCTGTTGTCACCTGAGCCCAATTTTTTTACATAACTGCCTTCGACCTCAGCTATCACTCACACACACACACACACACACACCTCGTGTCTGCTTCTCCGGTTCTCCATGCAAACAGATTGCATCCATTACAGTACTTTTGGAGACTCGCATGCTTACTTCCCCCGGTAGCAGTGCCACTCTGGCAGGTGCAACAATATACAGAACTTTGTGTTCCACGTACAACAAGCTAGAGTATCCAGTCAAATTCACAAACACAACTAGAAGCTAGACAGTCGTGTTTCTCCTAAATAATTTGACTCAGACAAAGTCCTTTGCTACTAATTAAGACCATAGATATTTACTACACACACAGACCATCTAAACCACCTCTGTCCACTTGTGGTGCCATGTTGGATCAGGTAATCCAGACCTAAGTACACAGAGACAATTCAAATATATAACTTGATCAATTTAAAGCTGCTGCAGCCTGTTTTAAGTCCAGAAATGTTTTTATGACACAGTTAAATAAAGAACTTAGAGCTTATATATATATATATATAATATATATAATAATATGCTTAAGAGAATAATCTGATATATCATATTAGCATGGGGGTGTTGCTATTTTAACTTGTGTCCAACCTGCCTGGTAAACACATTTGTCTACTCACGCTGTGCAGCGTTACTCCTGTTGCTTGGCAGAGTTGTTAGACAGTAAATTTTCTCATCCTCTTTCAGCCTGTACCAGGAGTGTATGTAACCTAGACATGGAGAACACTCAACAGTAAATTTCTTTTCATTATGCCACAAAAAACTACAAAGATTTTTTTAGTGTTGAATGACTGACACTAAATTTTCACTTGACTATCGAAACTCTAAATATGTCTTTTCATTTTTGCTGCAATTCAGTAATTGCAACTTCATCTTTTCACTCAGAGAATGAAGAAAATAAAACTCTTTCTGTGGGAGGCAAAATTGGCATTTGAATTGAATTGTGTGTGTGAGTTCTTGCCTGTGTGTGTGTGTGTGTGTGTGTGTATGCATGTGGGAGGTTTGGCACAATGCTGTGCATGCAGAAGCGCCTGGCAGTGTGTGTTACAAGGCCAAACAGCCTCAGCATAGTGAAGATCTCTTTTGTAAAATATGCTAAATCTTGTGCATATTCCAAATCTTTGTTCACTCTTTTAGGGTTGGGGAAGGGACACAGAGACTCATTAGAAATCATTTGTTTTCCATTCCTGGACGTAACGTTGTAAAATTCAAATAATCCAGAAAAGAAAATTCCCATATTGGCTGCAGGGAAATGGCATCAACATACTGAATCTCCATGATACGTCGCTGCTAAGGCCTGTTGAATAGTGAATAAGGAAAGTGGTAACTCCTGTTATCTGGTCACGCATATATTGTGATGCGCAGAATATCATACACACACAAGTGAGTAGTGCTGGTGTTTAGTGTTACAGAAAGGTCACATATATATATTATATCAGCTAGAGTCAGAGTCCCTGAAATGATCTTTCCTTTCTGTCAAAGCTGGCAGCTCTATTAAATGTATGTTTCCTCTGGGGCTCTTCAGGGACAATGTAGAAGCCATACGATTACCTGATTAAATTCTAGCTGCTATTCACCGGGGGCAACTGAGTTATGTTAAACTTCATAGAACATAGCTTTTTTTGACTTAACTAAAATGATTAACATGTGGCTGCTGAGGTGTTACACATGTCTGCAGACAACCAGGAGCTCTAAATAATGACTGTTGGTTTTAGCTTTGAATTTTACCTGTAAAAAGCCACAATAAAATCCTGGAAATGGCAGAGGTATTACAAGTGAAGTACAGAGGAAACCATGGAAAAGCTTGGACTAGCAGACGCTGCCCGTTGTTCTCTCTCTGTTAGGTCGGAAATCCTGTTCTTTTGAACATTAGAAAATAAAATAAAACACACAAATATCTTAGTACAACTAAAAGCTTTTATCTGAAGTTAACATTTTTCATTTTAGGGTAAAGAAGTCAAACACCCAAAGCAGTCTTCAGTAAGATACAAGAATGAAGTTCACCAAACCACCACATACACTACTAAATAGATCTATTTCTTTCCATGAAATAAGATGTAAAAATCCGTAGAGTTCTGAAAGGCACACCAGATTTCATTAATATAAGACAGTAAACACGCCAGATGACAACTCCTCCACTTTCCTTCCGACATGCCAAAGTAAATGGCGTAATTAATTCATGCTATTTAATTTAGAGCTAGTTGAGTCAGAGTGGGGCTACGCGATAGACTGGTGAACTGTCCACAGTGTACCCTGCCACTCACCAATGCATGCTGGGAAAGGCTCCAGCCCACCACCAACCTGGACCACATAATGAGAACAGAGATTGGCTCAGACTTTGGGCATTTTGTTATGTTTTCTTCAGTCTTTACATTGTTTTTTTTTGGTCATATCTATTGAAAGCTGTCGTGATGATAATTGGAACAAATGTAGTGTTGATTCTTCTTTAATTCACATCATATTATAGCACATAAGCACATGAAACATTTTCTGGGACTGTGAAAGAGCACAGGGATAAAAAAACTAGGGCAACCTGCCAGTTACCACGTCAGTGAGGAAAGCATCACTTGCAGGAATGAGTAAGCAAGTGGATGCTGATCAAATGTGCCTGCACCTTGCTGCTTTGTCTCTAAATTGCTGGTTTCATTCTGGCCTGTGACTCTGGCCTGATGTGGCTGTTCAGGTCAACCAGCAGGCCACGCTATCAGGAGTTCCTCCCAGATCTCTGATAGCTATTGAAACCTGCCTGCAAACCAGTGCACACTTTGTCATGTTCCAGATCACTTCCTCACCTTTGCTATCCACTATATAAACAACTGTCTTGCTCTGCAGTGATCACTGTGTTTGAGTTTTTAGACATTTTCCGAATCATAATTTTGCGTCATCCCTCACAGGTATCGTTGAATAACAGTAATTTACACCTTAAATTCAAAGTGTTGGGTTGTATGAATGCAGATCGGCAGATTTTTTTAGTGCACAAGGTTTATAGTGGATCTAAATTATTAGGTAGACAAGGAGTGAGCATTCAGTTTAGTGTATTTACGGTGAACTGACCTGAAAAAAGTTTAAAAACACCAAGACATTTGTAGATTTTTACACTGAACCTTGTTATTGAAGTGAAGAAAAATATCCAATATGTATAAAGATGCTCTATTAAGGAACAACTACCATTTGCTACTCAATCAGTTCTCCCAGGTGTGAAATCATCTTAAAATAAGCTCATATCTGTTAGGAAACATCCAGAACTTTTTCTTCCACCTTAGAAATATTGCTAAACGTAGAAACGTCAGGTCTCAGAGTGATGCTGAGAAACTAGTCCATGCTTTTGTAACTTCTAGGCTAGACTACTGTAATTCATTACTGATAGGATGTCCCAGTAACTAAGTCAAAAGCCTCCAGTTAATCCAGAATGCTGCAGCCAGAGTTCCTGTTAAATCTAGAATAGAGTTTAAAATCCTACCTCTCAGGAACAAAGCACTAAATGATCAGTCCCCAACATATCTGAAAGAGCAAAGCACTTCACTCTCAGAGTGCTGGTCTACTTGTGGTTCCTAGAGCTTCTGAATGTAGAATGGGAGGCAGAGCCTTCAGCTATCAAGCTCCTCTCTGAATACAGCAATTATTGAGAAAACATTAATTTCCCAGACACTAAGAGCAAACGAATTTATTGATTGTAATACAGGTGATGTGAGAATGAGAGAGAGAGCAGTAGACCAAGAAGTGTTGGAGGCGATGGAAAGACGGAGCCCTTGTTTTAATGCGTTCACCTCTGCTTGAAGAAACCTCATTTTCCTCCTCCTGATGTCCTCCTCCATCCATCACTCTGCTCTCCCTCCCCTCCTCCCTTTTCCTCTGCTCTTGGTGTCTGTTCTCATTCTGATTAATGAGCAGAGCCCTGGTTGAACCTATTAACAATGTGTAATACCGCTCAGTCTGCAAATAGCCTGCACTGTCCAGACCTACTTTACACTTCTCAAGGTAGTGGTGGCCTATTAGGCTTCGCTGTGACTGTGTGCCATGTTGTCTCTTGCTGGGCAGTTGTTTCTGGAACTCCCTCTCTCCCATTCTTCTCCCTGTGTCTATTTCTGCCCCTCGGCCTCCGGTAATGTCTTTCAGAACCTCCTCCTCCCAACTTGTCTGCCTTAACTCTTTTTATGTCATTGATTTCTCCAGCTTTGCTGTATTTCTGTGGCAAAGTTGGGATTAGATTGAGATTCAACAGCCTTTATTATGCCTCTTTGGGGCTTAAAAACAGGTTAATGTCCCCAAAATGTTTAAATTTTCATTCTGAAAAGATAAAATTACCCTAAACTGGTGGCACGTCTGCCTCCCCGCCTCTTTGTAGCTGCATCTATGTAGTTGTGTAGTTTGTGGCCCCGAGCATTTGTTTTTAGGTGACCTGGGATCAGTGAGCGAACCCGTCTCTGAAAGATCGACATGGTATAGTCCAAATGAAAAATACATTGTGTTAAAATTAGTGCTGTCAGAATTGGCGCGTTAACTTTAATTAATTAATGTGAAACGTTTAATGCGCTAAAACATTTTTTTACGTAATGTTTTTTTACGTAAATATTGCACTTTTTTATTTCCTGTAATCTAAGACCTTAAACCTTAAACTCGTGAACAGCTCTGAAGGGGGGGCAGCATTGCGCTATGCTGGTGTTTGACCTGTCAGAAATGATTGGATGAAGAAGAAGAAGAAGCGATATTACTTCGGCTCACACACACAGTTACCTACAGTAGTAGGTCTAAAGTGCAGACCAATTAGCATAGTAGAAGATGATAGACTGAGAGAAGTCATTCGTCAGGAGATGCGTCTCACAATCTACCCTCAAGAGGAACCATTGTGTGGAGACTGCACACATTGTATGAGGACCAGAGGGCTCAGCGGTCCAGAAGTAAAGAACCTGCTCTCACAGGTGATACAACGATAACTACTAAGGTTTCTGAGCACATTTTAATGATAACGACTGGACTCTACAATCGTTTGCACCAACAGTGAGTAAAACTAAAGAGCGACACTATGCTGAGGCGTGTGCTGACTTTTTTCTGAGTGTTGCAAACAAATGGAAAA
>JAUMTR010000002.1:2611915-2622293 GCA_032270685.1 Microctenopoma stevenorrisi | reverse complement strand
AATCTAATTTTAATGGCCTTTATTGTTCTGATATTCTGCTTGCACTTTAACCTTTAGGCCTGGGTTCAGTATTATTTTATATCAGCAGATACTAGAAAAATGTCTTTAATGTGAGTCACTGTTGACGACCTTGAAGGTTTTTTTTAAGTTGTATTTCACAGGACAGAACCTGTGTTAAAAGATTAGAGAAAACTATAAAAATTCAGTTTGAATTTAAGCATACATTCTTTGTATTTATACTGCATTTAGTTCATTATATTGATTGAATGTCTTTTGCAAGCATATATATAAAATTAAAAAAAATGTAATGCCTTATTTAAGATGCAAAGTCAACAAAAGCCAGCTTTGAAATATCACCTTGACCTGTATGTGCTTTGGTTTGGGCAACTTTTTTTAGGTAAGATATTTTGGTAGAAAATATGTTCAGTGTTAACCTTTTATTATGTTCTGTATACACATTTTTGTGATTTGCTGTTTATATTTAGTCTGGCTCTTTGCAAAGCTTCCGCTCTTCTCGCTCAGTCTTCCTTTGTTTAGCATCTCTCTGAGCCTTAAATCTTAGCCTAACTTTGCAATTTTTGTTTAGTGTTTTCCTGAAACCTTATTTTAATGCATTATATATATATATATATATATATATATATATATATAAATTAAAACGTAAGCGAACTGATCATGTCTTTATTGTTAATGAATGCACATGTTTCATTCATAAGATCATTTGTAATTGTGTCATTTTAAGTCATAATCACATTGTTTGTTTAATAAACTGGTAAAAACTGTTAAGTAGCTGTTTTTACTGCGAACTGAATTCTATTTAAGTCTAATCTTTTTTCTCCATACTGCTGTAATGACTCTTATTTTGTCCAGCTTTAGGAGAGCAGTGGAATTACCTCACAGAATTGTCAGAATGCCGCTCGCTGAATACAAATGGAAAAATGTCAGTGACTGTTCTGGGGTTATGTGTTCTTTTACATTATGTGTTGTGCTATTCTATACAAAACACTTCTTTACATTCCCTGTTAGGTGTATTAACTAATAATAATTCTTCTCCTTGGTGCAATTGGTGTATGGACAGCTGTTAGATCTGTGGCAGTGCTTCACAGGGTATCGGCATGTACCCTGCTGGGACAGGGAATCAAACCACTCATCCTCAGGTTGGAAGACAACTGCTCTATTCACTGAGTGCTGCTCATGCTGCCCCATTACAGTATTACACTGTGATGCTGCACTCTTGCTCACATGATGCTGTGTAGGAACGTTAGGTCTTGGCCTTTGCTTGAATGTGAGTGCCAATATTCTCCTCATGGCTGAGAGGAGCTGCGAGAAATGTTTTATTAGACGTTTCATCAGCCAGCACTTCTGGTCTCTATACATGTGAGGCATGACTGCACAAACCCCACCGAAGGTGCACAGAATGGGGAAGCAGAGAAGATGGTGTGCAACAAGGAGTGAAGAGTCAGAGGCAGCTGAGATATAGAGGAAGAAGAAGCGGGGAGGAAAAAGCGGGGAGGAGAACCTTATAAAGAAGAAAAGAAAAGGCTTGAAGGACAGCAAAAAAACAATAACTATAAAAGAGGAATTCTAATGAAAGTGGGATACAGAGATTGGGTCAAAGGAAAATGACTGAGATAAAATGAACAGTGGGATGCTACTGTTATGCTGTAATCTCACTATGGAGATGGTTTGATTTGGGAAAACGGAGCTTTAAAAATGTGACAATCTGACAGTAGCCCGGGGAGAGCAGTCTGAGATAGCCAACCTTTTTTTATAAACTGCCTCATTTTTGCCTCTCTGGATCAAAACGGAGAGACCTGCTAACCTGTTATATAAGCTAGCAGCGCCAAGTGAAGGGCTGGCACAGAGAGACAGAGGACGTCCATATACGGAACAAAGGCGAACACGAAGAGCTGAAACTGGGGGAAACTGGCACAAAAACTGTCAAGTACAATTCTTCTGCTATTTTGTTTTGTCTAACTAGAAACCAGAAATAGCGAGGGAATAAAATGCAGAATAATGGAGGTCTTTATACATCTGCAACCATCCATTCATCTAATTGGACGGCACTCTGGTGGATTTCTAACCTCCTACTTTCTCAATCTAACGGCTGACCCAAAAACACAGTTTTCACTCTACGTAACATTTTACAACATGCCACACATAGTAAAATGCAATAGTTAAATTTAACCTCAGCACACATATTCATCCAAAACCACGCAGTCTCTCTGAGTAGTACAGTTACTACAATCACTGAGTTCATATGTCCATGGACATGTATTCATTAAACACAACACATCTCATCTGGGTTTAATCAGCAAACAGGGTTTGCTCAGAATCAGAAGAAATATGCCTTTATTCAGCACACACACCATTTGTGCTAGCATCTATTTTAACCTGAACCATGAAGCAAAGTTGTTTTAGGCCTAAATTTAACCAAACCTTTGCTATATTTCAGCACAAAAAGTGTGATTATCTTTGCATATGCATAAACTACAGCATGACTGAGCGGAGTGGATCTAGAATAAAGGCCCCTAAAACCACAACGTTACAGGTGACAGCGGATGCCACCATAAATGTTAATGTTCCATTTTGCATAAAAGGTGTTAAGACTAACAAACGCCTTTCACCATGTCATCTTCAAAGTAACAAAATAGGGCATGCTTATTAGGAAGTGACTGTGTCATAACATGGGGAATAAAAGGAGTTCAAATACTGTGAAACCATGCATTTTACAAATATCTGGACATCTCTTTGAACCCCAACTCCTGCCCTTTTATGGGAAGCATAATTTTTCTTCAGTTTGAAGCTGTTGGTTAAAATCATCCATTGACACAAACGGATTCCATTAACGCTGACATTTCAACCCAGCTGAGAGCTGATTGGATTATTCTAGTCTGAGTCAGGCCGCTCCATCTGGACGAGTGTTGAACCAGTCCTATTAATGGATTAACCACAAAGTGTCTCCAGTTAGTCATCAATGACATTTCACGGTTTCAAAAGTCCATGCTGTGTGTTCAACCTTGTGACCGTAGTAAACACATGACGGAAAGGACATGAAAATCATTAAGCTGATGTTCTCATTTGAGCTCAGCATGAACACTAATGTCACAGGCACAGCAATGCAAAGGCTTTAATTAACACGAAATACACGATACACATCTCTCCATTTAAATTAAGTATTGACAATTATGCCCTTCGAACTGGTGGACATTTTGACCTCTTAAACTCACGTAGTTACAATTAATTATGGAACATTTGATGGCACATGTCTCAGTTATTAATATCAAATGGTTTTCGCCTTTCAAGTTTTAATTGAAAATGTGGAATTGCATCACTTTCTAATTGAAGCTCCCATTACAAGTGTGTTTGAGGTAGCTGCCAGCAAGTACTGAAGGCTCCTCAGCATCATCTCAGCAGCTTATTAATGTCAGTGATAAGTGAAGCTATTAATGTTGCTATAGAAATATTAAAGAAAAATCAGCCTAAACGTGAATTCGGACTACAGTGTGTATTTGGGACTCTTTATTTCACTTCTATTATGCTGTCTCTGAGCGGGAAATGGCTGATAGCTTGGCACACAAGCAGACATATGATACCACATTACTCAAAAGGCACTAACACCTTGAAATGAAAATATCTGGTGATAATACCAAGAACATCAAATTATTTCTCAAAGTTCATTAACCTTAACTTTTGAAGCTAAACTTTCCTGCCACCCTTAAGTCGTGAGTCAGGTGAATGGCTACTTACAAGTTTGTTCATTAGATGCTCTAATAGAAAGGAGTTAAATCAAGTTGGTAGGTTTGATGAATTCCAAGTTCACGCAACAACTGTTGCATAATGAACCTTACCTCAGGGTTTCATTATCCTCTTCTAAACCCTCCTCATCCTCCCAAATCCAGTCATCATTTTTTAAATGCATATGACTTGATTCATTTTACGAAACACAGTGAAAGGAGTTGGTTTTACCTGCTAACAGTTCTTTCTGCAGCTCAGTGTCGTCTTTGTGGGAAAGCCTGAGAACAACCCAAAAAGTAATTTCTTCTTTAACTGTACTTTCTCATATAGTGTTTTTTTCTTTCTCTGTTGTCACTTCCTTTTTTCAATGTTATTCTCTTGTCACATACATTTTAAGTCTAATGGCAATTATGACTACACTGATAACTGCATCTCTTCAATCTACACAAGAAAAATATCCACACAAGACACTGCCCTGGTGGTACTGCAACTCAGAGAGAGAGAGAAGAAAGTGATTTAAAGTGCCAAAAAAGCAAAGACACAAATTCAGATACGATAATAGAAACAAATAAATAAGAAAGTTGAACTTTCTTTGGTGGAGATGAAAAGTGATTTACTGGTTCAAAGAGTGTTGTGGCCTTGCTGTTAGCTAGAAAATGGCTTGATAGTACTTGATGTGTGCATCTGTATATTCCTCTGAGAGTGTGTTTGTGTGTATGTACCCATGTGTGCATGCTTCTCTGTGTTTAATCTAATTAAAAGTCCCATTGATAGCAGGATCATGATAATCAGTGCTATTTAGGACTTGTAATGAGAGATATTCATCTGGACGTGACTCTAATTATCTCTGTGGTGATTTTTACTGAGTGGGTCATTTGTGCTTTTTGATGTGTGGTATGTATGTGTGCAAATATGTAAATAAGAGTGACACTGTTGCCATTAATGGTCTCTCTTCTTTTTTTGTACTTTCTTGATTTAAGAAGCATTTTATCTTCAAAGGTCTTCAACGTCAATCTCACACAGAGACAGTTGCTCAAACTCTTCTCAAATCTCAGGCCAGCCAGACATGAGAGACGTCACTTTCAAACGATGACTGTATCATTGTCTTCTAAGGTTAGAATGTTGTTAAAGTTAAGACACAAAAAGTATTTGGTCAAGATGACTCAAAAACAGCCTGACATAACTTTGCTCATTCTATCTTTTAAGTGTGAATGTGATCTCTGTAGAGGGAAGGACAAAGAAGGGAAATGAAGACCTGCACTCTTGTCTAAGTTCTTCTTATGGAAGCATCAAAAGGTCAAGGTGTTATTCTTGTCAGCTCAATATTTTGTTTATATTTTCATCACCAGTTACACATTATACAGCATGCACACGAACCCTAATGCCACTACTGCGCTCCGGTCATTCTAGATGTTAGATCTCTAATAGATGAAGTAATATTCATTTGATAGCAAAAAAAGAGAGTGAAATGAGACAGGTAAGGATACAGTTGTTTCTAATAAACTGGTATTCATTCCTTTATGCAAAAACCACCTTTATGTGGTTAAGTTTCAAACTTTAGGAAAAGCTCCCATTTCAGGATCTGAGGCAACTTAGAGTTCAGTGTCTTGCTAAAATACACTTTAATAGGAACAACAGCCAATTACAGACTTAGTGGCTGATCTTGTCTAAATTCTGAGACATGGTTGCCTGTCAGCAGTGACTCGGGCTTATCACCTACACCCTAACCTGATCTCAAAGTTCCTGTGGACAGACAGCTGCATTTAAGGTGACAAGGATTTCAGTGTATTGTTTAAGGACATTTCGACACGTTGTCAGGAGAAACTCAAACTGCTTAACCATTGGGCCACAGCTGCCCCAAACTAACAAGGCTCCAGCAAGGATAAAACTTACAGCCCCTGGTGGACAAAGCCAGTGTTCTGACCACTGAGCTATAAAGCCACAAATCACAGGGCTTCAGGAGGTAGATTGGTGGTTCAATTCCTCGCCTCCTTCAGTCATATGTCAAAGTGTCCTTGGGCAAGTCACTGAACCCCAAGTTGCCCCCGGTGTCTCAAGTTAGCTGCATAGCAGCTCTGCCATTGGTGTATGAGTGTGTGTGAACGGGTGGATGAGAAGCAGTGTAAAGCGCTTTGAGTACCAGTCTAGGTGGAAATGAGTGCAGAATATTTCAACAATTGCTCACATCTTCAAATAGACGTTGTGATGTTATCTCCCTGCTTACAGTACCACATTTAGTGGAAAAAGAGGCAAAAAGAAGTTCACAGAAATCACATGTTAAGATTGTCACAGAAGTAATAAGATTTTTATTATTTCTCTGAGAAACATTTAGTGGTCATAGCACGCACTGTGCTTATGCACTGACTGGAAATGATAACTGCATATTAGCAACTGAACACCCATAATTAGGGCAGAACAAAACAGATTAAATCCTAAGCCCTTCTGGTCTATGACCACATGAGGGTGTGAAATTTGGTAGAGTAAGTAAAAACAGATTCATATTCATTTGTATGAAAATTGTCCTGTGTGGCAAAAGAAAGTCCTCTCAAGTTGTGGCCTACATGGGTGTCACAAATATGAAAATACGTATTTATAGCAAACACTAAATGTTCTGGTTACCATGTGAAAAAATAAGAGGTAAGCCTGGATTATAGTAAAGCTGTGCTCTATTTAGCTTGCTCACTAAATCCCATAATGTGCCACCCCATAGAGAGTAAATCCCATGTTGCTGATAGGGTACACCCATCGGGTTCAAAGGGTACAGACACTTAAGACTAAGGAAGAAATGAATAGAGAAATTGGCCAAAACTTAAAGTTTTAGACTTCTTAAACAGTCATTATTTTTGGTAATTAAAGTTTGCTGTTATCTCGTGCCTTTGGTGTTCATCACACATCACATACAAACTGAAACAGCCTGTCTCAAACTGCTGGATTGTCTTTATCATGCTTTTTATGCACTGGTGGTAGTCAAGGGGATAAATCAAACTGCAGAAAATAGAGCTAAAGGTGATAGACATATTACTTTTACCAGGTCATAAACCAAAGTCTGTGTAGCAGGCACTATGATGTATGATGACATAGAAGGAGAGGGAAGTGTTTTCAGTTACTCGATATTCTTCAATGTGTTATGCTGGCATTAACACTCCACCACAGCCCCCCTTCATGCCCTGTAAAACAATATAGGTAAGTGTAAAAATAAGAACTGCAAATATGAACCACATATAAAGTCCCTCTGGCCACTCCACTTGTAAGAGCCATTTTTTGGTTATTTAATGCCTCCTGTGGTGCCACACAGCCTAATGAAGATTTTACTACATGATAGATGCTTTGAACTGAAATATACTGACCGCTCCTTCTTTCTCCTCATTCTAAACCTCATTAGCGTCTCTGCCCACTCACACCATTGCAAAGTTGGTCCTAACAAGTGATGGGTTCCAAACTGTAGGCGCAAATTTGTGACTGGCATGCACTCAATAGCCAATGCACTGAGCCACACAAACACCTCCGTTACTAATCACCATCCACACATTAAACACCTCAATTAATATGAACGCGCTACGTCCCTTATCTCCTGTTCCGTGTTATCTCAGGTGGCCAGATTAATGTTTTGTGCTTAACTTATGAACAGCACCTACCCTAATCCCTCTTATTAAATCATAGTCTCCTTGTACATGAAAGCTATTACAATGATAAGTCATACGAGGAAAATCTTTAAAGCACCGAATGAGTAATTCTGTTTTAACAATGAGGAGCAGTAAAAGTTAAACAGGAAGCTCCTGTAGTAATTAGATGATGTTGAAAAAATGGTAGCCTTTTCAGCCTGTACTAGGAGAAAAAATAATTCAAATAAGTTACATACATTTTAATTAATTATTATTTTTGTGACATTTACATCTAATAAATACAATATAATAATGTATGAATGTAGATAAACCAGCAGCTTTAAGATGCCTTTGCATTACTGCTAAAGTCAAACTATTTTATGTTTCTTAATTTTTTATTGTGAACAACATGAAAATGCTGACAGACAGAATACATCCATGTTATGAGACACATATTTGATCCGTCCAGGGTATTACCTGGCCTTTGCCCCATAAGATAATGGACAGACACATGGACATTTGAATCATTGTAGGAAAAAGGTCTTTGCACAACAGGCGTGATGAAAACAAGTTGATATCAAAACCATATTCTTACTGGAAACTGCACAAGATTAAAGTGTTCAGTTAAGTTGTTCTACTGTAGCGTGTTTCCTTTATCTGCATCTTACAGCAATGATGACATTTTGCTTTTCATGATATTAAAAAAAAAATCTTAGCATGGCCCCAGACCTTAGAATTGACAAACAGTTCTTGCCAGCAATTGAAATATTGTTTTCAGCTTCTCTGAAGATACAAAGCTATGCAGAGAAGGGTGTCAAGGGCATCTGTAGGTCATAGACATTTGTCAAAGAGCCAATGCGCACACCTCCAATAGCTGAACTGTGCTTTGTGCGGTACATTGCTTGATTAAACTCCAGTCGGGAGATGGGTCCAAAGCAATAAAATAATCGA
Organism: Microctenopoma stevenorrisi; assembly: GCA_032270685.1. Lineage (NCBI taxonomy): Eukaryota > Metazoa > Chordata > Actinopteri > Anabantiformes > Anabantidae > Microctenopoma > Microctenopoma stevenorrisi. The sequence goes on along the minus strand of JAUMTR010000002.1, from coordinate 2,614,002 downwards.
ATATACAACACACAATCACAAAGAAATATCTCTGCTCAGTCCCTTTTACGGAGTCTGTGGACAAAACACGTTTTTATATGTACGCTACGAGTCAAAAGTTGACTATGTTTATTAAATAGAAGCAGATTTTTTAACATCAAATCTTAAACAGCGTAGACAGTGTTAATATTAAAATTGATTGCTAATGGATGTTTTTCAGAAGATAACTATTTTACTAATGATGGTGACCTGGTAGCTCAGTGTCATTGACGCATTTAGTGCATTACTGCATGTTACAAGCACGGGGGGATGGATCAAAGGCAAAAGACAAATTTCGTTGTACTATTGTAATGTAAAAAATGTATTCAGGGACAATAAAGCAAATGTTTTCTTCTTCTTCTAAAGACATGGTCTTTTAATAGAAGAGATGGTCCTAACCTTTATCTGATAGTGTGTAACCGTGCATAGCTGTCTACATTATTATTAAATACTCTTAAACATCTGGCATATTTACTCCTGCCATACACCATTTTCACTATACTGTCCTCCAGTAAAATACAACCAAATACAGTAGGTTATTTTTCCCAGCAGCCAAAACAAATCAGTGGATGCATATTTGACCATTTCTAGTAGCTGGCATGAACAATACATGCCTATCTAGCATTCAGACCCAAAGACGTTTGTCAGGAGGAGGTTTGGGTAGACGGATGGACCAAAAGAAGACAGAACTTAACTACCGGAGACCAGAACTCTAGTCCAGTGCAGTGTAACACAACTGTCTGTGACTCACATTATGTGACAATAATTAGGCTTCTTTGAAAAACAGAATAATCAGGAGAGGTTGATTGGAAACTTCTACAAGGTCACGTTACAGGAATGCCACAGCACGAGTGAGTCGTTTTGTAAAATAATCTTTAAGATGGACACAAACCTCCTGCAGTTTGTCCTTGGCCGAGTCCTCCATGCACACCACACATCACTGACGGAGATTCAATTTTAGCAGCATGTCAAATCCTGAGAATGCCTTTAGTTTTGCATTATTCTACATTAATAATAACCTACACTTTGGCAGCATTGTTCTTGAAAAAACACAGCTCCTGATCTGCTGTGTTAGGTGGAGTTGCACTTTCAGGGATTTCTTGTTAATTATTGCCAATATATCATTTTTCAAATTGCCTCTTAATGAGGTGCTTGTCCCTCATCCTGTGCTACTTCAGTATCCTTTCTTTGTTCCCGTGCTGCTGGTTTGTTTTACGTTTTTGTTAGCCATTTCACCACAGACTATTTTATCTTTACCTCTGCCAGAACTCTTATTAGGGGTGACAGTGTTGTCACTGTTGTCCCCCCAAAGCTGTCTTCTCTTTCTGTTTCTTGGCTTGGCCCTCTTGTGAAAGTGCCAAATAAAACATTTCACATGAACTGAACCTCATTCAGAAATGTGATTTATGGGACTTCCCTGTCTCCTGTTCACGCACAAGCAGCTAGCTATAGATCAGGAAGACTATTCATCATTGTTCATACAGATGTAAATACACAGGATGCATATTTGATTAATAGCAGCTTTGTTGTGGTCACAGGCAGCTCTTACACACAGATTTGGAACTCGTCCTACTCGTTCTTTAATGAATGAGGCACTTGGTTATTAGCAACAGCTCAGTTAAAGTCAGATGAAGATGAACAGGAATCTTTAAGATGTCTGTTGTCACAAATAAACCACTTTAAATATACATTTTTCACTTCACTAAGCAAAGAACATTTTATGACTTGAAATAAAACTCAAATCTGTTTTATTTTCCTAGTGACACTTTTACTTCACGCTACACTTTCATCACTTTCTAATTTAGAATTAGTTTTTTATAATATACTTATAATAATAATTCAATTCAATTTGTATAGCGCCAAATCACAACGAAAGTCATTTCAGGACACTTTACATAGCAAGGTTTAGACCTTGCAAAAAAATAAGTGTATATATAAACAAAATAATGCAGAAAACCCAACAGTTCTATTTGAGCAGCACTAGGCAACAAGGGAGAGGAAAAACTCCCTTTAAGAGGAAGAAACCTCCAGCAGAACCAGGCTCAGGGTGGGCGGCCATCTGCCTCGAC
>JAUMTR010000002.1:2590308-2611815 GCA_032270685.1 Microctenopoma stevenorrisi | reverse complement strand
AAAGCATGGACTAGTTTCTCAGCATCACTCTGAGACAGGATGCTCCTAATCTTAGAAATATTCCTGAGGTGAAAGAAGGCAGTTCTGGAGATTTCTTTTATGTAATAGTAAAAAGACATATCTTGATCAATAATAAGACCAAGATTCCTCACAGTAGTGTTCGAAGCCAATGCAATATCAGCTAAGGTGGCAATTTGATTGCATAGCTTGTCTCTCAGAGCTTGGGGACCAAATAGAATAACTTAAGTCTGGTCTGAATTAAGGAGTAGAAAGTTACAGGACATCCAAGCCTCTATGTCTTTTAAACATGCTTGAAGTTTTATTAGTTGATTTGTTTCATTAGGTTTCAATCATTATAATATCATTCGTTTTTTATAATAGTGAAGGTACCACAACTGAAATCTTAGCCAGTCACGTGTGCAGCCATAAAAACCTCAACAAATACTAATGCAGTTCTTTGTAAACCAACTAGAGGCTGGGTTATTCTTTTGGACACAAGCCCACAACCTTATGTAGGTCATGTGATGCTTTGGAGCCACTGAAGGGTTATTCAGGTGAATTTTGAATTCCCTCACTGAATTAGTATTAGTTTTTCTGATCCTCATCCATTTTCTCTCTCTAGGCACATCACCGCCGTCGCAGGCTGGCAATTTAAAATGACTCAGGGAAGATTATAGCTATCAAGACAAAGCAGAACACTGCCGAGCTCCCTCACTGTACTACACTCCCACACAAATAAAAATATTTTTTCTTTAGTTTTTAACCAAAGCATGAAAGGAGGTACAGAGCAAACAATAAAGCTGAGTCAGTGATAAGAGTTTCATACATTTCCACCTGGGAGCATCCTGGTGTGAGCAGGACTTGATCCATTTTTTGTACGTTCATTCAGTGTGATTTTTTGGTTGTTATTTCCTGATTATTTTTTAAACTTAGTAAACAGATTTGTTTTTACCTGCTTGCAAACGAACTACAAAAGATCACAATAGAAGACAATATACTTATCTCACACAACGTCACATCCCTGTTCACAAAAACACCAACCAAAGAAACTATTGATATAGTAGTCAGTAGAATCAGACAGGACAAAACTTCACAGCAGCCGACATAGCACAACTGACACAACTAATAGCAAACTTCACTTACTTCCTTCTTAATGACTCGGTCCCATGCATGATCCAGTGTGTAAACTCCATCGTCTCTGTTCATGGTATCGTGTCCACAACTCCCTATTTCAATCGCTTCTTTTGTGACTTTTTGTAGTTCTTTTGCTAGTTCTGTGCTGATTTTTGCAATGCTGATCCGTGTTACCTAATAGTGGACTGATGACTATCTATTTTGCCATGATGTAAGTTGTCAGCAGCAGGTGACATTGTCCCCTGCTGCCTCCTGATAAACGGAAGAGGATAGTGACTTCTAATACCGCTCTGATGAAGGCTACAGCGTTAGCCAAAATGTTAGCAAACAGGTAAAAACAAATCTGTTTACTGTGTTTAAAAAAAAAAAAAAGGACTGGATCAAGCAACCATGTCTCCTAAGACTTACATCCCTAAAGGGATTTCGATTACGTTTTGATACAGAACACTTGAAGACGTGCCCCCTTGCAGCTGGTCTTGGATATTTTGACAGTACAGTACAGTTAATAACTCATAGAAAAGGCTGTGCTCAAAAAAGTTAGCGCTCTTGTCGGAGATTTGCTCTGCTCCGGCTAAACAGATTCTTTTTAAAATTAATCCAGCACGCAAAATTTACCACAGGTGAGAATGGAAGTACACTTTATTACACACAATATGATTAAAACCTATACAAACACTAAAATACGTACATGTACAAACAAGAAATAAGAACTACAATTGGTTAAAAGCCTATTAAAACAGTGAGAGGCACTGAACCTGGATAACACTATAAAAAGTGTCCATGAAGTCCATGCAGGTGGTCGTGAACCACTCCGTCCCTTTTCTGTGTCGTTCTCCGGTTCCGATCCTTCCAGTTGTAGATCGTCACGAAACCCTCTCGCACGCCGCCGGCTCTCCACCGTCGCTCTCCACCGTCGCTCTCCACCAAATCCGCACTGAAAAAGAAGAGCAGGGCCCTCAGGCGCTACGGGGTATAACCCGCAGAGACCCTAACTGCACCACACGGGACCCAAGATACGAACATGTTCCTTTACTTAGCTGTACTTAGCTGTACTTTCCTCCTCAGAGTGGCGGCCTTCGGTGTCCGTCCTGGCGCTTTCTCCCCCAAAGGTCGGCGTCGCTCTGGATTTTGTCGGGTGGCTTAATGTCCGGATGATTCCACCGCTCAATAGTGATGGGACGTCTCGTGCCGAGGCTTCGGAGCGTGTGTCGAGTAATTTGTAGAATTTTTTGCGAAGCGTGTATCGAGGCTTGCTTCGATGACATATGTCATGACGTATGAAGCCTCGTTTGTGGGACGTATCACGTGAGTGGTTCGGGAGGTGGTTCTCGGTTTGGCGCCAGAGTATAAAGGGTAATAAAATGCAACGGAGTTTCCCCGCAAGTTGTATGGCGTCGGTCTCAAAGACACATAAATAATAAGTAGATTTATTCAGCTCAGTTTAGAAACTACACACATAAAACATCATAGCTTGACACACAAAAACAGTTCCCTGGCACCTTTTATTCCCATGCTAAACAGTGGCAAGACGATTTCAAGAACAGAAACACATCTGCCTGCCTTACTGTCTTTGACCAGCAGGGGGTTTGTGAGCACATGAAGCCAGAAATAAGGCCTCGAGAAATAAACCATTCTGCGAACCAATTGGCTGCGAGGCTTCGAAGCTTCACAAGGCTTCATCTGGCCATCACTACCGTTTAACACTTTGACCTTCGTTTCCCTTCTCGGTCCTCCGTTCCTCCTCTTTTCCGCTCCCCCTCGTTCCCCCCTGCCTGTGCCTTTTAGGTGCCTGTGACCGGGCGATTCCAGTCACCGTCAGTTCGGGAGGAATCAGTCTGGATTGCCCACCGGTGTGTCCAATCTCATTTGATACATGCACTGTCACCGCACACCAAACCAGTCTCATGCTTCTGGTCACATGCTCAAACACAACAACCACACGCCCATAAATAGATAAAATGCACAACTAAAACAAGATTAAGATTGCCACGCCATGGTCCATATAATAAAATCCTCCCCTCTGACACTCTTATTTAGGAAAAAAAGACTGATGACATTGAAATGCATTATGAGGGCCTAACTCCACCTTGTAGTCAACTCATTACATCAGTCATAGAAAGAAAGGGTGTGAAAAATTACAAAGGGCCCCATTCATTCTTAAACTGTGTAAATGTTGTGTAATGGAAACAGTTGCACTTGCATGCACACAAACCATGAGGCTGTGAGTGTGCTCTTAAAGCAACATGTTTAATCTGTTAACATATGCATTGTTGGATTTTAAACCAAAGGGCTGTCGTAGAACATTAGGATAATAGGAATTAGGCAAAACCAGTAATAACGGTGTTCGATTAATAGACGTGGTCATTTCAGTCAGTGTTTTGGGATTGCGTAACAGCCTGTAATGAAAGAGAAAACATGCTTATATTCCCACTACTCGTTCTCCTGTGCAGGCACAGCTGGGACTGCCTGTCACTTGCTGTTTATAAATGAATATCCAACCAGGACACCAACAATGTGATAAAAGAGAGATAACTAGAGTAGAAAAGGACTTTGAGTGCTTACTGATGCACCTAGTCTTTATAACTGCGCGTGTGAAATGTTGGTGTCCCTGTACAACTAAATGCCATAACCCCCTTTACCCACCTGACCAGTATTAATAGAAACATGGACAAAAGATATATGTAATATAGACAGTCAAATTTACACTAACAGTAAGATTATTGACCTTTTATTCCTAGCCTAAACTATGTTTGGTAGAAAGACATATTCCTAGTGCAGACATTCTTATAGTCAAGTATCTGGACTTGTAATAATCATGGTCTCACGTCTGCAGCACTTCAGTGCTACGTATTTATCATTCGGTATATCTTGGACTGACAAATAACTTGACAGAACACTCAGCCCACATAAACCTGTGCACCCACAGCCTCTGTCATGAATACTGATTGGAACAGTGGACCAGTAGGCGAAGGGGATTCAATACATGGCTGATCTGGAACGAATGGTATTTATATGTCATGTAGAGTAAATAACTGGAATCATACTCTGTATGTTTAGGTCACACATCTGACAGTCAAACATTGTTTTTGTACATAAAGTATACATGCAATGTAAAATTGTATGGCTTTTTTTCACCCTCACATGGCCAGATAAATATGCAAATTGTATTCTGGCCCGTGGTCATAAAAGAATACATTATTAACCCAATGACGCATGATTCAGCAACTATACAATGTAATCATCTGAAGCTTCTTCTCACACACAGCACACTATAAATGCCTTCTTCCCATCTGCTACTTGATTACCACATCACTGATGATCTCTCTAGGTTATAAAAGATTTTACACTCTGTAAGTGCATTATGAGAAGTCGTGGAGGAAAAAACCCTCAGTAAATCAGGCCAGCTACAGCTTTTACTTATACTTTACTGTATACACAGGAATATGTACCTCCACCTAAACATTACCATGAGGCTCGCAGGTGCATGAAGCAGCATAGAAAAGAAATAGTTTGGTCACCAGTGACGTGTAGCCAGGGGACTGCTTCAAGTAAAATACTAAAAAACGATTAGAGAAAATCTATTTGTCTTCTGTACGATTTTAACACTTTTATGGTCAAAATCATTGAATTTGCAAATTTCCTGTTCAATGACAAAAGAGAAGGGTGAGTTCAGTCGGTGATGAGCTGTCTGCACTGACTGACAGCAGCAGTTGGCGAATGTCCGTTGCTGTTTCTCTTTTTATCATAAATATACATGTTTGATGTACTGATCAGAGTGTATATTAAACAAACTGAACTCACTGATTACTTTCAGACCACCAGATTTCAGACAATAACTACATTTGGAACATGAACATTTGTCCCATAGTTCTCTAATAGTACTTTGTGGGATAAAAAAATATCGAGATATATATCGTACATCGTCATTCAGCTTAAAAATATAGAGATATGAGTTTTGGTCTATATTGCCCAGCCCTAACTGCTTCTAGATCCTTGCTGTCCTTCCACACTCTCTGTACATGGCAAACTGCAAACCGTATGCCAAAGAACTCCACATCATGGAGGTTGGGAAAATAAATAGATATATTGGTCCACACTCAGGACTGGTACAACATAAAGTTAATGTAGTAGTGGTACTAGTGTAGCAGTAGATAAGTTATCTACAGGTTTTTGAAGCTGATTAGTGGCTGCTCTGCCAGTGGTTAATATGTAGGTATGCACTATATTAAACTTAATGTCGTTTAATCTGAAGATGAACAGGGAACCAGAGGAGGGTGGTGTTTGGCTTGTTGAAGGACCATTGCAGAGTGCTGTGCACAATAAGCCTGAGCTGCACAGTGGAGTGTTATAACAGGCAAGGTGAGAGATGACCAGCACCTTTGTGAGCATCAATGCCTTTCTGAACAGTTCTAGCACGCACGGGTCTACGGGGCTGATAACCATAAAGAGCCCTTTCATCTGTCAGCTCCTGAAGTCCATTGTCTTATAACCCATACATGCTTGAATAAATGATGAGCGTTTGAGACTGATCTCCTGTGAAATAACCCAAACATATTTATGCTGGGCGTACTGCACAGGGTAATTTAGGTTGGAAGACTTGTAGGCCCATTTGGCATGGGGTATAGTTTGAAAAAGTCTGATATGGGGTCATTTTTTTCAGCATCAATGTCACCTTCTTCTCATTTCTCATAGGTGGGAAGAAAGAAAAGAAGAAAAACAAGAAGAACGAGGAGGGATCGAGAGTCCCTGGATAACTGGGACTAATTGAAATGAATTCCAACTAAAGCAAGGACTTTAATGACATTTTGAATTCAGGGCTGGAGTAATGACGAGGAGAGGCCCCCGAGGGAGAATGACACTTTAGAAAGCCAGAGTGGGAGGCAGAGAGGGAAAAGAGACATAAGGTGAAGAGGAGAGGAACAGTGAGTGAAAATGGGAGAGGGCACAGTTAAGTTTGGAGAGAGGATATTTATTAAGAGAACCAGGGGAGAAAGAGAAAGCCAAAGAGACACACAGAAAGAAAGAGACAGAGGCGTTTAAAGGCGAAGAGAAAGAGAGAGAGAAAGAAATATCTACAGAGATTAAAGGTTTTTTTTTTTCCTCTTTTCGTTTTATCAGGCTGTCAAGCTCGTTCTCTTTTTAGCTCATTTCCCAGACTGCAAGACATTGTCGACAGGTCAGCCTTATGAAGTCACTATCTGGCACTCAGTCAAACCAACTGAGGCCTCGACACCTCAACAACGGTAAAGCTCTGTTCTGTGATTAAGAATTAAGCACCTAATGACATATGAATGAGGCTCAAATCTAAGCTTGCTATTCTTTGAAGAAACAACATTGTGACATTGTTGCTGCATTATTTGAGTGTACAAATGCTTGGTATTTGAAAGTCTCATGAACAGACAGCTCAAGAGAGCATCATGTTTCAGTTGAATACTTTGCCACATCAGAATCTCCAAACTGGTGTAGAGGAGCGGGGAGGAGCAATAAAAAAGCGTGCTTACGTAGATTGTTTAATTTTTGAATCGAATTATTTATCAGTAAGAAAATGTTTAATTCTTAAGATTCTAGTCCTGGTTTATATGGCACAATGTCATAATCCTGCCCAGACTTCTTTCTCTGTGCCTGTGAAATTCCCATTTTGTTCGATTTTGTTTTATTACCTGCTGGTTAATCTTTTTTATCCTCATTGTGTTTCACACCTTTTTGTCACTGACACTCAATATATGGGTTTCTACTAGCTCTGCTGTGCATGATGAAGTCATCTGTGTCTCATTATTTGTCCAGCACGGTGGTTAGTGCTCTCCTCAGTCATCCACTGCCTAATCGGCTTCAGATTTTGTTTTCTTGACTTTATTTGTTTCAGTTGTAGCTCTGTAGAGCTCTTTGGGAATTATACACCATGTTTATGGTGTGATTTAAAAAGGAGAATGCTGTAAAAGAAAATTATTTTAATTGTGTAAAGAACATTAACTGCACTTCATGATTTGCATATCCAGATATTTCTATGAGTAGTCCAGTAAAGAGAGAGCTCGTTCTATTTAATAAATTGTGTGATAAATAATGAGAAGATCAATGGAACACTAACGAGACAGCAACTCCTATCACAATGTGGACAACACTCACAAATGAATGCTGACACTGTGTGATTTATACTCATGATGATCATGTCGTTTCACATAAAAGGTAAAGTGAGAATGCTGCCAAAACATTAAACCGAGCATTGCGGTCCCAATTGAGTGCAAATTTAATACAGGGTGTGCTGCCTGAGTACAGTTTAATGAGTTATCTCATGGTGACACAAATTGCAACGCAGTTACACAAACAATATGTATGTTTCATTTACCAGCCAGTTGCAAACACATTCCACTGAGGGGGAAGCATTTAACACCGTGCTCCTTTAAAATCTTTAAAAAGATTAAATTATTGGGTGTTTTAGTATTTGTAGTGGCTAAATTAATCATTATTTTCTGTCCAGAAAAAATGTGAAAACTATTCTTATGGAGGATTCTGAAGGATGCTGTTTGAATCCATTTTGCATGGGTCACTGCTTAATGGCATTGACAGCTAAAACAGGATGTGGATGCAGAAGATCAAAGTTCCAATTTCTTTTCCTTTAATATTCTGAAAGTTTTATAAAAATAAATAAATAAAAAAAGACTATAATTACAAAGCAGTTAACCACTGGATTTATTTTATTTTAAACTGTTGTTATATAAATGTAGTTTTAATTAAATATTAACATCATATTTATTATATTTCCACCCAAACTGAAGTTTAAACGTCCTATTTAATTAAAGAGATCGTCTTTTGGAAAGAAAGAGTTGTTAAACTTAGCTATCCATGGTAACTATGGTATGTTGTAGTGATGGCAGAAATGGATTGTTTGGGAAATCATTTGGAACAACTGTTCCAGAAAATGAATCGACCTTTTTTGTATAACTTACCACAGTGACATAGTGGCCAAATAAATGTGGTTCTAAAATAACTAACTCAAACTGCAATGTTTTCTTGTTTGTTGTTGTTGTTGACAGTGCTCGGAACATCGTTTCGAATTAGATGTTCCACATAGGTTTCTGTACGTAATTCTGCCATCACTAGTAGTAGTAATTGAATAACATTTGATCTACTGTTAATATTTAACTCTCTAATAATATAAACATAGTTCTACATGTTCAGGGCATAGCATACTTGTCAGTAAGGATAATGAGATTCATCATCAATGATCACATTTACATCTTTCAATTAAATTTTCGTTTTAACCCATTACCCAGTTGGCAGCCACAGGAGCTGCCCAGTGAGCTAGCGCTGAGTATCTTGTTGAAGAACACACCTGTTAAGGGCTGGGATTTCAGCCTGGCACCTTCTACATCCTAGTCTGATGCTTATCCCACTGTCCGTAAATCAGCAATGTTTAATTTAGTATGTCTAAGTGGCTGAGTTTTGCACACTGTTAGAGCTTTCCATATGTGTAGACTTTAGATGATTTTAGCATAATTTAGCAACTATGAATGTGTTGGTCAGCAATTCTTATTCAGTGTTATCATATCATCATAAAGAATTCCTGATTTTATATATAAAAAGTATATGTATTTACTATTCTTTTTAATAAAACATTTAGAACACAACTGCAGCAATCACATAAAGGCCAAATTGTTAACATTATATATAATAACTCTTTATATACAGGTCTTTACCGCAGGTTGGCATTCAGAAATGTTGCTTATTTATTCTCTTTTTCCCAATGCATTTAGACATATGTCTCTCTTTCGCTCAGTTTACCTGGCCTGTACAACTACACTGTTTTCGGAGCATCTATCTATATTGACATGATAGCATCACGCAGTTGCTGCAGATTTGTCGGCTGCACATCCATGAAGCAAATTTCCCATTCCACCACATCCCAGAGGTGCTCTATTGGATTGAGATCTGGTGACTGTGGAGGCCATTTGAGTACAGTGAACTCGAGCTTCATGACATGGTGCATTATCCTGCTGGAAGTAGCCATCAGAAGATGGGTACACTATTGTCAAGATGATCAATTAGTACCAAGGGGCCCAAAGTGTGCCAAGAAAATGTCCCCACACCATTACACCACCACCACTACCCTGAACCATTGTTACAAGGCAGAATGGATCCATGCTTTCATGTTGTTGACGCCAAATTTTGACCCTGCCATCCAAATGTCGCAGCAAAATTGAGCCTCAACATTTTTTCAATCTTCTATTGTACAATTTCGGTGAGCCTGTGTGAACAGGTGTGCCTAATAAAGTACCCTGTGAGTGTATGATCCCACAGAGATGAGGGATGTAATCATTCTCTCTGCCTTTCACAAAAAAAAATTGTAACCCACAAAATGAGTTAGTTAGAGCTGCAACTTATGAATGTTCTGTTTTTATGAGCGTGTTTACTGTGTTCGCCTGTTTATGGGCATACTGTACATTTCCAGTAACTAAATGAGCTCAAAATCATGTATGTAGTCCAGATGCCTGGTGTGACACTGTCTCCAAAATAGAGAAATCTGCTGAAAATGACAGGTCACACAAAGACGACATCGCGCTCTGTTATTTATAGCCAGTCTGTCTTTTGTGAAAGAAGACAAGGATGGCCCCCTATTCAAATAGTAATTGCTCACGGTTAATCATTGGTGCCTGTGTGTCATGAGACTGGGCAAATTTTGCTTTGGGGGGAAATTAGAATGTGATTGTACAACAGCACTTGCCACAAAAGTAGTATGGGGATTTTATTGCACTAGATTCATTAGATTTCATAGTCTGACACATAAAGCAACACACCTGGGATGGCAATTTCAAGAGCTCTGGTTAAAAGGGAATATCAGTTAATTTCTTAATTCCCACTTCCATTTGTTCCCCCTTGCCCTTTAATTGATATTAGAACAAAATCCCCACTGAAAATGACATAGCTGTACATGTTAAGGTTCCTTTTGTCTGAAGAAAACGGAAAGGGATTGTGACGTTGTGTGTAACAGATGTCAGGAGTTAAAGAGAAGATGAAGAAAAGAAGCAAAAGTACTCTGTAGGAAATGTAACACATTCTTTTACACCGTTTAGCACAGACAGAGAACAGCTGACAATTGAGAGTATGCAAGTTGGTGATCATTCTGTTTTCAAGCTCAGTTTTATTTCCTCTATTTTTCATGAGTAAACGAACCAATAAACATGGCAGAAATCCAGCCAGAAGGTTCTCACAACACATATTTAGTCCTTTGTCACAATGCATCAACTCTTTGCACAACCAATTAATTAATATCTACAAAATACAGGTTCATTAACACAACACACATTTATGTTAAAAAGATGTGGCTCATTATATTATGTGTTTTGAAAGATCCAGTCTGGATTAGACTGTAGAAGTTTAACAAGACAAGACTGGATGTTCAGAAAAAAACACAATGTTTGAAACCTGTGTTGCTACATATGTGCGTTCGTACTCTGAAAGAAATCTTGTAATAGACTGAAACATGTAAACCAGGGCTTTTCAATCATCGCATTTCTGAAGTAAATCTGACTTATCGGATTTTAGACTAATCTGGACCCAGTATAAATACTGAATGAATAGTTTCAATAAAACATTGTCAGAGATTTGACAGAACAAATCTGACTGTTTCTTAGCCTCAGAAAAAAGTTAAAAAAAAACAAAATGAACTACTGTTTAGGCAGAAGTGAAGCAGCTGCTGTTGCACAGCTAATGTTCTGTTAGTACTACAATCTCTGTACTGACATGGCACAAGATGCAAATAAACACCACAAGTGGGGGAAACGTCATTTGGTGAGGCACTTTGCTTGCATTAAATAAGTCAGTTACTGAGTCAGTCACACGAGTAATCTGATTTCTCCTGAATGTAACTGCTACATAATTGCTCGTGATAATGGACATGACTTTAGAGGGTTTCTCAGGTTGCCTAATCACATTAAAGTAAATTGAAATTGGTATGGAAATAATTCAATGCCCTTTTAAATCTGTAAAATGTGTGTAATCAGATGAGGACAAACACAGAAACAGCATTGAATTCACTGTTGTTCATTCTCCTCTTTGTCTACTTAAACCATTTGGGAAAACTAAACTGCTGATTGGACAACTTGTCCATTAATCAACATTAATCGCCGAATATGACCCACGGGAAATTTGGAGTTTTGTGTGTGAATGCGGTGCATGTCCTGTTGGCTGATTGAATTATTTGATTATTCAACTAAATTAATGCCAGTTAAGCTACATAAATACGGTTAACTACAGGTATGTTAAAACATCTTTGGAAAATAACTTCACTTTACTATGTTGTCTGTGTGTTTTCTCAATTTTAGACACAAATGATTTTTAATTAACCTCTGTGTTTTGTCACTTTTATCAGAGACTCAATTTCAGCTTTTTCTTTTGTATTAAACAACCTCAGCATGAAAATACATCTGTTATTTAGTCATTTTAGCTAACTAAACCATATTTACAGCAACAGTAACTTTTATCAACTGAAATAAGTGATTCCACAAATACAAATACAAATGTTAGTTGTTACATACAATCTTATACAGTGTACAACCTGCAGTAAAATGTGTTCTTCTGCATTTAACCCATCCCCACTTGAGGGAAGCAGTGAGCAGCCACAGACAGCGCTGGGAGAGCTAGCGCTGGGTGTCTCGCTCAGGGACACACCTGGTATAGGGGTTGGCGACTCAGCTGGGAATCAAACCCGGGGCTCCTGCTTCCCAGCCCTCTGCCTTAACCACTCTGCTACCAGGCCGCTCAACACCTATGACATTTACACTACATGTACTGCAAAGACATAAATAGGATATGTAATATCAACAATATACGGCTATTATCCAGGTTAACAGGATGCTTCATCATCAACCAGTCACATTTACTGATGCCCAACAAGCAAACTAAACTATTATACATATTTATAACACCTTCAGGAGTCAATTCAAGCCAAGCTACAGCTCGGCCAAAACCTCTGATCAGATATGACCGTCACAGCCATCTGAATATGATTTAATCCAGCAAAAACTGTCTAAAACTGCTAGAATTAATATCTAGTAAGGTCAGATAAGCTGTCATTAAACTTACCAAAGCAGCTTGTTATTTTAAACAAAGTCCATTTTCTTGTTAAATTTAGGTAACTCTGTTCATGTTAAATATCTAAGCTAGCTTAACGTCAGCTAACTAGATTTACCTAGCAAACTGGCGGTCAAGGTGTAAACTCGTGACATCAGCAAAGTTCAATCGATAAAGCTTTCCCCATTGAAAATGACGGGCCCAAGCCTTCACTTTTGTTTTCTTCTTCAGGTCTTTATGAGAAACAGTACATCATGTCTGTCAGTAAATTTAGAAACTTTTATGTTACATCGATAAAAAATATGTACAATCTTAAAATGTAATTTTCTTATCTTGTTAGAAGAACAATATTAATAGCGGCCTTGCTACTATAGTAATGCTGCTATCTTGTGTATATATTGGTACAAATTATTGTTTGTTTTTACATTTCATTTTGTTATTGTGTTTTTTTCTGCATTCTCTTCTTTTTGAACCAAAGGGAGTGGCACTCCAATGGTACCCTGTACAAAACAAAAAAGGCTACTCTATTATATGCTATTCTTTTATTCCATTAACTCAGAGCATTGGAGGTTCGAGCATATGAGAGAACAAAGGAGAAAATCTGATTGGATAAAAGTTGTTGATATGTGCTGCACTGAAAGCAGCTCAACCGAGGAAGAAAGACGTAATTAAATGACGCTAACAGATGGGACATTTGTTAAAATACATACAGCATTGATATAAATGCTACCATATATTAAATTATAAATATATATTTTCTATTTCTGACTATCTCTAGGCCAGCCAGCAGAGGAGGATTAGCTGCCCTTATGATCTGCCACCATTGGATGATTAGGAAAATTAAAATGAACTTGAACTAGATTTATAGCCATTTCAAATGTTTATGATTACTTTCTAATCATTGTATGATCATACAAAATCATACGTTCTAATAAGGTTGTTTGTAAAGACAAATAGTAAAAGATAGAAATAACTTAAGTAGCATATTAGAGCATATGATAAAAGAGTTGTGGGGATGCAGAATATTAATTAAAAAGATGAGTAAAAGCAGTGAAAAGTTGGTGAGCTGTAATGACCTCTGGGTTTTGCGCTCTCAAGAACCCACATTTTCACGCCATTATCACAAATCTTTCTCATTTTCTTTTAATTAAAAACAGCACTTCTCTGATCCCTGACCTCAGCTAAAAGAGTGAGCGATCCATGTGCACGCTCAGTCTCTTCTGTGTCACATGGGTCATAGTAGGACACACCACTCTGAGTGATTTCTGAGTGTATAACAGTACTCAGAAATCCAGCAATTTCTTTTTATTCTCATCCAAAAATACATCCAATACAATAGAATCAAAGTTTTATTATTTTTAAGGTTTTGGTTTCAGAACATCCATACCCCCATCCTCTCTGATAACAAGACAGGATGAAAAAACTGTCAAACAGCCTAATAATGTAATAGTGTGGGGTGCATTTGGTGGTAAGTTATGGAGAGGGGCGCTATACTTCCTCCACAAGACAGAAACCATGAGTGGAAGAAGGAATTTAACAGCTCTGCAACAACAAGATCTTTTTTTCTTTTTTTTGCAAATTTGCTTCACCCTTAATTGTATATACAATAAAAATACACTCTGAAAGGCAAATTAATTCCCAGGACATCACATCTCACTGTCAGATGTGTAGATAAAGTGCCATTACATTCTCACTTGGAAATGTTTGGTATAATCAATAATTATGATTAGGAATATAGAAACAAAATGAAAAACTGAAAAACTTCCCAAGTATAACATGGTTTCTTTAGTTAAGTGTCCTACCAAATTGGTAGATCTCCATATCTTTAAAATGTTATGTCCAAAGTGTTTGTACCAACATTTCTAAAATATTAAATATCAATCTTGAGATAACGCAAGACAAGAACCAGTGAATAGTCCCTGTTGAAGGAAAATTTATGAATCTCAAATTGGATATTGATTACATGTATATTTATATCTTCACCCAAATCATGCTCACCCTTTAAGTCCGTGGATAGTAGTTAGTGTCTTAGATCCAAACAAATGACTGTTACTGCTGATGGAAACACTTAGTAGCACTCAGGCTCACTGCAGCTCAGGAGGACGTAAATGACCACCTGCTGAATGGGAGCTAGTAGATGGCTCCACAGAGAAGTGCAGCTGTGAGAGGGAACACACTGCTGCTCTACAGCACCTGTCACACACTGTCTGACTTGATATATGCACTCACATCTCTTACATACACGCAGAGTTTCATAGCTATACTACATGTAAATATACACACTGACAGGGATTCATAAGCTATGACTGTGCGTGTGTGTGTGTGTGTGTGTTATGACTTCATTGTTACTCTACATAGACATCCTGCTGCAAACCAACAACATATTTAATTAAATAATTTAGCATTTTATTGACTGAATGCAAAGTGCTTTACATACACATAAGTTATTCCGAGTAAATGATCAGTTTATTTACTATTGCAGGCTTTCTGCCTCCTTAGCCTCATTTACTGCATCGTACCCCTAATGAGGCTGATGATAAATCTCAGATTAATGAGCCATAATGATTGTAGATTAGCATAAATTGATACATTAGCATCGTTCTCCAGCAGCCTCTTAAACTCTTAAACACGGCTTCTCCAGATGAAAAGTCAGCATATATTGTATACAGCTTCTTTTGACGATTTGCTATATGTCGAGTACAAGAAAACACACATGATTATCCATAAAAATAGTTATTTAGAATTCACTATCCTAGATTCAATATGGCTGAATGAGCTATGAGCTAAAGCTCATGGTCATGCTGACTGGTTAAGGGGTTGCATACTATTATATCAGTTGAGATGCTTATTTTTATTTCATAGACTTCTGATTTTAAACTGTGTATGTAAAATACAGTAAGGTGAATAAAATAAGTGTGAGCGTCCTGTGGATTACACTCATCATGCAATGAGCAACCACAGTTAAGAAGGTAAAAATACACAATTTATTCAGCAAAGCTCAGCCTAAAACTATACAACAATGAAAACCTACATAGGCGGTAAAACGCAATAAAAAAAACTAGTAACAAGATAACAAAATCAAAAAATTTTATTAAATATGTTTAGTAAATGACAATGCTAGTAGGCATGCTGTGCTTGAGTCCTGATGGTCCTGGTGTCCTGTTCAGTCTGCAGCTCCTTTAATTCTTCTGCTCGTTGGCGGCCACCTTGGCACACACAGACATGCACCTATAGTCTGTGTGGGCGGTGGCTCCTCGCTGGCTGCTCACGGGATGTGGCTCCACCAATGGTTGCCGTGTGGGAGGAGTCAATGTCAACTACTCACCAAGCGTGTCCAATCTCAATAAATATTACCGCTGTTCACTCACCATAAAACCCATTAAAAACACAAGTTCAAATATAAAAGCATGCACATCTAAAAGTCCTATTAAAAGAGCACACTAATAAGAAAACATGCATTCAGATTTCCACACTAACATAATCAAAAATCCTCCCATCTGCCATGTATTAGTCACTGTTAGCTACAGTAATGAGACATATATGGTTCACCTTCCCTGATGCTTATATGATGCTATACTGTTACTGTGCTGATGAGATATTACTGGAAAGTGATCTGTCGTTGCACAACATTGATGCTAGGAGATGAGGTTTGTGGAGGCCTGTCAAGTTTGCTCTCCTGCGTGAATCAGACCTGCCATCGTTCTAACTGCCACGCTGCATGAAAAAAGCACAAGTCGTGAGGTATGGAATCAAAACATAATCCAGGTATGCTGGCCATTGGAAATCATACGTTGATAACAAAGCTGGTGCAGTAGATATATGGGAGAAGGTCACATACATAATCTGTCTTCCTCTCTCTTAAACACATCCACACACATACATTACTGATGCACCCAATCTGCTTTACATAAAATTAGCATTGAACTTTTCTATTCAACTGAAACCCAGCTGGTTCCAATTTTGCTGGCCTCTCCACAAAGGGATTCATTATATATGAGCAGTGATCTTGTGCCCTTCCCTTCTGAGATGATCACTTCTCTGTTAAAGAGTTTTGGGTGATTAGCCAACTGTAAACTGTCTGCCTGAGACGCTGACCTTGTGGCACTCAGCTCACACTCAGCTCCATACTTCAGTAGACTAATTAGCCAGCATGTTTCTGAAGATTCAAATGGTGACAGTCGGTGTCCACTTGGCACAGCATGTGGCTGCACTGCTGTTTGGTCCAACACGGCACCGTGAAAATAAACCGCCAACAAGCATGACGTGTCACTTTCGGGTGTGAATGTGTTTGGCGTTGCCAGTTAACGAGCCTTCTACCCGAACTAACACTGATGATGAGGATGGATCAGGGTGTTTCATCGAAGAATTTGCTATTTTTCAATTTAAGTATTAAAGTATGTCATGGCCTCTGCACCTCTTAGCATCCCCACCAATGTGCACATACATTCTCCAGAGTTCATGTTATTACATAGGAACATTTGCGCATTAGTGGAACCAGATCCACACTGTATAGTTTATATTGACTATTGATAAAGAATATTTGACTTTCATTAGAATGTGAGTTGTGAATGTGATTTTTGTTCGAGCGTCTTCACCGTCACTTCCCAGTTCATCATCAAATGAAGGGTCATGACATTTTTGCAGACATTCATGGCTCCTAGAGAATGAGTCTTACAGATTTTCATTTCACCTCTACAAGAATGGCCTTCCTGACTCCACGCGGAGTTCATACCACCTGTCTTCCCTGTGGTGAATATGAACATTTAAGGAGTGGCCCTTTGCAAATGGGCTGCTGAGACTTATCCTGAGGAGATGGAATTTCTTTGATGTGCAATGCTTTTGTGAAGCTGTTCTGTAGTCTCTCTAATGTCCACACCTGCAGATTCTTCACTGCATTAAAGCACACACAGTCGCTATCTTTGTGTCTGGGCATTATGTCCGATATATGGACATTTTCTGAATTTGACAAAGGCCCAGTTTGGGGAGTCACATGTTATAAGTGCTTCCTTGCGGCGTTTGTTTCCATTTCTCCTCTCCATCTTCTCTTGTAAGCACCTTCTCAGCCCTGTCATGCAGGGTTTTATGTAGCGCAGAAACAGCTGCACCAGAGAATTAACTTTGTTTGGCTCTTAACCACACATCTTCATCACTCCTGTACATCTTTGTTAGCTCAGTTGGTGAGTTATTGCATTAACATGCAAAAGACCTGGGTTTGAGACGAGGCTGGTAAAAGCAAATTTAAATCTTTTGTATTTAGTTATTTCTGGGTGACTTCATTCACATTTTAAAACTCAAATTGTCCCAATTATAATAACTTTGTTTTAAAACTGCATTTGTAAGTCCCCTTTGCTCCCAATCTTTCCTATATCATCAAATTAGGTAGTTTTTGAAAATGTTTAGGCGTTTCTGCTCTTTACATAATTATGTTCATTATGTAAAAAACAAATTGTTGAATCTCATGAAACAAAAAACAGATCCGATTTGAATCTTCAAGCATGTTTTCAATTTCAGTTTGAGAACCTACTATGATGCATTGCAACGGATTATTAAAGGGTTTAAATCCGTCATATCGATTCAAAACAGGGGCCCCCAAAATAATCCTGCAAAGGGCCCCCACAGACCCAGAAACAGCCCTGGTGTTAGTCATAGAGGAAGAGTTTGGTGATCATTCTGCTCTTTCCCATTGACTTGACTTGCAGCTGTGGAAGAGCATGTGCAGACAGGGGTGACAGGTGCTACCACCCTGAACTACATTTAGAAGAGCATATTATCTGCTAGCAATGCTAACTTTGTTATCATGTTTGTTATTGTCTGTTTAAGTTAAATGTAAAATCATCCCCTTTTGTGTGAAGAATTGTATCTTTTGATAACATATCACAAAGCCTTTCTCTGAATATTTTTATACACAGTAAAATCTTCATTGAACTGTTTCTCAGTGACTGTCATGAAAAGATACACGGAGCTATTGTTAAGCATTAATAACAGAATATAATTTACGTCTTATAGTAAATTAAACAGACTTTCATGCATTCAGCACATGAAAACTAAAATGATCCTACTCCTTTAAAATCACTTTTAGAATTCAGAAAGAATAACGCTTAACAAAGGCCAGTGTTTCCCCGCGGTGCTTTTCTTGGCACATTTCCTGTAAAAGAAACACCACCCCTTAAAAACACTGGGAATTTAAAGAAACAAGTTCACAAGGGAATTTGTGAGGGTTTTAAATTCTTGTACCCTTTTTCAAAATCTACCTCACTGGAAAATCTTCTCAAGGAGGTATTTTAAAATGTTTGTATCAAAAAATAAATTAAAAATGTAGACTCAGCACTCAGACCATGAGAACATTAATAACATACATAATGAACGACAGATAAATGGGTGTTCCATCATAGCTCCCAACAGACCTTAAGCTATTAAACGTATTATATTAACAGCAGCTCAAAATGGCTATAAATGTTTTTGAACCTTACTTCTGTCTCATCCTCATGTTGAAATGCAGCCAGCAGTTATTAGTTATAGTACATATACCATTATCAAAGAAAGACACTATAATATGCCCCTTTAAACCTCTGAGGTTGCAGTAATATATACAGTATGTGAGGCTTTAGCTAGAATGATAATATTAGCAAGCTGCTGAACACAATAGAGTACCTAAAACATGTACTGCTCTCCCTCATGAACTGGTAGTGACCAAAACAGGAATAAAAGGAGTTTAGATTATTCCTCAGCAGGTATGTTTTCGTCTAATAATCAGTAAACCCTACAGGTATCCCATCTATGAGCCACAGCTTTTTTAGTGTGTGATATGTTTATTTAGGCTCCATTTTATTAAACATCCACATTGAAAATAATTTTCACTCAGCAGCCTTCTGCTCAGTAAACATCTAATTCAACTTATGGCACTTTTTAATGAACCCCAGGGTTAGTGGTTTGCGATAACCTTGTTGTTACTAACCCTAACCTTGAATGTCGTGTTTTTGATCTTCTCCGGACTAGTGAATCTCAACCCAGCAGGAGCAATAACGTTTGCACGTCCTCTCCTGGTAATATGGCAGGTGACTAATCAACTAAGACTGCATATTATGTTGGCGCGATTTGCCTTATTGTGAAACCTGCTATCACTGTGCATTAGACGACCATGATGAGAGAGACAGACGGAGTCTGGCTCAGATGCTGGCAGTTCTCCCTGCAGTCTGTAGCTTCTCCTTTCACAGAGGCAGGGAAAGTAAAATGACACAGGCCAGGATAGATGAATGTCACCAAGCACTCATGCTACTCCTGAATTTCTATCTTGTTCAAAGATAGGATGTAAAACAAAGTTATAAGCGGTGAAGTACAGAAAGCTGTGAAGTCTGTACTTCACAGACTGTGAAGTACAGAAAATATGCTTAACCCTTTAAAACCGATCCTGACGCTACAGCGTTTTCAAATCACTGCAACTCTTTAACCATTTGCACGATCAAAAAAATCTGTTTGTTACCTTCACAATTTTGTATACACGTACATTTACTTTAATTCCGTTTTTGTTGCTGTCTGTTATTACACCTGGTTATGACACTTACAGCATACAGTCGCCCAAGCACTATCAGATGTTGAAAGAAGTAATACAGGACAGCGCATACTCACAGCAGATGTAAACTCATGTGACACTGAATGTAACAGATAAACCAGACCCCCCCTCCAAAAAAAAAAATTCAGGCACGAGGCACTTTACAGTATAAGGTTTAAGACCTTACAAAAATAGATTAATACAAAATAATATGGAAAACCCAACAACCAGTAAAGTGTGCTCTGTACTTGATCTCCAGATGTAATAAAGCAGTGTGTTTAACAGTTTCTGACTTTTACCTCGGGCCCACCACTGAAAAGAAGAAAGAAAATAGAATCGGAATTGTAAAAATCTTATCAATTCTCATGCCTAGTCAACCCCTTGTAGGATGACTGTCAGCCATTTTTTCCTACTATACAGTCCAGTCACCATGGGAACTGCTTACATGAATACCATCTGTATAATTACCTCCTCTACCCCACCTCACATGCTCCGGCTATAAAGAGGGAAAGACAAGAGCAACCCAGCAGGAATAGGAAGAGGATGGAGGAGAGAAAAAGACAGGGCCCTGGGGGTCCCTTTACATCTCTCACTCATTATGACACTGATGGAAAAGAAAAAGAAAGCTTTAAGGATTAAACACAGTGAGAAAGTGACAACGAGTCAAGGACAAATGGAGACAACGCAGAGGAAAAGAGATGAAGAAATTCAAAAGTTAAGAAAAGCAATAGAGGAGGGTAAGACATGCATCACAAACAGATGGAACATGAAAGCAATGTATTTCCAACAATCATACATAACAACAACATAAACATACAGTGTTTCTCCCCAATCTGGCAAAGGAATGAAGAATATTTGATGTGTCATGATTCTGAGGTGGGCTGGAAAATTATTACTGTATTCAACCTATAGGGCCATAACCAACACACTCTTGTGTCACCAAAATCAAGATTTAGGTCTGCGTGGTTATAAATTTAGACAGTGGTCAAATGTCTTAAGCTTCTTAAGATCCAGTCTGAGACAAGGACAATCCTGCCTTTCAACTGACCTTTCCAATGTCAGTGAAAATAATGACGGAGAGATTAAAAATGTGACAATAAGCAAACATGATGACTGATGATTGGTAAAAAGAAAGGAAGGGATTAGTTATTTCCAAATATTTTGATTACAAAATTAAAAACAAATTAGAATGTCTTGGTTTTTTCATCATTAGTATTCAAGGATGACCTGTATTATTTCCCCAAAGTCTTTTCAGATCATTCAAGGCTGAAAGGCTGTTGCTGTTTGGAGAATGAGAATGGTGTAAAATTGTGAAAACATGACAGATTTCAGTCTCTTCAAGAAAGCAACCATGGACTCACCTGTCAAATCCCACTCAAACATTAGACAAATGACAAGTATGGGTGTCTGTTTCGTATGAGGAATGGTAACTTTCAAATTCAGCAAAGACGAACAACAATTACCTACCAGTCATCTCTAGACTTAAACTTGTACATTCTGCTTTATTCTTTTGCAAATCAGCCATGTTAAAGCTATAGTTTATAACTTTTTTGTTTTAGAAATATTCCCAAAATATAAAAATTTATCATAATATAGACAGTTGCAATCAAAGGCCTCTATTATCCAATCTTAACAGCATAGCAGCAATGCAGATATTTTCCTTCTAATGGTTTCTCTATGGGAAGGAAAATGGCGGACGTCACTCACCTGATCCGAAGCTCTCCGGTTTTTAAACGGCCTCGATTAAAACCTGAGGT
>JAUMTR010000002.1:2572700-2590208 GCA_032270685.1 Microctenopoma stevenorrisi | reverse complement strand
TTTTGTGTATGTATTGTATGTATTTGTTATGTTTATTGGACTACGAGTCTGTAAATAAAATTCATATCATATCATATCTATGAGTCTCTGCCTTCTAACCTATCAGAGAAAGGCAATTAGGCCAGTTCCCACTTGGCATGGAGCCTATTATTTGTTTTAATTTCCCAGACTTAAAGTAGTAGTAAGAGTTTAACTCACTAACAATCTTTTTTTAGCCTCAGACAATGAACTTGTTTCTATACTGGTTTTATTAGATCTTAGTGCTGCGTTTTATACTATTGATCACAACCTTTTATTACACAAACTGGTACATGTCATTGGATTTAAATCAACAGCACTAACCTGGTTTAAATCTTCCCAGTTTGTTCATGTTAATTGTTGTTAAGAGTCCTCCATGCACACAAAAGTTAATTATAGAGGTCCCACAGGGTTCTGTGCTAGGACCAGTTCTCTTTACTTTATACACATATTCTCCGCTAGACATTATAAGAAAACTTCCATTGCTATGTGGATAACACCGAGCTATATTTATCTATGAACCAGATGAAACTAATCAGGCTCCATCATATATCAAAGACCTTATAAAACCTTTTTATCCCAGCAAAGCACTTCTCTCTCAGTGTGCTGGTCTACTTGTGGTTCCTAGAGTTTCCAAATGTAGAATGGGAGGCAGAGCCTTTTCTTATTAAGCTCCTCTCCTCTGGAACCAGCTTCCAGTTAAAGTCTGGGAGGCAGACACCCTCTCTACCTTTAAGATTAAACTTAAAAATTTCCTTTTGATCAATCTTATAGTTAGTGATGGATCGAGTGAGTCTGAAACCATCTGTTAGTTATGCTGCTATAGGTTTAGTCTGCTGGGGGACTTTCCTGATACACTGAGCTCCTCTCGTCTTCTCTCTCCCACTCTTTCAGTCCACTATCATGACATCTTTACATGTTGTTAACATTGTGTCTTCTCTCTCCCATAGTTGAGCTTCATCCCCTCTCTCTCACTTTGCCTCTGGTATTCTCAACCTTGGAGCTGTAGTTGCTGGTCCTACCAACCTGCACAGTGCCTTTTCTGCTGCTCCTTGTTGTTGTCTTTGATTTGATTTGTTGTTCTTTTCTCTTTCTTTTCTGTCCACTCACTGGTCGAGGCAGATGACCACCCACCCTGAGCCTGGTTTCTTCTTTTAAAGGAAGTTTTTCCCCTTCATTGTCACCTAGTGCTAGCTCAAGTGGGACTGTTGGGTTTTCTACACTAACTATTATATCTTGCTAGGTCCTAAACCTTGCTATGTAAAGTGCCTTGAAATGACCTTTGTTATGATTTGGTACTATACAAATAAAGATGAATTCAATAGGTTTCTTTGACCTCATCGACCTCAACATGTCAAAAGCAGTAAATGTCAAACGGAAAGCAAAGGTGAAGGCAGTTCTTCTGACTATAGGACTGATGTAGCATTTAATGCACTTTGATAAGCCATTATAGAAAGAGTTGAATATTATAGCATCAGAAAATGTGTACTTAAGCATACGTATTACCTTCTGAGGCTGTAACAATGTTTGACACTTCTGCATTCAAAAAATATTTATAGTACAACAATAGATGTAACAAGTAAAATGTTTACCACGTTGGATACTGTAGTTTAATATGTCAGCAGTCATTTAGTATTATTTCTATGCTAAATATTTTTAATGTGGCGAGTACCTGATCTAAAATACAAGTACTGAGTTTAAATATTTGCTTAAGAACACTAGATGTAAAGTCTAGATCACGTATGAATACAGCCTAAGGACAATCTACTAGTTGTGGAGATTTATCAGTAAAATAACGAAGGCACAACTATATAAAGGCAAAATACGACAAAATTAATTAAAGGTTTGTGGAAATAGACAACCATTCCAAAAGGCAAAGGCATCAGTATAGACTTAAGAAACCTTGAGCAAAAGGAGAGGTTGTTAGAAAGACAACATAAGAGAAGACACTGAAGAGAGGTGGAGAGAATCCCGAAAGGTTTTCCTTCTGGTCTTTGCAGAACGAGCTCACATAGCATGTGACATTACAACATGGTTTGGGTGTGCAATTACTCTACTGCTGACATATCTGGCACAGAAAGTGAAGGAAGTGTCACTGCAGCGTGAGTCGTACGTACAGGTTGTGAGTAATAAGAACCCAAATAGAATGTGGACCTGAGAAGGGTGACGCACAGAGGGTGGCACAATATAACTTAAACCAAAAATAATTTAGATTTATAATTATGCAACATGAATGCTTGGTAACCTTAGCATTGGTATTAACAATGGAACAATATATTTAATTGTAGATGCTGTAGGAGAGGAGTGGTGCTCAGTACAATATGCAGTGAAATGCTATAATCACAGCACTTAGCTCATGATATAAGATTATTGTAATTTGTAGTATACTATGTAGTATGTAGTATACTTGAAGTATACTTACTAATACTAACAAATACAAAGAAATACCCAGCATGCATTTATCAATTTAACTGTGACAAATGTGTTTGACCTTTTGAACAAAGTAATTATGTAAAAGCATTAATTAAATATTGGATTATAAATTATTTCATTATGAATTGGTTAAAGCCATAAGTGAGAAGGGTGAACAGTTCACAGACCTTCCCTCGTAATGTCGTACTTATTACTTCTACTTTATTGAAATAATGCTTCTGGCAGTTTAATTAAGGTCAGTTTTGTGTGCAAATGATGCACTGTGATAGTATTGAATGTCTCACATCTGTCTGATGAAGTATTTGTTACCTGTGAAAATAAAATACACTTCCTAGCTATGTTCTAATAACTGTGATCAACTCAAAAGTAGATTGAAAGTATACTACAAGTACACTAATAGTATATTTGTAATATTGTAGTATAAAGCAACATGATGTAGAGTCAGTGGGTAGAACTTATGTCAAAATGTAACACAACATCTTAATTAACAAATTAAAAGTGGAAGTGGATGGGCAGTCTTAAATATGATATTGGGAAGATTATGAACAATGCCATAACTACAGCTCACCCTACGGGACAGTGCAAACAAATATAAAGAAAACATGGCGTCTTGCATGCGATAAAGCTTTGCACTACTACTACAATAAGGGACAAAAAAACTGACAAAGCTAACTTCGAAATACAAAACATTGTTCACTTAGTGGCCCCTTTGAATTACTGCCTTACATCTATATTAAAGTGTATGATGCATCACGGTGGATTCAATGCGACACATAACGTTGATATTTACCCCAAATGAGCTCATTTCAATGGTCCTGGAATGACAACTGCACTGTTGTGGTACTTTACTTTACTTTACTTGGCAGATGCTTTTATCCAAAGCGACCTACAAGAAGAAGACACCAGCAATTACCATTTAGTTCTCGCAAAAACTGAGATACTACAACAAAGCACCCTGATAAGGCCTAACTTCACACTGGAGTGAACTTTGCAGAGCTCCTGAAAACTGCAGCACAGAAATGGGGGATTGCTGATAGAAATCTGGTGGTTGTCACCGACAATGCTTCTACGCTGACCATTGCCATTCTGCTAGTGGGATCCCTGCATGTGAGGTGTTTCCCTCACATGCTCCGGCAGTTCCTTGAACAGCAGCCTGCCATTTGTGCAGCGCTGCTGTCTCCTGAAGTGAGACGGAGTAGCACATGAGCCTTTACCTTGATGGACAGAAAAAAAGTGAATGTCAGAATATATAATGCCACAAAACGTAGCTTACTGTGGAGACAGGATACAGCTGTCTCTTTCTTTGCTATAAGTAGTACTAAGTATAAGCCAAATGTACTTAAATTATTTATACTTGTCAGTCTACTGAGTATACTTGTGTCAGACGGGAACTTTTTTTGATTATGTTGGGGTGAAAATCTGAACGCATGTTTCTTACTGGTGCGCTGTTTTAATAGGATTTTTAGATGTTCTTGTTTTTATATTTTATCTCATGTGCATGAACACTGACATTAGACACACCTGACATTGACTCCTCCCAGACGGCAACGATTGGTGGAGCTGCACTGAGGCTACCATTAAGAACAGTCAACGAGAAGAGTCAACTAGGAATCTGTGAATCGACCAGGACATAGGACATAGAGTACTATGTGGCAACTTTTAGTGTTTTTAATCCAACAATCGTTTATTTGTATTTTCTGATTTTTAACGCCTGCTATAGCATTTGTTTTATTTGTTATAGTTTTATTGTATTTTATCATCTATTTAGTTTTCATTGTTTGTATAACTTTGTTGACCTTTTAATAATAAATTGTGCACCTTTTGTTTTTACCTGTGGTAGCGTTTGCTAGTGTGGAAAGTAAGAGTAATTACACTTATATCTACCGTTACACGGTATCACCCATTCTCTTACACTTGTAAATATTAGACAGCAAATAGTATAAAGTATACATACAAAGATGGGCCAAATAGACTATGTATACTTTTTTAAGGAGAGTGTACTAAGGTATACTCAGCTTAGAAAAGGAATAGGAATAGGATGGAAGTGTGGATGTAGGAGATGAGAAAGTAAGAGGAGAGAGAAGGAGCCTACAAAGTGGCTATTAAACTCCATCAAATTGGTCATTAGTGTAATCAGGTGGAAAGCATTGCAGAAGCACGCTCCATTAGGGGGAATGGTGATTCTCTGTGTCACTCTTAATTTTTCCCCTCTTTGTCCCTTCGCCTCTCATCGTTTCTTCCCAGATTCCTCTGATGTGATTGGACAGCCCTCTGTCCTTTGTTGCACTGCTTCCAAACATATTCACACTAACCGTGTGTTTAAGTGTTTTCAATTCATTTCACGTTTTGACTTTACACTGTGTGTAAAGTTGGATTCAAGTTGCAAAATTCATTCATACAAACTTTACCAAGGCCAACTTGAAGACTGTTTTCCCAAAACATTATGTATAGTGCTGTACTACAGGGGAAAACACTCTGGACCCTGTTCACTCCAACAGTGGAACCGTTCTCCTCTTGTGCTTTCCCCAGCCTACACCACCCTCCGACACAATGCCAGGCCCACCGAGAGCTGGAAACACTCACAAGAATGGCACTGGACTATAACATCTGCATCACAAATGTGACTGTGGACTGAAATATCCAGGTTTTCCCAACCCAGAAACTCTGGTTGACACTCTGGTCACGTGACAGAGCTCTGTACAGACAGAGCCCAAGCTCCTCTGAAAGTGGAATTTAGAGGAGCATAGAGTTCTACCTGTCCAGCCACAATAGAGTGGAGGTGTGGCAGGGAATACAGAACATCCCAAACTACAGAGGCTGTGATGTGGCAACGGGGGAGATAAACTGCTTCTTTAATCATCACAACAACAGCACTCACCTGCTCCAGCCCTGCTCTCAACCACACCAGGGTTCCTGCACCACTCCACTCACTGTAAAGGAGCACAATGTCATACAAGTGCTCCAGGCAGGAAACCCCAAGAAGCTTCCGTGTGACTAGTCACATCCAGTGCCAAAATAAAGCCACCTGTCACCACACGATTAAGCATAACACTCCCAAACTCACTCCAAAGATTTCCTACTGACTCTCTGTCCATATATTTTGACAAGTTCAGTCCGTCATTAAGGCTAATGAATGTTCCACAAACAGTAAAGAGTAATGTCAGTGTTAGTGGTGATACAGCAGGCTGAGGGGTTTTAATTAAATTATTTTGAAAAGTGAAAAAAAAGCTTTTAATAGATGTTTTTTTAGGCTGTACAAAAATCCTAATTTTTTAAAAATATTTTATATTGTCCCCATCTCTGTAGTTTCTCCTTTTTTAAAGGCACTTATCTTTTAAAGACTTCTCGACCTGTTAAAGAGGACCCCTGCACTCTTTCCAACTTCTTCTGTATTCCTCTTTCTCTCTTTTAAACTATGACCATTTATTTTCTCCTCAATCACTTGCGCTTGTATATCGCTGATCTTCCCTGTAGACTTGAGCCAAACAGAGCAAATCCTTCCAGAGAAGGGTTTGATGATGGAACAAATAAGGCAGCCACTAGAGAAATGCCTTGTGGCCTCCGCTGGGCGAGATTAGCAACTGGAAGGGCTTTTCTAAGGGGCTACTCCTCACCCTCAAAGTCTAGTTTGTCAACTTTTCAAATGAGATGAATTTAATCTGCGGCTTCTTGTTCTCAGGACTGAAAGGAGAGGATGGGAATTGGATCGGAGCCCAGAGTCTTTAGAAGTCATCACCTCATGAAGAAAGCAACAAAGCAAGCTGATTTTGCCCTTTTTAAAGACTTAATCTCTGGACAGTGAGGAAATTATCCATCAAGTTTCTACAAAGAAGGAATTTAAAGGAACACATTCTGTGCATTCTAAGCATTATGTTTTCCAGAGTGATAATAGGAATATTATTAATACTGTGATAATAGCAAACTGTTGTTTTTCCAGATTTCCTGATTCGTTGTGCCCACAAAGCTTGAATGGGTCCAGCAGGCTCAGCCAATGAAGGTCTTGGCAAACATAATGAATGTTTTCAGTTACCTGCAACTGTGTGGGGGACAACTTCAGAGTTCAATAGGCAACACTTGAATTTGGTAAACTTGTTGCAAGGTTAACCAGCAAACAAGGATTCAATGGGAATTGAATTCCAGGGGTACCAAAGAGTAACCATATGAACACATTCGTGTCTATGAAGCATGTATAATCTTACAAGGTAGTCTGGATTATTTTTGTCTTGAAATGTATTGTATTGGACTTTTTCATTAGTACATCTGTGTGGCCTTTCTCTGACCTCATGCACTTAATAGAAACTTTAAATAGAACAGCACAGGAAACCTGCCCAAGAGATTTGAACATGTCTCATGTTTCAATGTAATATAATTGTGACCTAATCATACTCGGATAGACAAAGCTTAGATTAAATCAGCACTAGAAACTGTCATCCCAGAATTAAGTTATTTACAATGCATTAAAATGAGAGAGGTTTCCCTTTCAATTAAACAAAAGCAGGGCAAACAACGTAGCTGCTGTGCTGCTGAGCAGGAAATTCCTACAAAGAATTAAACCAAAAATATGGCCCACATAACTGACTCAATAAAAGACTCAATGCAATGGTGCTAACCCTGAGATCTTTACAAACATTTAGTAGGATGTGCTGTGAAAAAATAAATAACAGTGCCGAACCAGACCACAATCCACTCCCTTCAGTCAGAAACATGCGACTGGACCAAGAATACTATAAAACATCACTGTGAGGCTCAGTCATACCTTATTTAAGGCATAACTAAACAATTACTGCAAGGTTTAGTGTCAGTCCAACATGAAGACACGAACAAAAAACTCATTTTACACTATAAAAAATATACATTTGATGGTTCCACAGGTTAAATACCAAAATGGGTCAGTTTAAAGAGCTATCTAAACCAAACTGCCTTACCCTCTACATAATGTTGCAATATCTAAAACATACATTATAGAGTTACAGTGTATTATAAACAGGTCATTTCTCTGAGTGGAAACAGTATATCAGTGCAGCTCAGTGTCTTCTTGTAATAAGTATACCTAATACTTAATCTATGTAGTTCATTGATTTCCCAGGTCAAATTATGAAATGGAAGCACAGTGAAAAAACAACCTGGTCTGGCATTGATGGGACATCAAGGCATGCAACGCCTTCACAGCTGGCCTATTCAGAATCAGAAAATATGTCTTTATATGTTTTATATGTCAGGTGTCCGTGTCATTACCCGTGTCATAATCTCAGATCGTAAACCTGGAATTTGGTTTTCATACCATCTTTGTTATCTTGTTTCACATACCTCGGTTCGTTTAGGCCATTATTTAAGTAACTGTTTGATATTTTTATTTTTTTATATTTACCCTTTTATGTTATCAGAATGAGGTTTATTGTCATTGTAAAGTGGAGTAGTACATAAGGTAAGATAAGAGAGGTAGACGCTAAGCAGGGAGAGGGGTAGCTGATGATTTTCTGGGCTGTCGTTACTACTTCTGTCAGTTGTGAAGTGAAATAAAACTATCTATAATATAATACAATTATTATTAAAATACAAAAACAATGAATTGGATGAGTTTACCTCCATTTCAGATTAAAAACCATAGTGAGGGTTTGTGGACAGTATGTTGTATCTATTGCTGAAATAAGTTTACAGTAGGTACAGTGGGCAACCTTGTCTTATGATTTTCCTGTATAAATCATTGGTTGGTAATATTAAAAATTTAAATCAAATATATTATATAGGAGACACACATAGTGATTTGACATGTGAAACAAAGTTTATAAGATTTACAGAAACTTTGTAATAATTGTTCTATTTAAATTAGGCAAGTGCATACGTTTTTTTTTCACAAAAAATAAATCAACTCAATATTTAGTAGAACCTCTTTTTGCAGAAACAACAGCCTCTAAACGCTTCCTAAAGCTTCCAATGAGAGTATGGATTCTGGTTGAAGGTATTTTGGACCGTTCCTCTTTACAAAACATCTCTAGTTCATTCAGTTTAATGGCCTCCGAGCATGGACAGCTCTTTTTAACTCACACCACAGATTTTCAATAATATTCAGGTCTGGGGACTGAGATGGTCATTCCAGAACGTTGTACTTGTTCCTCTGCATGAACGCCTTAGTAGATTCTGAGCAGTGTCTATGGTCGTTGTCTTGTTGAAAGATCCAGCCCCGGCGCAGCTTCAGCTTTGTCACTGAATCCTGGATCCTTGGCCTCTAGAATCTGCTGATATTGAGTGGGATCCATGTACCCTTCATCTTTAACAAGATTCCCAGTCCCTGCACTGACCACGCAGCCCCACAGCATGATGGAACCACCACCATGTTTTACTGTAGGAAGCAGGTGTTTTTCTTGGAATGCTGTGTTTTTTTTCCTTCATGCATAACGCCCCTTGTTATTCCAAACAATTCAATTTTAGTGTCATCAGTCTACAGCACTTAATTCCAAAATGATATATATATATATATATATATATATATTTCAGTATGTCTCAGCTAAACATGCTAGTTTCATACAGAAAAGCCTTTGGTTTAGCAAGGTTATCTTCAGCACTCTAGTCATATGTAGTTAAACTGAATTTGTTTCAATAGTCAAGGTTAAATTCAAACTGATCTGATATTTTGAGTCTTATTTTTTACTGTATGACAAAGAACAGCAGAGAATAATTTGATTTGAGAAGCTTAAAACTGTGCAGTTGAGCTCTGCACAGGACCATTTTGTGTTTTAGTATGTCAAACACCCAAATGGATCACAATGGATCTGAAACAGCGGACACCTATCAATAAATCTAACTTTTATGCTCTATGCTGCCACTTTCATTAGTCTGTGTTGCTCTTTTTCTCTAATGCCACAATTCAGCACAAGAGAGCAGCTCCTATTGCCTCGGAGCTTGTACTATAGCTAGTGGTGTACAGACTATAGTCAGTAAAGCTGCTGAGAAACACACCTTTTTAACACTATCCTGCATTAACTTTCAAGTCGTGTTAACTTCCCAGAATGACAAATAAACTGATCATTGTAAACAGCTGTTTGTTTACACGTGTCTGGTAATAAACTCATCAACTCAAAATATAAAATCTGTCCTGATGTGTGTTATGTGCTCCGGTTGTGAGTCATGTTTCCAAATCCAGCCCAGATCTGCTTCATAGACTCCAGCCTCCAGAGCCCGCTCGCGCCGTCGGACTCGCTGTGAGACACGTCAGCTGCAGGGAGCAGGTGTGGCGATCAGTGAAGTCGAACTGATCAGTTACAGCGACTCTAAACACAGTTTCATTTGCTAAGGCCAATCTTGAACAGCTTTTTTTGTATCCATCCTTTGCAGAACATTTGTGTACATCGTAAAGATTCATTGACTAGTTGGCTCCTTCAAACAGGCCCTAGATGTGGGCAAAGGAGTCGGTTTGAACTAAGCTGGAAGCCTCTGGGTCAAACCAGTTGTCAAGACCAAACCATATCTCTAATCAGCTGTGCAGCTGTTAAGTGCATGCCAGCCTTGACTTCTACTGTGTGGACAAGCTGAAGTAATGTGATCTACTTGCTGCAACCTGTGCAGGTGTGGAGATTACATCCTGTCTACACCAACAGACAGTGAAACAGGTGCATACTATGAAACGAATACGCTTTTACTTTAACCAGTCTAGCTTTCTATACGTACTGGAAGTCTGGAAGTTCAATTCAGGACATGCTGCAGAAATAACTAATGGCAAGATCTACCAGTCCTGAAATACCCTCCGTACAAATCCAAAGTAGAGCAAACACTGGCCATGTATGTATGGGTGTTTTATGTATGTGTGAAACTAACTGTTCCTGTTACTTTTCAGGCTAATACAGCCTGGTGAGTGTTGTCAGCTCAAGGCTCTGGATGAAATAGAAAGAAGAGAATCACACACCTTCTGTGGCCCTTTATCACATTCTCAGACACATTTTATCACTGTGCATAAGAGTTACACAAATCTATAACTGAAGTGTTTGATTCTATTGTTCAGTGTGTTGCTTGTTAGTTACACTGTTTCAACTGATGATCAGTTTGGTGATACTTTTGTACCCCTACCTATAGAACCCAATTGTTATTATTCTGCCCTGTTATTCAGCAGCTGTAAGTTAGTTAAGCTACTAAACAATCCATGCTAAGACGTGACCGTACTGTGGCTTAACTGTGTGATGGGGTGGAGTCAGTCCAGTTCACACAACATAACCAAACCCTCTGAGTGTGAGTGCGATCACCAGTACACTCAGATCTGTCTCTACCAAACACTGGTACAAGCACACTGTCAGTCTGTTGTGTTTCGTCGCAGATGTAGAGCAGTCTGACGACTTGTGTGGCAGCCTTGTTAAGATGATATAATGTTCACAGATCAGTGTGTCTTCCTGTTGGCGCTGGTGGTGGAGACACAGAACACAACCTATGCACAATAAAACAATCATCAATTCCAATAGGACTGTCCTGACAGCAGTTGCTTTCTCAGATATCAATCAGATTTACCACATAAAATGGATCCCATATGTTATTTTCACACTTTGACACCACAGTCAAACGCTACTGTCAGTTGAGATTGCTGGTCATTTTTCACATTGAGAAAACTTTAGTCACTTGGTTCGTTACACCTGCACGTTTTCTGATACGACTCCCTGCAAGACCTGTGCCTGGTAGCTCAATGGGTTAAGTGTCAGACTTGGATGCAGAAGGTTGTGGGTTCGAACCCCATCTGACTCCTAATCCATCCCCTACCAGGTGTGTCCTTGAGCCAGACACCCAGCGCTAGCTCCTTGTAAGTCGCTTTGGATAAAAGCGTCTGCCAAGCAAAGTAAAGACAGTCTCTATGAAACATTATCTATAAAACATCCATCTAAATGAGATACTTCTCTATAAATATGGCTTTCTAGGTTCTAAAGTGTCTCACTGCTTTCTACAGTCATCCTCCTGAACAGAACATGTTCTTTCATTGTGGATGCAGCCTTGAATGGATCCTTCCCTCTCTTGCAGTTTATCATCCATAACTTTGCTTCTCTAAGCATTTAGCCTTGAGACAGGCTCAAAGGATATGAACATAGAATTTAGGCACCTCCAGTGACAAAAACCAAATCTTTTTTAGTGCTAAAATGCCATGCTGTACAAGATTATAGCTCATTTCATTGTAGTTTTAAAAGTGTTTCTGTTTAATTGGTTGCAATTAAACAAAACACTGAAAATGGCAAGATTGCAGTAAGCATTTGAATGTAAATGCAGGAACAGGGACAACACAAAAAAAGGACATTCTGACATTGTATTACAACTCACAGCGCACCCGAAACAAATTGAACTTTTAGTATGATTATTAAAGTTGAAGGGAACTCAGGTAGTTACACAGAGCCATCAGTGAACTCTGTTGCCTGAATTAATGTCCTCAGTGCATCAGTAACATGTGTTAATGTGTCTCCATTAGGAGACCAATATCAGCTCCCAGTGTGTCTGTCTGCTCTGCTGTCTGGCAACTGCTGAGAGGGAGAGAATAAAGGACAGATAAAGTGACAAAGAAAGACAGACACAACCAATGAAGGAGGGAGGGAAGCGGGAGTAAGACAGAATGAGGTGGGAG
Source organism: Microctenopoma stevenorrisi (assembly GCA_032270685.1). Classification (NCBI taxonomy): domain Eukaryota; kingdom Metazoa; phylum Chordata; class Actinopteri; order Anabantiformes; family Anabantidae; genus Microctenopoma; species Microctenopoma stevenorrisi. The sequence continues at coordinate 2,578,171 of JAUMTR010000002.1, read as the reverse complement.
GATGTCTAGACAGATAGATAGAAGAAGACATGGGACACCCAGAGGCAGCAGGAAACCAACAGAAAGTGGACAAGAAAGGACAATGCATGACTTAAAATAAGAGAATGGGAAACTGAAAATGACTGAGGGACAGATAAAGACAAGGAAGGCAACAAGGATTGAGAGCAGTGGATGGAGAAACAGACAAACCAAGCAACACAGAGAATTAAAGAGCCACACAGGAGTTAGAGTGAGGGACTAATTTATTTAACAGGGTTGCCATGGTGAACCGCAGCTATGATGAATGTGTGGGTTGATTATGTAACCGTTTGACTATAATTCACTCAGCTGACAGAGCATCATGACCAGTGATCCACAGGGAAGCCAAACATTACTGCCAAAGAAATATGGGATGGACACTGGCAAAGATCCATGTGTTGGCTACTGATCAATAAATCTACTATCTAAAGTGCCCAATATTTATTATATTAATTGCTAAAAACCTCTAAAGATATGCAATAAACTTGTCACTATGGGAATGTAAAAGATCCTGAAAGTGGTCTTACTCAAGCAGGCCTTGGACTTTGTTTCCAAATCCAAGTCCAAATCAGTCCTTGATTCATTCTCCAGCTCATGCCTGCAACTGATGATTTCACTCAGCATAGTATAGAACAGAAAAAGCATAATCTGGGTGCCTCAGATCAGATGAAGGTCACATTAAATTACCACTGCAAACAGTACAGTCTGAAAGTTGTTCTTCAGCCAACCAGGACCACTTCTAAAAGGTCCTGGTGCAATTATTTTGGTCTAATAGCTAGAAAAGGTTTTACTGTTGGTTAATGTATTAACAAATACCAATAGAAAAATACCCTTAAAAGGGCTCAATTCAATTTGGTTTAATGGGTTAGCATTAAGAAAGAAGTGGTTAGGGTTAAGGTTTGAGTTTGTCTCCAAAATATCCTGTGTGTGTTAATAAGTGGCACAAAAAACACAACTAAAATATGAATACTCCTTTTTTCCTCTGATTGGATGATTGTTATGATTACATGTGATTGAAATCCACTTGCTGAAAAGGTTGCACACATTTTCCTGCACTAATAATAATAATAATAATAATGGCTCTTTTCTACCTCCTGGGTGAAAAACAAATGCACCTCCGAAATATTATAAATGTGTTTATTTCAGTGTGATTATTCAGTTAATTAACCAAACCATGTGTATTACAGTAAAAATTCTTACCCTTTTAACATTTAATCATTCTACATAGTAATGCCTATAAAAGACTAAATTAAGAATGGGCACTGAGGTAAACCGAAGCTACCTAGCAAATAAGCTTACAAAGTTTCTCAACCACAGGAACCACACAGCGATACACTAAGATAAAGGCATAAAAGCTTCACCCTAATATTGTATTGGGACAAATTAGTTTGGCTAAATGCAATCTGTAAAGGGCGAAGATGGTTTGTGAAGTTCAGACCCAGATGATTTAATGCAGCTGGCCTGCAGTCACTGACCTAAGCCTTCTTCAGCTAAGAAATAAGTGTGGACATATTTCTGAGATTTTGGGTTGTCCTGGTAAAACTCCATCACCCCTGCAGCTTTTCCTGACGTGTTGCTGCTGAAAAATGTTCATCTTCAGTGATGGAACCTGTGCAAGGACTCTTGGGGTAATTTGGCAGTAGAGAGACAGTTCAGTGTTAGTGTCATCTACTGCCAGTTCCTGAAAGCAAGGTGAAGGAATTTGACATTTTTTCTTTCCTTTCATGCACTTAAGACTTCTGAAAATGCTGTCCCACAGTTGTAGGTCAGTTACTAACCAGTGATGTGGAGATAAAAGAAGAAGAAGAAAGGATTCTTTATGCTCCAGGATAATGGGACAGTGGATGCTATGCATGTTATTATGAATGCTCAGAGCATGGATTTGTCCCTGATCAAGTCCACGGTAAAGTAGGCGCCTTCTTATAAAACATAACCCATCTATTGAGTGGGGGCCAAGTTGCATTCAGCACACAGCATTATTTTCCCTGCAGCAGATATGCATAGGTGGTCCCTCTACAATACAAGGGTCTCTAGTTTTAACATAAATGTAAGCACTTCCCCAGAACCTTGCTTGTGTAAGTGTGTGAGAGTGTTGCAGGTCGTTGTTAAAATGGAGAAATGATAACACAAAATAATGTAAGGTCACTGACAGTGATAAAAAAAGCCTGATTCTATGAAAACCAGATAAGATTATGTAGCAACAGAACTAGGTGATTCAGTGGTACTGTTGACAAATACAACTGGAAATATATTAGCAATTACAAGTCATTTGTTCAGTGATTAAATAAAAAGTATTTATTAAGCTTGGATGTTATTGAAATCACTCACTATTCTGAATAATGCACATGAATATTAGTATATTACACAGAAAAGTATTGTGAGTGGAAGCAGTTTTAATATTAATAATGATGTAATCCTTTGTTCTGCTTAAGACATGACATTTTATGATGATAATCTGAATAGTTCACTGAAATGTTCACATGGAACTTGGGTTAAGTTTAAGACTGCGTGCAAACAAATGTGAGATGAAGAATGTACATCCCTGAATGAATCCCTTTTCATTTTGAACAGATTCCTTAATACCAACTTTCTAAGCTGCTAGCAAGACAAGGTTAAACTGGATATCAAGATAAACAGAAAAAACAGGCTACACATCGATTGTAGTGAAAGCCTCTCAAGACATATTGTATTTTTATAGCTATATGTTCCAAACGGTATCATAATGTGATCACCTCCTGTGAACCAAACCTAAAAACAGCAATATATGCTTCTAAAAGGTTTTGGTTCACCATTCTGACCAATCAGAAGCAGGGATGGTGGTGCAGTAGGTAAGGCAGTCAGCAGGTGTCTGTCTAAGAACCTCAGGGTTGATGGTTCGCGTTCCAGTGCGTCCATAGTGCCAGTCCGAGGTTTTTGTCAAGAGCAGCATTTTTAGGAAAGATTTCTATAGGACTAGAAGCACGTGATGTTAACCGTTTCTAGTTCACCTTGACTGCTGGAGATCATAAAGAAATTCTGAACCTGAACAGTGATGCTCACAGAAATTCTCACATGGCTTTAGACTCTTTTAAACATTAAAGTCTCTGATTTAAATGCACCTAATGGGTCATTAAACATGCTGTGTTGAGGAGAAAGTCACTTACATATCATTCCCAAAATTGCACACCCAAAGCATTTTGCTTTATTAATAGAGTCAGCTAAATTTCCATAATATCAACAAAGTGACCCCGCGGAATCAGAAAGAAGATTAAGTCATTAATCACCAAAATAACATAAAGCTTAGTTATGAAAAATACAGAAACAAGCAAAAGTCAAAGCCAAACTGAATAAAGCATGAAAAGGGTAAAAATATGTACAGGTGTATGTAAGTGTGATCTAGGCATGCAATCACCATTTTGGTGGTTATTTGTTACATTCCTATATTTGAAATCCAAAAAAGCCTTAAGTGTTCAATATTCCTGTCTTACTACCGTAATCTGTTGTTTTTGGTCAGCAATTCCAATTCCTTTTTTTATTCCAATAGTTTTTTCTTATTTTTCCCAATAATTAGCTACTTGAAGGTATAATCCTGGGTCAGTTTGAGCAAGTGAAAAAAGGCAAAACACAGTGGACAATAGATTTACACCATCAAATCATTATAGCATATACACTTATACAACTAATTATTTTACTTTACTTTATTTTGCAGATGCCTTTATCCCATTCTGAGCTACTACAAACTAAGAGCCCTGATAAGACCCAACTTGTCAAGAAGAAAAACATGCTAGGAATTGTCAAGTGCTAGAGAGTGTTTGTGTATCTCTGTGTGTGAGACTCATTTGAAATACTTTGAAAAACTAAGTAAACAAGGGAGTTTTCAAATGTTTTTTCAAGGTGGTGATAGTCTGTTAGTGGAATAGAGCAGGGCGAGTCATTCTACCATCCAGGGACAACACAACATAGACACATTTCTTCATTCACATGTATATATATTCAAATGTATATTTCAATATGCATATAGTGTTAAGACTCTGGCAAAGCTCAGCAGTTGTCCTGACTTTTCCTGAGTATATGCATAAGATGAAAGCAGCATTTCAGTTACAGAGCACATCTATGGTATCTCATTAAAATGGGTTGGGTTTGAGCTGAAAGTAATAATTTAGGCTATGACATATATATTTTTAGCACGGTGCCTCGTCTCCCTGTAGCAACACTACACATTTAAAACTGATGAAGAGTAAACTTTTATTATGGAAGCCACCTTTTACCAACTGTGTGAGCCTCAAGCAGACAACTTTCTCATCAAAATGTCAGTTTTAATAAAGCTATTGTCTTTATCGCAGATGTGAGCAAGTAGCAACTATTTTTGTCTCAAATAGCTGGTGGAAAAGCAGCAACCAAAATACTCCACCTTGCACAAATCCCTTCCATCAATCCTTCCACCCTTTTCTGTTTACTTCAACCCCTGAGGAAAGTAAGAGTCACAGAGCAAAAATGAAACACTGTCGCTGAAATACAGTTAAAATACACATAGGAAATGATTTCCACCAGCCCCGTGGTAATGATTTGTAAAATACCACCACTGCAGAGGTGTCAGTGGATAAAATGTGGCCATTTTTCTCCATTTGTGAAGAGTTTCTGTAGATAAAAAACCTAATTCTTAGGGCAATGGCGAATTCTTTTTGCTTCCCTGTAGTCAGTTCCTGCATCACCAGTCGCCTGTCGCCTGTTTAACTGCATATATCACAGTAACAACACCATGCTGAAAACTGACATTGAGGCTCAATGAAAGCACCTTTGCCAAACTTTTTTCCAAGTCCCCTTTCACTTACCTTTGCTCCGCACAAAGACTGGAAGAAAGACAAATGCACACAAATAAAAGCCCAGAAACAATGTCCTAGACAAAGCCCACTGTCGTCAACACAACTCACAAAACCTATATATCCCAAGCACATTTTCTTTCATCCCCCTCTGATTCCTGTATGGAAAAAGTTACCACTGTTCAACTCTTTTATTCCCTTCACAAGGAAGTCAGTGGCCCTGGAGCTTGAATGATTCTTTGTAAAGATGGCTGCTTTTCATACTATGCTAGAGCGCTGTCAGTCACGTAACACGTACTACAAACTGCAATGTTAAATAAGCATTTCTGACATGAATAGCAACGAGTTCTAAATATACTCGTAGACACATTTTTGTCTTGCAGTCATACTTAAAAAAAAGAAAAAAGATTGGACACAGAGGGAAATGACTGGTGAGCACCTGCAGGTACAATCGTAAAATAATGAATCCAGCTTTTTAGAGAGATTATCTAAAAACCCTATGAGTCTAGGGTCTCTAGATAATAAGGTCTAGTGGTGTTATTTAATTAATAAAGAGGAGGTGCGAGATATTTTTCTCTTTTTTTTTTTTTGGCCTGTCAGTAACACAGATGACACATGAGCACGTCATGTATGTATAGCTGTGTAGTCATCATT
>JAUMTR010000002.1:2491376-2568475 GCA_032270685.1 Microctenopoma stevenorrisi | reverse complement strand
ACAGTAAATCTTATCTGAAGTGGTGTTAGTATAGCCAGGGAGTGGTACCGGGGTCCCGGTAGAGCTGCCCGTCCACGAGATATTTTTCTCATCTAAAAATGCAGATGTAAATGGCTAGGGCTCTTCCTAAAATGCACCCTTAACCCTGAGCATACATTTCCTGGAACAACAGGCCCATTGGTCAGTTTATACATTTCATTTCTTGATTTGAACCCGAGTCTATTCATGTTAGAACATTCTCTCTCTTTATTTGTAGAGTAGGCTGATGACACACTAACCTTGTCTTTCATAGTTACATTCAGGGCACATTAGAATACTCCTCTAAACACATACAAGAGGTGCAAGAATGATTATACATGACATCAAAGATTTATTAAAAAGGTCAAAAGCTAAAATAAAAAACTACATGAAGACCTTCTTGATCCATTATAGGTTTGTTTAATACATTAAGAGTACACACACTTCCTGTAAAGACAGTGGAGGAACATTGTGTGTCGTGTTTGCCAACTGTTCCTCTTTCATAAACTACTGTGAATGATGAGTAAAATTGGAAGTTAGAGTTTCGTGAAACTTGATTCCTTGAAAGCTTTTATTAAACAAATCCAGCATGTGCAATGAAGCTGAGCAAAAGCTAAAAGTTCATAGATTACATACATTTGGGTTAACAACAATCTGTTTTGTAGAAAAGGTAATAGGTATATTTGATGCAGTGACCTTATCTGTTAAATGTGACGAACAATAAACAGTCAAAAAAGTCATTTTAACATTGTTTCAAGACTTAAATAAATAAAGTGAAAACAAAAAGAGTGTCAACTTAAGAAACAAGGTTGATGCTGAATGTTTAACATCAAATGCCATGATGAAACAGGCAGGATTTCAGAACTTTCCCTTTAAGCACACCTCAGATTAGAGCTTCAAGTAACATACACATCCAAACAGCGGCCTGGTAGCTCAATGGGTTAAGACTGGGATGCAGATTCGCAGGTTCGAATCCCCCGTCTGACTACTCGTCCATCCCCCACCAGGTGAGTCCCTGAGCCAGACACCCAGCGCTAGCTCCCTGTAAGTCGCTTTGGATAAAAGCGTCTGCCAAGCAAAGTAAAGTAAATCATGCGAATCAGGCCACTTAAATCGAACGGCTACAGACATATACCAAAAAGAAGATAATTACTTGGCAGACAGCTGAAGACAGGAACAGCTGTCATTATACCACAGAAAGGCTGAACAAGATAACTGTAGAAGTTTTCATTACCAACAAGTAATCTATTTCTAACCGTATACATGGAAAGACAAAAGGCTCTAAGTCACTAAGAGAGTCTCGTGGATGTATGTGGAGAACTGGATTCGATTCTGTTAATATATGCAGTTTATCAATTCCCATGAGGAACCTCTTGGGGACAGGTGAACGTGTAAGGTGCCAAGAGTTGAGGGGTCAGTGCCTTGTCAAAGGGTATTTCAACAAATACAAGGGACAGGGAGTGAAACTGCTGACGCTGCAGTTCATAAATGACAACAACAGCACACGGCCACTTAGTGCTACGTGCTATATGAAATGTATTAGATTACAACACACAACCCAATCCACTATCAATGTTGCTCAGTTAAAAAAAAAAAAAAATTCCAGACTCTGCTTTTTTCTGGATCCTTCCAGACCGTACAAATAAAAGTTATTTTGCAGTGTTTGTGATCAAAGCTTCTTGGGCCACATCTAGACAGATCAAAGACCCGCCCAACCCTCAGGGAAAGGCCCCCCAGACATACATTAGTTTAGTTTAACCATGGTGAATAAATAAACGCAAGCATGCCTCGAGAACGCACTCATGAGTCTCCTATGGAATGATCTTGTTGTTTTGTACGTAGTTGTCTGTAATTTATGTACTGTGTAAGGTAACACTTTACCAGTTACATTGACCATTTCTGTTCTATGTAGAATATTAAGTTAAATGTTCTTCACAGAGCCTTCGTTTCAGATAGCAACTTCTGCTCTAATAGTCTTCCCTGGTGACTTTTACACGGCCCCACTATACAAATGTAATTAGGAGTGGTCTCTCGTGAGCCTCAGTAGGTCCTGACCCTAAGTAGAGGATTTTCTGTGGAGGCTACAATACCGTTTTTATGTTATGTGAATGCAGTCGTGAAACTTAGGCTGCCTGAATAATGCGTTTTTCTTTTGAAATGCCTAGTTCAATAATAAATGGGGTTTTGACAGATAACATTACTTAACATCATTTAATCATGGGGCAGCAGCTAATGTGGGGCACAGGCACATATGGATCCACACAAACATTGCAATATGAAGCACATTTCAACAGTACCTTGAACCCAGTTTATTCAATATCCAACTTCATGGTCAATGTTAATCCAACCTCAAGACTTAAGCTTAGTACTTAACATATATGCTAAAACCATGGCAGCTCAATGGGTGGCCTGGTAGCTCAGCATCCGACTGGGATGAAGTAGGTGGCAGGACCGAATTTCAATCCAGACTCCTAGCTCCCAGTGTCTCCCTGAGCAAGACACTCAGCACTAGCTCCCTTTAAGTCAGTTTGGATAAAAGTGTCTGCCAGGTAAAGGAAGACAACACAGTCCTTACTGTGAGAACTCCCCACAAGAGTAGGTTTTTTCTTTATACTCGCATTCAGACGCTTTGTGTCATAGAAATAGTGCCGTGAATAGTGAACAATGTAATGCCCTATACCTTTCACTCTACAGGCTACTACTACTTTCAACACCACAGTAGTTGTGCAAGGGGTAGAACTAATATTACAAATAATGATGTGATTCATATCATTGTACTGTTTTATTGACATCTTCTCATTTTAATTGTTAATGTCTAATGAGTTCACAACATTACCACAGAGGCTAATTCTTGCTCTGGGGTAATTCTACTATGAATGGGTTGACTTGCCACTGACAAAGCAGACAACGTCAGTGCTGTTAGCAACTTATTTGTATTACTGTAACTATGTATATTACTACTACATTATCATCATCACACTTGGAAGTCTGTGGATACTTCCACAGGACAGTGCATTGTATCCATCAAGAATGTGCAAATTATTTACTTGGAAAGCTTCAACAATTAGTCAATGAACTCAGTTCGAAAGAATTAAAAAGTGTAAGTAAAAGAAATCGAATGTAACACAGTATATACTGTATGTATATAGAGTATCCAATATGCTGTGTGCTTATTGTCACAAAACATTTGTTCTGCTAGTTCATGGGACTTGTCAAACCAGTCACACCAGGTTTTTGAAAGAGCTGAAAGTAATCTTTCCATCACGCTTGTATAGTACTGCCAGACAGCAAGGTTTTATACAAAAAAGGCTCAGTGTGGCATTTCCTTTGGGTTTAGTGATTTCATGGAGGGGGAGAACAAAATTGTTTAGCAAAGATTTTCCATGTCACACCACTGTCAGTGACAGCTGACATTTCAAACAATTTATAGGAAATTGTACAGAAAGCAACAATGCTTTTAAAGAATAAAAGCGTATGAATCATACAATATTGCCAAGAAGTCTATGCCATATGCACTCCATAAGACTATGTTTCAGTATCTTTATTACTAGTCTCCAGTGACATTGGCAATTCATAAAAGAGTTACTGGCCAGTTTTACACACAGTGAATGAATACATACTCCAGATGTATGAATACATATGCAGTAATGTGAATGTAGATATAAGGTTTATTATTGTAATATGTTTACTAGAAATGTGTGAATGAAGATTTGTTATTATCAAAATCTGTACATACATTTTAAATACTGATTGATGATTTCATCCACAGGAGTTGGCCTAACAGCCACATTACCCATCAGGGGGATGAAAAGCCAACAGTCATGCTAAGGTCTTATACAGCGACAGGACAAACTTACCGAAGGAGGGACATGTAAGTAACCCTCCACCAAACACATTTAAAGCATAGGACTCTGTGGTCTGATGACAAATAATTCAATTATTGTTTCTCTGTTTCAGTACTAAGCAGCTTTGAAGAAAACCTGAACCAGAGTGCTGAGACTGGGGTGACGTTTCTCATTCAGACAAAGACAATGGTCCAGTACGTTCAGCCAAGCCAACACTGGAGTGGCTACACTGCTGGCTTGGCTCCACCAGTCCAAGTTACAGTGTTTAAATAAAATGATTTTGTTTGTTTACATTTCAAATATAAAGCTGCAAAAAATGCAAAAGGTGAAATGGTCTGAGCTTCGGAAACAATTGTATGCATCAGCATCATCAGGGAACTAGCATCAGCATCATTATTAGCTGAAGTACATACCATAGATTTCATAGATTTCATATTCTTTCTTTCAGCATTGTGCATTAAAAACGCCAACTACTGCAGTATTGTTCTGTAGTATTTGTTAAGGTTTACCAATATGATGGTGACAGCCTTTTTTTCAAAGTCGCTAAAGCCTTTTGTTTACAGTCATTTGAGTCCAAAAGAACTACAGTGAGGAATGTGTGCAGGCATGTTCAGTCAATTTTACTCACATATTTGAATCCTATTATGCCGGAGCTGTAAGCTGTAAGCAACACATGCACACAAAAGAAGGTTCTGACTATTGTTATCGACTCAACAATGACAGCAACGGAATTATTCTCTCTTACAGAGGCCATGTGCTTCATCCCTTAAAGGGCATTTAGCAGCCTTTCAGCAATGCTTCCACCATGACTGCAGCACATCTGTTTAGAACCGACTGGAGAGCAGTCTTGGAGGAGCTTCTTCAGAAGCTAACACAGCAAACATCAGGTGTGACAGAACAACAGCGCAACATGCAAATTTGCATGCATCTGAGGGGGGAAGAGAAATGATTTTAAATGATTGTGCACAATTGAACACAGTCCCAGGGCTTCATGAAGTTGCTGAGCAAAGTCGTATCAGTCGTGATATCTGATAACATCAAGGCAACTTGAACCGCCTGGAGTTATAATGACCTGAGATACGCTTCCACCTTTTAGGTAATGAAACCATTTTGCTGTGACCACTACATCAAAAGCATTAGATGCATTACAGATCACTGCATGTTCTGAGAGGCAACCAATGTCATTTTGCATCCAAATAAATCTGCTCACACTGGAGTACTCTGAAAGCATAATTCTACCTTCCATGTATGATACCCAGATGGCTCTTTAGCCTGAGCGCTAGAAAAGTACTCAGGGGAAAGTGGGCTGAGTTTTACTGATCCACTTCAAAGTATTATAGATACATCATTGCAATGTGAAACTTTCTGAGTACTGTATACTCATGGCATGATTTAAGATGGATGTAAAAAACACGACTCAATGAATTAACTGATAAAGATGCAACATGCAAAACATTGTCCTCTTGTAACAGCTACAGTTAAAATGGGTAATAAATATTATTTATTTTCAAATATAGGAAATTACTTTAAAGGAGACCATTTACAGATGATTCCTAGCACTTGCATGAGTTGTAAATATCTATCTTGGACAGCCTGACCTGCTTCTCAGCCTGATATTACCCTCTTCCTTTGGCTAGTGCTGCTGCAGTATATTATCAGCTATTAGGTAAGTGTAAAATACACATACAACAAGTTCACATCACAGTTTGTTATTGGACAACCTAAAACCAATCGGATCAAACATGTCAAAGTCAGCATTCCTCTCAAAATTGTATTAACTATACTCCCATTGTTTAATGAAAGGACATATATGTCTATGTATGGGCCTTAACATAAAATGTATTAGCGAGAGCATCTATTTCTTCACGGAAGAATGGGCCAAAATCCTCCTCAATGTTCTTCATGTCTATTCAACAGCTTCAGGGAGTGCTTATCTGGTAAGTTATTGCTGCCAAAGGAGGTTCAGAGAATTATTAAATCCAGGCCGCACTTTGAATGTTTAACAGGTGAGTTCAATAAAGACACGAAAGACTGTGTTACTGCCTGTCTGTTGTGAAAGCTTTTATGACCAGTTCATGCAGGAAACCAATTTATTCCAAAGGAATCTTGTCACATTTTTTGCAAAAACCCCACACACTCTCTATTTAGAAATTACTCATTTATTTTAGACTGCAGCTGATCTAACAGTGCAACAACAACAACTATAATCTGGCACATATAGCACATGTACACCTTTCAGTCCTCAGGGAAATCAATGCAAGCCAACTCTGTGCTGCAATTATGTTTGTGTGCTTGTAACAGTGGAGGATGAAGGGGCAAATGATTAAAAAGATGACAAATTGTGAATGAAGGGAGTGTGGGAATGGATGGGGGGCTATGAAGGTACATGTGGGCTGAAGGTAGGGGAACCGGAACCGGTGAGGTGCCCTAGCAAACAAATAGATGGGCAGAGAAAGAGAGCAGAAAGGGTTAAGTGAGACTACCTGGGAGTAAGACATGGATAACCTAGCAAGTGCAAGATGCTCAGGAAATGTCCATTTTCTGCTGCTTTGCTGCTTCCCGTTTTCATATGCACACACACACACACATATATATATATGTATATACTGTCTAACACTGTATATTTTTCTTTCCCGCACAAACCATTGTAAAAAAGTACTGGTGGCCTGATCTTGTACCTCTCACAGACTCTAAAAGATTAATAATACTTCTGTAACTGACATTTTATACACACTGACACTTTCTACACTTGATACATTTCACTTTTTTCTTTATCAACATTATAACATTATATCTAATCTTATAAAAATTAAATTTCTGCAGTTTTTTGGTCAGAGTGTGTCTATCTCTCAGGGGCCAAAATGTGTCATTTTATCTTCACTGTATTGATTTTTAACAATATTACTGCACAATGTATCTCCATTTATTTCTCAGATCAATAAAAACATTCGCTGTAGAAATACAATTGATATTCACCTTTTAATAATAGTGTTGAACCATCCCTCCTCCAACCATCTAGTGACTATCCTGTACAGGGTTCCAAGGGTGCTGCGAACTAACCCCAGCTGTCACATCATGAACAGATCGCCATACTGTGTTAGAGGAGTTGAATGCAGAAGTTGTGTGGTCTGTACCCGAACAACTAGAACGTCCTACGTGGATTTAGACAGTTAGATATTTGTCTGTGACAGGACAGATAGGGTACGTTCAAGTGTGTTCCTGATCACCTTGGCGAGTGGTTTGAATGATTGTTCGACGTGGTTAAGTTAGCACTATCCAATCAAACTGTTATATGTCTATGCTAGCGTCTGCAGAACTCCAGCACTGGTACAATGACATCATTTGGAAGTGCACAGCATAATAACCACTCTGGCTAAACAATAAAATAAATATTAAAAAAGGAGGAAAACCAGACTTTTTTTACTAAAGCGACTGATTGCTCATGTTGGAGGGGGGACGAGCTAAAATCCAGTATTTCATTTAGATACTTCAAACTATTCTGTGTGTATTTTTAAATGACATCTATATTTACTGTATTCTGAATCCTATGCCATTACTATTTTCTAAGCGCCAAAGAGAATCATTCTTCTTTCAGCTTAAATGATCTGTCTCTTCCAAAAACTCTAAATCTCTGATTTCAGCTGGAGCGATCACATTCATCTCCATTTTTGTAATGTTAAAACAAATTCCAAATCAATCTCATTGGGAAAAAATTGAAAATTAATTTTAGACTGCTAACATGCTAAGTGATGTACTTGCAAATGGAAGTAACTACACTAATATGTGACTCTAAAAAAAAAATCAAGGTGGTATTGAATTACTGATGTAGGCTCTTCCTCATAACTGTTAATATCAGCTCATTTCTTTAAGTGTGTTCTTGTTCTTTAAAAGCACCTATGGGTCAGCAACATGTACATGTTTCTTCTCCTCCTTATATTGATTTGAAATTGAATCCTCAGTGTTTGCAAGCTAATTAACCATAACTGCAACAATTACAGTAAACCCCGAGCTGAAGGGCTATTGAGCTGCGAGTGCGGTAACAGGCCTGAGCAAATGTAATCCAATATTTGTTGTGTGAATATATAAGCATATCCAGGTCACAATGGGCCTGGGTGCTGCTGCAAAGAACCCAAATCTGGGTTTATAGTTGTGTAATTCAAATGCGCACATACAATAAAATACACTCAGTACATAAAAACCTGCATAACAACAACTAATGCAATTGTTACGGAAGTCATGGTCTCTCTTTCTTGCCCTGCTGTCTTGCTTAAACACACACATCATCAAACACATACCTTAGCGCAGCTAAGATAGGGCAGCTTGTTGCTAAGGTAATATCATAACCAGGCCATGCAATGTTGCTTTCTAGAGCAAGGACAAATATTACTGACAGATGTGGTTTGTGTGTGTGTGCTGAAACAGGAAAGGCTCATCCCCATGAGTGGCCATTAACGTGTTTGTCTGCTTGTCCAATGAATGTGTTTTTCTGGATAATATTCCACACTTTCCATGCAAATCGCAGAGGAAATGTAGAGAATAGCCTGAGTGACTTGCTTGCAGTAAAATGCTGGATTTCATTTACTGCGCTGTCAATGTGTCACTCATACCAGAAGGATTTCTTGAACTTAACTCAGCGACAGGTCACGTTCTAAGTCACTCACTCACTTAGCCAGACAGAAGGCACGCATTTTGTTTTCAATAATGCTGCTTTTTACATGTGTTTTCCAAAATATAAGCTTTTGAACAGGCTAAAAACTAAGCTGCTGTTTTGCCAATTCATTTCTCCTCTTACCCTTTCAAATTTTAAGTGGGTTTGTAATGAGTCTGAGGATTATACAACTTACTCAGCACATTGAAGGCTATGTAAACTTTGCATTCAAGTGTGAAAATGGGAAAAAATCAGAGCTTTAGATGCACCTTCAATTATATATTCATACACTATGGCTCTGAGCCAACTGTTACTGCCGCTCCACGCTCAACTGCAAAACCAAAGAATAGCTTTGTTAATAATCTCTGAGCACTTGGCAAGGCAATTTGAAACAGCAAGGCTTTGCAATCATTTTTACAAGGCACTTGAGTCCAACTTGTCAACAGAACAAAGCACTGGAGTACAGCATAGGACTTAATAAGTCTACACTAAAACCCAGAAAACTGTGAGGAGCATTCACGGGTTTCTAGAAACTTTTAAGTCCTTACAGAGTCAGCTATTTTCACTTGCAGCTTTAGAATGAGGAAAATAAATACATAAAACATTAAAATACTCATATTTCAAAACCTATTATCAAAGGAACAGCACAATTTTTTTTATCTTGGGTAATTTGACGAAATTAGACATTTGAGAAAGTTTTGTTCTGTCATTTCCCTCAAGCCACTCTCCTTTGCCTCTTGCCTCTCAACACTGAAGCAGCAGACCTAATGAAACCTGGACATGAGCACAAATGTGTAGCTCAGTTTAACTGCCCTGGGAAAATGAATAGATAATCCTGCCCTTTCATGTCGTTACATAACCTCTAAAAGTTGCATAGTCAGCCTGAACACACTTAAGAGGTATTAGTGCTACCGACACTTGAGATTTTTTTAGATTGGTAATCCTTTTGTTAAATTGAATGTATTTTTCTTTCTGGATTATTTGATGTTGGTTCAGCAATACTAGAAAAAAGCAACGTTTTGTATAATCTATCTAAGATTAATTTGATGTGTTTTCGTTAACACTGGTTAGGTGTTTGGTGGTCAGAGACCAAAGCTGACTGCGATCCTCAAGTCTTTCCCAAGTATCCCTCCCAATCTGGTGAATGTGATAACTCACAGAATGTAGAAGAACATTGTGGACACTAAATGTGAGTGAAAGATGGTGGGAGCTGAAGTTCAGGTCACTCACATCCTCTGGCTTCACTTAAGACAAATGGAAAGTAGGATGGAAAGGAATGGGAAAGGCTACAGGATTTAACATCTTTGAGTCCGGGAAGGGATTAACAAAACAAGGCGCCAATATTCAACTCTCCAAGGCAAAGGGAAAGATCAGCAGTGGAGAGCCCGACCCTGTAAGAGGGTGCATATGTGCGCCGTCTGTTGGCACGAAGTATATATAGCTAAGTCAGGTGACAATGACGAGCAGAGGCCAGGGTCAACCGGAAGGCTAGGATGCTAGAAGACATGAACCAAAAGTAGTTGAGCCATCTCCTTAACAGAGGAAAGTTCTTGCATAGAAATGAACTGAAAAAGTGACAGTCAGGTGGACAAGGACCTCTCTCTCTTTTTTAATGTCCAGTCAAGCAGCCCCCAGATGAGCGGATGGACAGAATCTGTGGGAAGTCAAGGGTCTCAGAAGAGTCTTACTTTCTGGAGAATGCATTACCTGTCGACACACTGAAAGAATTAGCATTTTGCTAGCGTAAGCGGTACAATGTGCCATATCACGTGTCACATTTAATAGTTCATGCTTCAAAAATAGTGTCAAACTACAGGTTAGCTGAAATGTTAGAATATTAAGATGTTATGTGTTCACTGAAATGTGTTGAAATGAATATCTACTGACAGCAGTACTAAAAAAGTATTTGTTTACAGCTAATGCGAAGCAACCAAAATATCACAGTCAGGTTTCATTGAATGAAGAGCAACGTGACAGAATAATGTAGATATGAGGTCGAGTGTAATATTCTTTGTACTTCTTTGTGTATGTTACTGTAAAATAAATTAATGTGATTCACTGGACTGTTCAGATGCAAATGTTGTGTGTGACTTACAGGATTGAATGGACTGAAATTAAATGTAATGTCAAAAGACAAAAGATTGTTGCTTCTTTGTTTATGTGTTTACAGTGATTCTACATAAAGATGCCGTAGAGTGAAGTCCGTTTGTTGGTTTCCTCTCTTTCAGGGTGTAACAGTCAGTGACGTTGAAATAACTTCTAACTTCACAGAACAAACATTTTATATCAATCTAGACAATCCTGTGTCCTAAAATTTAAGTTCATGTATGAAACTGCCATCCTGATTACATTTTGACACAGGTCGTATTTACGATCCCATTAAGTTGTCTGCTAACGTATTGATTATTATGTTCACTGTAAAGTAAATGACATGTCGCAAATATGTTGATACTGAATTTATCAATGTCATGTTTAACGGCAACGTGACGTGTAATGTGGACCAACATGCACTGTTTTATAATACATTTTTCTTATCTAAAGTGTCAATAGAATTGGCACTGTAACCAAATCTGACACTGCAGACACCTACTATAACATTCCCACACATTGTGCATTACTTTGTGTGTTTTTATAGAGTTTCTATTTGTGAATGAAGCAGCAGGGTGGAGCAGAACATCATAAGGACGGCACAGAGTAACGGAAAAGGGGCAGGCAGGAACGAACAGAGCTCATACGTCTAACAAAGCAGATAACCCGGCAACACGTGTGTGGCAGAGGAGAGAATAAAAGTAGTGGAAGTGAAGTGATAATTGGGAGCAGCTGGAAGTGAACAGGAGAGTTGGGTGTAAAAAGGAGAGTGACAACAGCTGAGGACCAAGACAGGGAGTGGGGGTGTGGCCAGGAGAGCAAAGAGAGAGATGAGGGGTAAAAACACACATAACACACACACAATCAAAACAAGAAACCTAAGGAGGCGGGGCAGACCGGGCGAACCGTGACAGGTGCTGGCAATGGGACCGGTGCTGTAGTGGCGCTTGAAGCGCCGGTAGAAGTTGGCGAAACCAAATAAATGCTGCCTTTCTGTGTAAAGGAGTCGGTTTAATGAGGTCCATCCAGCAGAGAGAACTAAACACAGCTCACACATGCTATATATGCTTAGTCTTAGACTTGTAGAGTCCCCCCCCTGTCTCCTAGATCATCACTGACAATGTTCTGAACCACAGTGAGGCTGAGACACAGTTAGAGAGGCCAAAAGGCATGACTAGGTCTTCCACTCATTGTCATTGCAGAAGAGCTCGTAAGATTTGTGTAACTCAAGCTTACTGAATATCTTTTTGCAGCCGACAAAGATTACAGACAACCTCAAGGGGGGTGCGGTCCCTGGAAGCAGCTTGATAGCACAAGCTTAAGGGCAATGGGAATCGGGAGGAATCTATGTGAGAGAGAGTTCGGCCCTGGGTTTTCGCCGTCACTTGACCAATTTGTGCCCCTCCCCCCACCAGTATAGGTGAATCTGGTTACTTGCTGGTTGATTGAAGAGAGCATTTTGCTAATAAAACTCCGACCCCTACATACAACCACTGAAGGCGGCCTGGTATCTCAGGTGGGTTAAAGCATGGGGCTAGGAAGCAGAAGGTCGCAGGTTCAATTCCCAGCTGTGGCACCCAGCTCATCCCCAATACCAGGTGTGTCCTTGAGTAAAACAGTTAGTCCCTGGGCGCGGTCAGTAGCTGCCCACTGCTCCCCCCAGAGGGATGGGTAAATGCAGAAGGACACATTTCACTGCGTGTTTTACACTATGTCACTACCTATGTGACAAATAAAATTGGAATTTAATTCAAATTTACTGGACTGGACCTCCTCCTCTTTCTCTGCTGTCTGCTCTATCCCTAAGATGTTTCTTTTCACAAGTAATTTCTGCAGTATCTTTCTATCACTATCCAAAATGCATAATCTATAGTGCTTTGGACAACAGAGAACCAATGTAACACAATCAAAGGAAGTAGGATCTCCCTCAGTCACTAAGAAAGGACTCTAGCAATCTCCAAAATATTCGTATATGACTCATACACATATAAATGGGAACACACTAATAGTTTTTTTTTCTGTGCTGGTAAATTTGTATATTTTGGGGTATGTGTAATGTGCTTTATTCATTTTACATTTAGTGTGTGACTGTGCAATTTGTAGAAGACCACATAGCTTTTAAAACTAGGACTAGATATTGTTTCCTGACCTGGCAGCCAGACACCTACTTGCTATTTGGTATAACGCTCAGGCCCATTACTGCCTGCCAACACAAGACATCTGTGACAATATATGGGTTTAGACAGCTAATCACACAAAATAGTGCAGGTGTTGTTAGTGACCTATCACTTACTTAAGAGTAGAGACAACAGCCACTCTGTTCTCTCCTCAGTCTAACAATAGGACCCGTGAGAAGAATATTTCCTCAAGCAGGTGACCTTCTGGCTGCTGCTGCTCACAGCATCACAGCTCTGCATATGGGTACGCACAGCAGTATTGTATTGTGTTCATATGACATGTTGTATGTATGTGTTATTTTTTCAGGTGTTGCCTTGCTTTCATTTTATGTGGTGCATTGATGTATTTAAAATGGTTTATACTTTGCCATCTGTGTTTGTATATGAAGAATTCCTTGTTTTTGCTGTGCTTTGTTCAGGGTATGATCCTATTCCAACAGAACAAACTGCATTTGTTTGGATAAATCCCAGATTTCCAGCAAACTCCATAAATGTTTGTGTGTACCCCAGAAGGACATCTACACAACCTAGATACTACTGGTTGAATAAAAATAAACCTAAATAAATATAACAAATAACATTAAATCTTCAGTGTTGTGAAGGAACAGTGTATTCCATGAAAGCTTAGACGAGACCTTAACATGAATTTTATTCAGCGGCACCTCTTTGTCCCTCCTAATCTTTATCCCGAGAGGCCTGCTACAAAAACAGATAAGACAAGGAGGGCGGAAAGAACCTGGACTTTCATTTTCACAGACAGAGGGTTGCAATCACATAAATGCAAATGCTGCACACTAGAAATGTAGCCTGGGAGTGCAGTTGTGTTGTCCCACAGGAAATATGTACTAATGGTTAGTGCCATACATGGCAACACTTGTCTTCAGGCCACACTTAATAGTATCATGTACATTCCACTAGGGTTAGGGTTAGGGTTTCTTCTAACCTTTTAACCAAATGAAACTATCAGCCATGAACCCCAACCAACTCCTTGCAACACAGGTTCTCATAGTTAGCTACATTTGATTTTAGTTTTTAATACATGTAGTACTTAATTCATTAAAAACATAGGTGGCACCAGAACATAATCATAATGTGACACATGGTTTCTCACACATGGTTTTCCACTGACTGTGGGTCAGGAGGCCTTGGGTCTGCCAACCAGTAGACTACACACAGTACACACCACTATGATAGAGAAGATCCCAGTCCGGTTGTCCTTGGTCATAATTTCCCCTGAATACTCCAATTCACAATTCCCTATACTTATACTCTCCCAGAGCTGCTGAGTTCTACTAACTAGATTTGACTTTCAGCCCAGTATTCTCTATTCATATTGCTTTAACAATGTAAAACTGGCAGCAGTATATTGGCCAGAACGGGCTCACATTGGGTCCTCCGGTGTCAGATTAGAGTCGAGTTACATATGTTGCCCCAAAAGACAAGACCACTCAGGATTCCTCCTGTGGACAAGAGAGGGGTGGAAAAGAGCAGTGAGGTGTAAGACTTAACTCTGAAACAGATTTTTCTATTAACACAATTTCCATTGTTCTAGGATGGGGTCAATAAAGGTCATGGATTAATAATACTCCTTTAAATCCTGCCCATCACTGCGACATCCTTGGCGCTACAGTCAGTATGCAGCAGCTCTAATCATCCAGACAGCAGCTCACTGGTGCTGCTGCTAGAGGTCAGAACACAGTTAATCTCTGTCTTTTTTGCTTTCCTTCCTTCTCTTCCTTCCCCTCTCTGCTTTTTCTCTTATTTATGTCTTTATTTCTCCTTCTAACTCTCTCTGTATCCTTCATTCCTCATGTCCTCTGCATTTATCTCACCTTCTCCTCTGCTCAACATTACCTTTCACTCCATTTCTTTCTTTTTCTAATCCCCCGCATCTGCTTAGGTGACCTTGTTGGCGTAAAAAACAACAGCACCGCTCATTTGTTAAAACAATTTAAACAACTCGAGTTTAAAATTCTGTGACACTTTCTTGTGGCTAAGAGAATGACATTTGTCTGGCATTACAGTGTGGGCATGTTGATGCATAGGAGTATAGATTAAGAACAGTATGTAATGTAAAACTTTATTAAGGTGCAACTAACCATGTTCTGACACCTGGGTTGGCAATAAACGCATATTAATCTCTCCTTTCACTTTCTTATTAACAAGAGCAGAACACAGAACACTCAGCAGTTCAAGCTTTCCCCAGTCATATACCTGGTTTCCACTCAAAATTAATCCATTGAGCAACTTCATGTGCTCTCCTCAAGCTACTACTCAGACTGTTCCCAAGAGAAGAACCACCACTTTCCTTTATTGCTATAGAATTGTGAGTGGACTGCTGGAGCTGTTAGAAAGCATATAAATACATGGTTTGATTTCCTAGATATCAGCTCATTACTCTTATGAAGAGTGTGGAGTCCAGTGGACATGCTGCTTCATCCAGAGGTGGATTAAGGTAGTTGTGGGCCCCTAGGCTCCACTTTGTTGGGGGGCCCCTCTTGGAGAGGAAATACATAGCCCAAATTATACTCAGATAAATTCAACGTTATTGTTATAATGTGCTGAGAATGTTACATGGCCTAACTTCACCCACTCCACCAAACACAGGACCACATTGACAGCATTAAGTGTAAATAGCAACTTTTTAGACCAACAGTAATAATGTTAGGACAGGCCCCAATATGTTACTGAGGAAAGTTTACAGCATGAGAGACACAAATAACAAATCAAGAATCAAATGGTTGTTGTCATGTGCACAGAAACACGTTTTCCTGCACAAATTCATGTTCACAGTGTCATTACAGACCGGGTCATAAATATCAGAACAGAAACACTAACTTCCTTCCTGCAGCAGCGACCTTGATGAGATGATCACGTACTGATTCACTCTGGAGATCAGCCTGGTCTGAGGAATTGTTGAAACATCTGAACGTCAGCTCAGTGTGTTTATAGGACTGATAGCTCGGGTTCAGTTCAGGATGAGTCTATGACAATGATATAGACAGCTGTTATGATGATCTGATCCGTGTGGGGGATTCACCTGTCTTTACTCTACGCTTCTCTGAGTTCACTTAAGTTCTAAAAGTTTTCAAAATCATATTTCAGGCAGCAAAATAACCCTAGGCTACAGCCTGTATCTGCCTGTGCATTAATCTGCACCTGGCTTCATCCCACTGTTCCAGTAATAGCTGCTAGCATTAGCTTTACGAGGCTAGCGCTCAGAATGTGCAATTGCAGAGGTGTAATGTGTTTAATGTTCTAATTACCACACAGTTCTTCTAAATGCTGTGTGGTCTTCTACAAATGAATGCAATTTATTAGCAATATTAGCCTGTATTTTTTTTGCTTTAAATGAACACAAAAATTTGTTATACCTTTCAGGACCTGCTGTCCGACACACACCAGAGGTTCAGAGCCAGAGACGGGACATATCACTTGTCTTACAATACTGTATATTATGGGACAAGTGTAGATGTGTGTATATAATACCCATTTCCAAAACATGGGCCTATCTGGGTAAGACAGTTTGAGGAAAGTACCTTCACTGGACATACCAGAACTTGCATCTTTTTCATAAATGGGTCACAGTCTGTATTTCATCACTTTCAACACTTGAGCACTGCAGCAGGCTTACTTCACTTTCCCTTCTTCTCTGAGCTCAAAGACGAGGGCTGTGTTGTTTACCCAGCCCCTCCTTGCACAGACATAACCCCCACTGCAGCTGGAGGGAAGAACAGTCGCGTCCTGTAGCTTCGGACATGGAGCAGTGGTTCAGAATGAGGCTGAGAGGTGCAGTTGGAGGTCAGAGAGGGAAGCTCACATCATGCCACAGCAGACTTGATCGAAAATGTGCTTGACCCAAACGGACCACAGCAGAGAGCGAGAGAGAGAACACAAACGTTTGCAGGAGTATGATGCACTATAATAAGTAGACAATAATGTAAATGTATAAATCCTAATTTCTTTATATCTTAGAAGCAAATTCCAAAAATGATATGGGAGGAAACACCAGACAGAAAACATGCAGATATCCTGGGGGTCCTGGGTTGTACCCCAACTTGCACCTAATCTAGTTAGGATAAGCTGTAAGAAAATGAATTCACTTTTTTGCTTCTGTTTTTTTTGCCAAACTTACTTAGTTATGTCTTTTTTAAGCCAATATGTGTGTGTGAATATGACTTCCTGTCTTTACAGCTGTATTTATAGGACTGTGAATGACGTTTTCATTGGAAAATGTCACTGCCCCCTAGACAGGCCAGCCCACGGCTAAAGCAGGGAACATCAGTCAGTCAGATGTCAAATTGACTCATATTGAGTTGGATGCTTATTATATCACGCCAGAGATAGATCGTGTCAAAATCACAAATCGCCATCATACTTTTTCATTTTCCAAAAATGTTTTTTTTAATTACAGTGAATCACTCACAACCAAATAATATTATGAATACAATGTGCAGCACCTACAGACCAGGCTAATCTTTGTTCTTCACCTTCCTCATCGATCCTTCACACTGAATGTCATGCTCCTTTCCCTGCCCTTCCACTTACTCTCTACGTCTCCTTTTAAACTGTTAGTCATATTGTCCTGCACGCGTCACTCTGTGGCATCCTTTCCTCTTTCTCAGTCCCCATCCTCCTTCACCCTTCCCTCCGTCACTCTGCTTCCATGCTTCCTTCCTTCCCGTCGCGAATGTCAATGGGACATCACTGTCACGCTGTGCTGTGATGCAGCCACAGCCTCATTCAGAATAAAACACAAACACACTCCACACACACACACACACACACACACATCTTGTGTTTTTTCTCTCTCTCCCTCCTCATCTCTCATTCTTGTTAGTCAGATATTGAGGGTTTTGGAGTCTCCTCTCAGGGGGGACAGGGGGCCAATTAAATATTTATGGATCAACATTCATTCAAATGTTTGGCAATGGAGAAAGTCTGTGACGGAAAACTGACATGACTTGTTTGTGCACAACATGCAGCAGGGGACGTGCAGAGCTTGTCCTCAGCATGTGTCAGTGTGTGTGTGTTTTGCTGTGCTGACAGATGGTATAGTTGAGATAGACTTTTTTTCTACTATAATATTCACATTATCTTATTGACCAACCCAGGAATATTGTGGTTGCAGCCAGTGTGCAAACAAATAAATGTGGAAGCTTGACAGCAAAATCACTAGGGGTTACAACATGTCTGTGAAAGGGGTTACAATGCAAAACAGAATGTTAAATGTGCAGCACACATGACCTGCAAATCAATGGGCTGCAGAGTCTCCTTCCTTTCTTAAAACTTCAAACCCTTGAAACTTCTTAACCGTAACCTAAATGTTCAGACACTGTCAATTAACTGTCTGACCCATGCAGATAACCCAGCTTCAGCAGCCTCAAAAAGTTGCTACGATTTATTAGCATCCATTTGCATTTTTAGTTAGCATATCTTTTTTACACTCTTGAAGGAGACCCTGAACAAACCAAGCTAAAGTGGCTATAGTTGATTGATTAATCCCAAAGTGCAGTCAATGCAAGACTGATAAAAGTAGAAACCCCAAAAGAAAATGCCAAATGTTGAAAATGCCAAATTAAAAAAATGGGCATTTTAAAGCTGAGATGAGATCCAGCAGCTAAAGCTTAACCCTATTTTCTTTAGTGATATACAGCAGAGGACGCCCCTGGCATCGTTGGGCCTATTTCGGGTGGGCCTTGGCTTGTTCTAATGTTGTGCTGTGGCCAAACATTTCAATTAAGCTAATTTAGGAAAACTGTTCATGTGTATGTTTCAGTGTCATAACTATATCATAACTATACTAATACTAGAGATGAAATTGTTAATTTAATATTATTATAATTTTTGACCATTTCAAAATGTTGCTGTATGTTGTTGTGTGGACTGGACCTTAATGTCACTGCATACTTGTGTGTTGTTGTTTTTTTCTTGTTGGGTTAACACTTCCTTAGGGGAGACCCACTCTGTGGCATCACATGACTCTCTCATCTACCTGGACTGTAATCACTGCTTAGTGATGTTCTCCACACATCTGGATGTTGGTTCTGCATGTCCAGCTCTTCCAAGGGTGTGGTAGGAATTATGAGTAGGGATTCTAAACTAAAAAGGGACTGAAACAGGGTCTAGACTCCCATTATTCCAATTTTTGGTTCTCATTTTATTTTATTTGTTTTGAGTATACCCTGAAGACAACTGTGAAGTCATGATTTGAATTGAGCAAAGAATGGAGCCTCCTACAACCCTGGGGGCTAAGCCACCCTTGTCTTACAATGCTGGTGACGCCCCTGTACTGAGATTTCCATCTGTGGTAGAATGTTGTAGAATCTGTGATGGGATATAACTAACATAATAGCTAGAAAATGCATCCACATTGGAACATATGTATGAGATTACATGCTGTGTTAGTATTTTCTGGCCAGTTTTAATTCATTTCATGATAAGTAAGTTAGGGTAGACCAGGAATCGTGCAACAAATGGACTGGAACTTGTTGTTGCAGTGCATTTTTCCAAAACATTGCATCGGACTGGTCATGTCCTGAGAGTCTGTTGGTTTTTATTCCAAGCAAGCAGCTGGTTCCATGACTAACCTAAGCTCAACAAAATTAGAGGACAGGCATAATGAAATGAGCTGCTGCAGTGTTTTAGTGGAGTCAAAATCTGCAGAATGTTCAGTTTGTGATGCTCAATGTCCCTTAGTTGTCAGTGTTTCTGACCATGTCCCTGTTTCCTGGTTTGATGTCTTGTTCTTTTCACTCTTGATCACATAATTGCCTCCTCCTTTTTCCCCCATGCTCTTCAGGCCACACCCACTGTCATTCATGTTCTCAGTCCCGTGTACTCACCAGTTATTATGTTTTCACTCACCTTATTCCACCCTGCTCTGAATCACTCTCTAAGCTGTCTTGACTTGGTTATTAGTTGCTTTTCTTTATATTCCTGCTTCACCAGTCACTTTGTCAGATCATCTGTTTGTTGTCTCCCTGCTGTGTTCATGCCTCCTTGTTTTTGCCACTGCCTGCCTTTGTGTTATTCTGGACACTACTTGTTGTAAGTTTTGAGTTAGCATTTAGTTCTTGCCTTGTCCTGTGTCCTGCCTCCTTTCTGCCATGTTTATGTTCAGTCTTTTGTCCTGTTTTTTTTCCTTTCATTTGCTATCTTGTGATTCGTGAGAAAACCTGACCAGATTAGGACCCAGCGCTCTGACTTTTAATTTTCCTTATACCTCCCTCACTGATTTAGAATCCCACTGTTACTAATGTGTAAATGTAATGGATGCAAACTACTGTTAAACCCAAGAGAAGAAGAGAAAGAAGAGGGTGTAAAACTGGAGGGGTAAGTGGAGCAAACAAGGAAGAAAATTCATGTTTGACATAACTCATAATTTCAAAAACATTTTGGTCAACTGTAAAATATTTAGATTGTATTAATTATCTGTGTAAAATTTTGTTAATGATATATTATATTTATTTCATATGTTGTGCCAAATATGCCTCGTGAGAACGATTCGTTACTGCAGACAGTAAACAAAAAGAAAGCTGAGCTCAAATAAAGATTCTCTACCGACCAGCCTCTTCGATGTGGTCTCCGGTCTACAACATATGTACGTATACGTATGTGTGTTTTCTCTACTTTTTAGGCTCCAGATCAGCCCTTTAATGCTGAAGGTTGCTGACCCATACCTAGACAAACTGACTTAATCTGTTTCCTCTTTGGTCCTTATCCGAGTTATTCTGAACGGTATCACAGAAACTATCCTATATCTGTCTGTTGGATTTGTCTTATCACTGCCTTTGATACAGTTGGTATAACAGGGTTTCTTCATACCTGACAGAGAACTCTGTGTTTCTATCACGGCATCTTTCTTCTTTGTAAAGTACAGTGTCCCACAAGGGCCTTTATATTCTCCTTTTACATATTCCCCCTTGGATATATTAATCATTAAATGGTGTTTGTTCTACTGGTCTAATATGCGAATACATTGAGCCTTTTTTTCTTTTTGTTTTTTTCATTTTACGGTGTTTTCTTGGTCATGTAAGTCACATTGTGAGACACGCTTAGCAGAAAGTGCTCTACAAAGCTTTTTATTTTTTAATTCTATTTTTACAACTAAATCCAATAGAAAACTTAGTGATCCCACAATACCCCAGTACACTGCTCAACAGGATGTCAGTGCAGTCAAGTCTGCAGCCTAATAATACTCAGAACTCAAGTTAGTGCTATATTAAAATCTTTATTTGTGGCAGCAGAGAGCTGAAATATATTGTACACATTAGACGAAGAATCCATTTTATTGTCATTGATACAGTTTTTCACATGTTACAGTGAAATGTCTTCTCTGCATTTGACCCATCCCCCCTTGGGTGGAGCAGTGGGCAGCCACAGGCGGCGCTCGGGGAGCTAGCGCTGGGTGTCTCGCTCAAGGACACACCTGGTATGAGGGATGGGCTGGGTGCCTCAGCTGGGAATCAATCCCGCTATTCCTGCTTCCCAGCCCTCTGCCCAGATTCCAGTGGAGCCCAGACTGACTGTCTCTCTGTCCCTCCACTGTTTCAGGGTTGCATCCTCCCACTTGTCCGCAGGACTATAAATGTTTGTTTCACCATATCTATGTTGCTCTTTTTATTCTGCAGAGTGCTCCGGCACTCTGCACGACTGTTGGCCTTTCCTTGCAAGGAAATAAACTTATAAAAGACGGATCAGATAATGGGTTTTATTTCATCTCTCACCCTAATTAATTATGTTTAGTTTTTTCCACAACATGTTTTAGTAGGATATCAAGCTCTATGTTTTAAAGCCGCCATTACTGAACAATTCATTAAAATGTCTTTATAAACTTAGACAGTCTGTAAAATGGATAGAAGAATGTTTTTTTATTTGCCTTTTAACTATTCTTTTGCCTGAATTAAGTGTTTTCCAACCTTTATACTGTAATGTACAACAACGTCATTGGCTCTTGGGTTTAACGTCTTATGAGACAAGCTAAGAATTGGAAATGCTAATTTTTTAACTTTTAAAGCAAAATTTGTAGTTCTTTTGTTACTGTAACTGGCATACAGTGTTTGTCAGTACTAAAGCAGCACAAAATCAATATGTAGAAATGGAATTCTTCAGACGCTAACATTCTTTCTTTAAGGGTAAGTTTCTAAATCTCTACGAATGCAAATGACATACGATGACTCGTCCTAAAATCTGTTCAGGAAGTGAGAGCACAGGTGACTGATGAATCCATAGATACATATTAAACTGATAAATACTGAAGCTGCTTTTCTCCACACGTTGCCGTGTTGTCCTTCATTTGTTCCTGCAAAGTGATTGAGGAACCAGCTGAAACAAAACAGCATGATTTATTGATTACAAGTAATACTGAAAAGCTGCTCAGGCAAACAGACCTTTTTGATGGTACTCAGCAAAATGGATTGCTTGTGTGCATTAGTGTGTGTGTGTGTGTGTGTGTGTGTGTGTGTGTGTGTGCACAAGCGCTTGCACTGTGCCTTTGAGATGTTGGCAGAAACCTGCTAAATAGGGCAGCCCACATGACCCAAAAATACTCACTTGCTCTCTCCATTTCTGTCTGTTTCCCTTCATCTCTCCCTCCCTGTCCTTCTCTATCTCAAATGGGAACATTGTATGTGGCCTATCTACAACCCAACAACCTCCTCCGGGCATTATGGCACACACACACACACACACACACGTCACCCAATGCTCTAGGCATACAACATACCGGCAGCAACTTTCAAACTGGCTTAGCGCGGCTTACTACGGCTTAGAATGGCAGATTGGTTACAGAGTGTGTCCCTGAACCAGAAAGGCACTCATCCAGTCCCCAATATGGTCAACATTTATATAAACAGCTGATAAGCCAGCTATTCAAATAACATTAAACACATACATACACTGTCCCCCCCCCCCCCCCCACACACACACTTTGAGCTTCCACACGCACGGCTTTGTCTATTCTGCATTTTCATCCCTTGACTGAGTTGGAGTACGTTTAAGCCGAGCCTCACCATGGGACCCCTTCCCTTTTCTCATGGGCATCGTCCTGTGCTGGGCCTGTGACCTAGTTAGCCTTGCTGTGGCCTGGCTGGTTTTCAGATGCTATCTCCAGTACTTGTCCCGAGGCTGGCTGAGCTGATGATGGTCCAGGCACATTTCCTGCAAAGCCAGAATCGGATAAAGCTATTAACAGATTTCCATATGAAGCAGAGATTCTGTAACCTCCTCAACCAAACCAAATGATGCCAGCAATTATTTTAGGAGCTCTGGCAGGTGCGAACACAAATAAAACAAACTTTTCACACATGTAGAGTATTCAGCGTTGTTGGGGGTGTGATGGTCAATGCTGTCAAAGTTAAAAGTTCAATTTTAAATTTGTGTAATTGTTTGGCCTTAATCCTCCTCTTCTGCCAAAAATCGGCTTTTTGGCTTCAGCACATTTATCATTAGCAGTTGGCGTGTTGTTTACTGTAGGTGTGGCTATCTGTTATCTAGCTGGGGCAACCAGCAGCCACACAGCAGAGAGCTCACAGCAACAACAACACAGGAAAAAGGTCAGAAACGCACAGACTCAGCACACGATGCCAGCCCCGAAATATTTTCCACATCAGTGTTGATTTTTGTCATTTCATACTGACCGTCTGTTTCTTCAAAGCACACGGAGGCTTCCCAGATGGGGGTCACCTCAGCATCAGGCCACACTCCATTTCAGTTTGGACACTTCATCAAAATGAGTGACAAGCAACACTGAGACCAGCTGAGCTTCACAATGCACTCCACGGACAGAAGGTCTGCTGCGTTAAACAAAACCATCTCTTGGCCAGTCACCGCATGGCTTCATGGTGTTTGCATTGGGACAACGAAGCACTGCTTGTATGACTTTATGCATTTATTAAATGCAACAATTGATTCACTTGAATGGGATGGATGTGAGGTCCACATTAGTTCGTATTTATAGACATTTAAAATTCCACTTGTATGTACTTATGTAAGTTGTGTTTTATGTATTTCAGTTAATTACAGCACAAAGACATCATGAGGTTCAAGTTGGGTGATTTTCAATGATATGCTTCTAATTTATTCCAACCAGCGTGACACTGATATCAGTGGTCTGACTTCTGTCCAAATGACAAGATTAAAGGCCAGTGCTTGCAAAAAAGCATTAGTGACATTTGTCCCACACTCTAATCATGAAACAGATTTTTTACACCTCATCAAGCAGAACGAACCTCACTGACTCTGAGGACCCTCTGCATTATTTGACATAAATCTATCATTTTACTCTGGAGGACTATAATGATTGACCAGTTCTCTTGTGGTTGCTGCAGGCTAAGTGGTAGGACTGTAAACAGATTATTGCACATAGGTTTTATAGACAGCAACACAATCAATTGTCTAACTGAGGAAAAACAAAAGCAGAACCGGGGACAACCGCTGCATGTTCCGCTGAAAGTCAGTCAGCTTTGAAGAAATGGCTACGTGTCAGAACCAGTCAAGACATGAATCTAAGTCAACCTGAACGACATCCATGGAAGACTGTTTGGACTGACTTGGGACCAGGGTCAGATATCGGCTATCTCTGAAGGTTCTGCCTGGCATCAGGGATCATTCTCTGCTCTGTCAGATTGTTCCTCGCTCGTCCTCTCCTCTCTGATACCTTCTAACACCTTTCATAGCTGGCACCTGCTTTGTGCTTGTGTCACAGTGTCGTGACAAAGAATTCTTTGTCTTCCTGCTTCTCGTATTTCTGTTTTCCTCTGTTGCATCAGCCATCATTGTTTGACCCACATTGATTTTTTACCATCTCTCTCTCCTCCTCCTTGTGCATCACTTCCTTGTATCAACTATCAATTTCTCATGTTGCATATTCCTCTACTATAAGTCTACCCCCCCCCCCCCCTTCACTCAGATTGTACGTCCTGACACCCCCCGCCACCCTCCTCCGCTTCATGATTTCCCCTCATTTTCCAGATTGCACCAACATTTCTCCCTCTCATCCTCTCGCTTGTTCTCCATCAAACAAACATCTACATTATTTAGCACTGGAACGAGAGAGTCGGGGGGTGGGGGTGGGGGGGGGTTCACCGGCCCTTGTGGCTTAATCCATCTCTTTTATCTACCAATCACAGCGCTGCCCCATCCTTATCTCTGTTCCTTGTTTGGTCAGAGGACCTGTCCGTCAAGCCGTATTGGGGTGCGGGTGATTGTGCATGCAGGCAAGCAACCCTGCAACCCCCTCTCCATCTCAATCACTGCAGGCTTGGCAAGTGAACACACACACACACACACACACCAACAAGCAGCATGCACATAACACTCGCTGTAGCTTTTTCTGACATATACACACACTCACACACACTGTGGAAGGGAGCTGAGAAGCTAACGAGCATGTGACATTGAGAAGGGTGAACAGGAGAACGCACACACTACATCTGTATGCATAAATCAATAGGCGTTCCATTGCTGCATTTACTAAGGTCAAATGGGGCTCGGGCTGACGGGAAATAAGAGGACTGTGTGTGTGTGTGTGTGTGTGTGTGTGTGTGTGTGTGTGTGTTTGCGGGTGGGTGGTATAACGGACAGACTGAGAGAGAATAATGAAAGCATCTGTGGAAGGGAAGGTTGGGAGGCTGAGGGGGTGAGAAGAGCGTGAAGAAAGGATAGTGAAGAAGAAGAGAGAAACAGGCGAAGGTGGAGGAGAGCGAGATGTAGGGTGTGGAAGAGGACGAGCTGTTCCACGGAGTCCGCAGCATGTGGAGGTCAAGAGGGGAGATGATGGAGAGATGAGTAGAAGGGGGATGGAAGGACATGTGAGGGCAAGCAAGCAGTGGTGAACCAATCTGCTGAGCTAAGGTGTTTTGGTGCCACTGTCGCGTCTCTGAAACAACAGACTATTTGATTTCTCAGCTGCTTCGAGAAGCCTGGCTGGGTCAGAGAGCTGCTTCTGCTCCCCTGTTGTCCTGCCACTGACGGAAGGAAGAGAAGGATTCTGTGTGTCCATTCTCCTCGGTCTCAGATCAGCTTTTCAAAGAGAGCTTTAAATGGTAAATGTTTGGCACTTATATAGAGCTTTTACCTAGACTAGTTCTCAAAGGCTTTACCCTGCTTCTCATTCACCCATTCACACACAAGCACACGTTCACACACCGATGGCAGAGCTGCTATGCAGCTAACCCGACACACCGGGGGGCAATTTGGGGTTCTGTGTACTCTTGGAGATGGAGATTGGAATAAAACCACCAATTGGTAGGCGACTGTGTTGGGCCAGAATGGGCCTCACGCTCAGAAAAGGTCTTGACCTCACATTTATCATCCTTTATATCATGCTTTACAGTTTAAGAAAGGGGCAGTTCCATGACTTAAGAAATGTTACATATATGTATGAGAGTGTATTTACTCTGAAATAATTATGAATAACAACTTTTATCTCCAAATAGAGAGAGAGATAATTGCAGAGATAATCTGCCTACTTACTACTGCTAAATTCTGGTGTGTTTAGGAGAGAGCTTTAGTTCAGATGGTAAATAAAGCTCATAGCTGGAGATGGATCAGGTGACTGAACCATCTCCTAGTTAGGCTGCTGTAGGTTTAGTCTGCTGGGGGACTTTCCTGACACTCTGAGCTCCTCTTATCCATCTCTCTCTCTCTCTCTCTCTCTCTCTCTCCTCAGGTATCTACAACCTTGGAGCTGTGGTTGCTGCTCCTTGTTGTTGTTGTGATCTATGTTACCTGCTGTTCTTTTCTCTCTCCTCTGTCCACTAACCCCAACCGGTCGAGTTTTTCTTCTCCACTGTCGCCTCAATGCTTGGGACTGTTGGGTTTTTCTGTATATATTTATATTTTGTTGTGAATTGGCGCTATATAAATAAAGTTGAATTGAATTGATGTACTGTTGCATCAGGTAATTAGCAGTGACATGTCCAGTTGTTACATATGTCATAAATGTAAGTTCTTTTTTTTTAATATCACTCTCTGCATGACTCTAGGACCAATATGTTTTGCTGTGCAGGCGACAGTCAAATTCAGCATGAAGCAAGCTGGCACTTATCAAATCAAGTTTCTAAGGCAACAACAGACTTTCATTTCATCCCTCTGGTTCCTGGTAAAAGACAAGAAGCAGAATGAAAAGTAAATGCCCAGGTATAAAAAATCTGTCAACTCTGATGACAGTAAAAGAAAAAGATCACAGAGGGCAGTAAAGACAATACCAGGAAACCTTTAACCATTACATAGCAATTCTGGTGTAGATTCAAATGAAAGCACAACATAAGGAGCTCTCTAACTCAGCATCAGGGCACCTACACATCAGTGCTGTGAAATCTAAATCTCTTTGGCCCACTTTGAGAGTTATAATTTTAGATGCAGCGCAGCAGCGAGGTGCTAAAGCCAAAAGGCCTCTTCAAGTGCCAGTGAGAAGCAGATGAAAGAGCTGCACCAAGCAAAAAAGAAAGATCAGCGTGGAACTGGAAATGCATTCTCCTAAATGTGATTGGTAATGAAACTGATTTGTTTCTTAAAATGAATTCATTTAATATGGTTCTGCCTTACTTGGGATCAACCTTTTATTCCTTCTGTGGTGTTAATCTTACATGTTGTTATTAAGATGCCGAATACTGCGTACGTACTAAGTAAGTAAGATGGGGCTTTTACATATAAATATATATGACAAAATCATCATGTAAGCGCGACAAATCAATGTGAATAATAATTAATAATCAATAATAATTTGAATCACAACAGATTTTGTGCAGGTGTAGTAGTGGTCAGCAGTCATGCTGTCAAAAAGTCATGGGGTTTGCCCAAACTTTGAATAATGAAACGACGGCCTGAACACTGACTGCACCTGTGGTGAGTTTATTGGCACATGGGGAAATTCTGTAATTCACAACTGGAGATCATTACTTATTTGTGTGAACTATCTTAAGCAAACATACTAGGAGCCAACAGGAATATGTTGCCAATGCACGGTTTGGGCCAAAAAAGGAAAAATCCTCTCATGACACCTGTTTGTGTTCTTTTTTGGTTATTTTTTCCTCTAGGTTCTGTAAAAAACAACAGTTTTATCCCTCTGATACTGACAGTTTCCTAGCAAACTTGTAACAGTGGACTATGATTCAAAGTAGACGTATTCTTCATTAGGGGGAAAAACTTTCATGGACCAGCAGGCTTGGTAAACTGCAAAAGCTTTCTCATCTAGTCCCTCCATCCATTCATTATCAACCGCCTATCTGGGGTTGGGCCGCGGGGGCAACAGCCTAACCGTTCGTCCCCAAGACCCTGAGATACTGAGGCAGCACCTTGTCCCCAACAGAGAACATTCCACCACTTTCCAGCTAAGAACCATGGTATCGAATTTAGAGGTGCTGACTCTCATCCTTGCTGCTTCGTACGCTCCAGTGAGAGCTGAAGGTCGCTGCTGGATGGTGCCAACAACACCATGTCATCTTCAAAAAGCAGAGATGACAATCTGAGGTCACCAACAGGACTCCCTCCGCCCCTTGGCTTCGCCTAGAAATTCTGTCCATAGAATTGGCGACAATCAAGTCCATTCATGTTTAAGAATTAGCAACTGCAAAGTTTCTATCCTGTTCTCAACATTATAAAGCTTGGAAAACTGAAGACAAGAAAACATTGAAAAGTCTTTTTTTAGTTCTTTAGATATATTTCAGTGATTGCAACAGGCAGCAAAGGCTACAATTCCTTAGTATTATGTGAAATGTAGGACAGTTTTTGAGCAGTTTTCATTGAAAGGTGTGTTATGAGTCATTATTGGATCCATAGGTCATCTATTGGCTGTTACCAATGTTACAGGCAACCTAGTGGCATTTGGTAGTATCAAGTTGAATGAATAAACAACGCATTGTAGTAAAAAGAAAAGTTATACAATAGCAGTATATACACAATGTGCAGTAAATGTACAGTTGCTTGGTAATTTACAGATCACATCAATTATAACACTTGGCATTTATTGTTTATGTGTGTGTATGTTATGGGTTATTAGACGTCCTGATGGCCCAGGGGAAAAAAGTTATTTGTGAGTCTAGTGGTGTGAGATCGCATTGACCTTTGCTTTGCTTTACTTTACTCGGCAGAAGCTTTCATCCAAAGCGACTTACAAGGAGGAGAAGACCTATCGCGCCTTCCAGAGGGCAGCAGGTCAAACAAGTGGTGGGCAGGAGGTGAGGGGTCTCCTGACATGGCCTTGGTTCTCCTGAGGCAGTGGGTTCTGGATATGTAATTCAGCGAGGGTAGAGGGCACACAATAATTCAAGATGAGTGTGATCTTTCCTGTGCTTCCTGAAGTTCACAACCATCTCTTATCTTTCAAGAACATTCGGTGTCAGGTTGTTCTCCGAGCACCACAGAGACAGTTTCTCTACTTCAGCCCTGTATGCTGTCTCATCCCCCTCTGAGATGAGCCGAGCCACTGTGGTATCATCTGCATATTTAAAGATTTCATTGGTTGTGTGAGTTGGAGTACAGTCAAAGGTAAACAGGGCGTACAGTACAGTACTGTTTCGTATCTAAAACATAAGCATCAGTGTGAATATTATCTTAATCAAAAAATATAATGGTGCATACTATTCCAAGATAATGACCCACTGAGGCTGCTAGTATGTGGAGCAAGCATGTACTCGGTCATCTGTGGTGGAGATGCTGGTGAATGGTATGCTGAACAATAATAGCAACATAACCTGAACAGATTCACAGATTTATTAAACAAAATATCTTTATTTTGTCACACAAAACAGTCATTAAAGAGATAAGAAAAATGATAAGGAAAGAGACAGCAGCAGGTCCAGATTATGCCATTCTTTCTCTGTGGCCCGTGAATGTCTGTAACAGATTTCACAACAATTCATCTGGCAGTTGTGGAAATGGCAAAAAAAATAAAGACCCGCTGGCAGCAAAGTTAATAGAAACATTGTCATGTAACAATGACCATAGTATGTACAGCATTTAACACCACTCCATCAAGTTATCGAGTCTATGCTTTACCAAATCCATTGAAGATAACCTATGTGCTGCAAAAGCTGGTGAAGAAGTCTGAAGATTATCATTTGAATATGTGTTACAAAATGCAAAATGCCATCTTTGAGTTGTGATGATATTTCTCCCTGAACCACTAAAGTCAACATCATGGTGGTACTGAAGATGATTCATCCTCTGGGGACAATGAATGATTTCAGTCTGTCCTGGCATCAGCATGTTTTTTACAGAAGCTTGAAAGAACACTGTTTAGTCCCCGTTGACCTTCAACAGTTCTGTTTATTGTAATATATTTAATATTGTGGTATCGCTATGGCTCTTTCACACCTGTAGCATTTAATATTGTTCACGTAGTTATTGTGCTGCCTATATCAAGCTAACTAAAACATTAAGACAGCCATCAGTTGCCTGCTTCTAAGTAACCCTAAGTATTACTGAAAGGTATAGGACACTGAGGTCACAGCAAACCACCTCCACAAATAGCAATACACCGCTAAGAGAGGTTATAGTCATTTCCATAGAATGCAGAAGTGTTTACACAGACTAACGTGCATCACAATGACTCACTATGGGTTGACTTTCAGGCTGCGTGCAGAACATTAATTTATATGGAAATGTGTCATTTATATTGCTCTCCATACTGTATCATGCTCATGAATGCTAATGATTATTTTGTGATGTATATCAGCGCTGTAATCAATGCTCCCATATTTACTCTCTCTCATGCACACACATTTCTCCCGCTGATATGATTCATGTTCATGTGCATTAATAAACCAATTAATTTCTTTGAAACTGTTTTATTAAAAGTTTCAATCACATTAGTCATGTAATTTCGACTTTTTTTTTCCCTCACACATACACATTTGTGGTGGCCGACGTGGATGACTCACTGTGTGATTATCTTCATTCCCTGTCTCACGAAAGGCGCATGCACACACACACAAACGCACATCTCTCTGGGGATGGGAGCACAGGTATCAGATGGGGAAAAGCAAACATGAACACACTAGCATATGTGTTTCTACATATAGACTTATGCATATCCACTGTAAAGCAAACACATACCAACAGGATTGTTAAATGTTGTGTCCTTGTTGCTTTTGTCACATCATCAGTATGTTTGAGGATTAAAAAAACAAACAAACAAAGAAACTATAATTGAAACGTGAACCTGCTCCTGTGGTTCTGCGAAAGGCAATAGTGCAGCAGTGGGATGGATGAAGAGGGGAGTAAACGTTTGATCTGTCAGTGTGCGTGTGGAGTTACTGTATGTGCACAGCTGCACTCTAATAAATTGTATTGCTATGTGTGTGCGTTTATAAAACATGAAAATATGTTAATAAAAAGGTGCACTGTAGAAGGAAAAGGAAGAATAGAGCTGTGTTTGAGGGCGTGTGTATGCAGAATTATAAATGGGATATACAGGGGCAACTTTGTGTTGTTGAAAGAATATTTAGGTTTTCCTACTTTAGGTCTACACATATTATACCCCACTACATTTTTTGTCCCTGACTTTGAGCACTCGAGCCAAGTCTTGATGTGGTCTTCAATATTAAGTTGTTTCTGGGATGAGGTCCCAGAAGTTGCAAAAGTTGTGTAGCTTGGCGTTGCTTTTAAATTGGAGACATTCTGTTTGAAAGCTTTTAGAAAATATCACCTCTAAGGTGTCAGCACTGCTGGCATAAAAAAACACATTAGTAGGAAGTGGCTAGGACCAGAATAAAATACCTACCAACATTATGATCTTCATAATAACAAGAAGACTTTAAAAGACAACTTAAATAATGGGAAGAAGAGAAATTGTGTATTACAAAGGTGTTGCCCAATATTCTGCGTCTATCCATTATGTTTCATAGATTTTGCTTTCTTATGTAGTTTTTTGTATTTTTATACCACAGTAAAGAAAAGATGTTGACACTCACAACACAGAAATACATTGTTCATAAATGCTGTGATATACGATCGATCCTGAAGAAGCCAATCTGCATGTGCTTTTAGATTGAAAATCATCGCCAGTATAGCATAATCAGACAGAAATCAAATATATGTTTAAGTTGAGAAAGCAATGAATGCAAAAGAAGTGAGGCAAAGCTACCAGGTACAACGGGCTCAAATGTCTTGTAGCCCTCTGCAACCTGCATTTTGCTTTTTATTAACAAAACATGTTGATAGCCAACTAACATGAATGTTTAGTTGCTTCTAAGCATATTAAAAAGTGCTCCCAAAGCCAGAGGGACTCTAATTAAAATGTATCCAAGGGAGTTAAGGTCATGCAATCACTGTAAGATTCTCACAAATAGAGAAATACGCGCTTTTTATTTTCATGATGTAATTCCCTGAGTTCGTATAGCAGCATGTTGTAAAAAAAGGGATTAGCGATCACACCAGAGGACGACCTACAGCTAAAACGGGAACGGGATCAAGAGAATGAAAAATGATTGAGACTGTAGAATGGAAGGGAAGACCAAAAAAAGAAAGCAAAATGGGAGCATTGGAGGACAGAAGCGAAAGAGAAGAAATAGCTATGTGAACTAAAACACAGAAACAGACTCTCTCCGTGCACACTAGACACCCTGTTCACATGAGTACATTATACTACCAAAACTACTGGGACTACTACTTTGGGTCTCCAAACCATAAAGACCTGGATAAGTGAGTTTGGTGTGGAGAAACTTTGTGCGACCTCAACCCAACAGAACACCTTTGGGATGAATGAGAGGCCTTCTCGTTCTACATCAGTGCCTGACAACGTACTTTTAAACCATTTTTAGAGGGTTTCTGACGGACATAAGCAAACACACAAGTACAGACGTTTTTTTTCTGTGTTTATATGCAGGGCCAGCTGTGGATGCTACAGGCAAAGGTGTCCATACATGCAAAACCCAGAAAACGTTACTGCCCTCTTGTCTATTATCCACCTTAGATATGTTAGCAGCATTCTGAGAGTGTACAGAATAGCAAAGCAAGCCAACACTGTTGTCATTTATCCTTACAGCTTTTAATTAACTGAACACTCCTGATGCAGGTAGTCATCAGTAGCTAGAAAACTAATAGGGCAGTGGCCAGTACTGTATATAGTATATACAGTACGCAGTATATCCTTTAGATCTAGTTTGACTGATGATGATGATTATGATGTGTTGTTCTGTTCTAAACTTAGCTCTCAACATCCTTACAATGATGTCGCTGAACAAACAGCACTGCGCTCTGATCGTAACACAATGTTTGCAGGTTTGCTCCCTGCTGAGCCATCATACAGAGACTTGTAGCTCTCAGCGTACTGTGTCATTCACCTAAACAACCCACTATTACAATAACAGAGAAGTATTGTAATACAGATCTGGTTCAAATACAATCACAAGCATTTCAGTGCAACTGGCACTTTGGTATGCAGGTGTTGGAGTCCTGCCTTTCTGTTGCAATATGTACAGCACCCTGTCTTAAAGGTCTTGTTTTCAACCTTTTTCTGCCTAAAAGTGCTTCCAGCTGAAAATTTTACCCATGCTGATGACATGTGGAGGGGTTCTGGAGCAGAACTAGAACCCCTTTTCGAACACAGTACACTCTAGGTGGTATTTCTAGAGTGTTGTTTCTTCGTGAGCTATAGATCCACAAGAAGGCTATTATTGGGCAGTTGTCTACAAACCTCAGGTTTGGTGATGGACTCACGGTTCCCCCATTCCTTGCCACATGTCAAATAGTTCCTGGGCAAGAAACTGAAACCTGAACCCTTGGTGCCATAAGGAGGACAGTAAACTTTCCCATCTCTGAGTCTCTTACCTACACAATGATATGTTACATAATATGTCAACCTATAATGAAAGTATTTTTAAAATCAAACCCGGAACATCACTTGAATAGATAATCTGAATATGAGTGTTTACCAAAAACGATCTGTAAACCCTGCCCGTTTGAACTGCGCTAAAGGTGCAAGTTGGATGTTCTGGAATTCATACAAAGCAATCCGGTACCTCAGAAAACACATGTGAAACATGAATGACCAGAACAAAAAAGAATGAGCAGGTTATGTTATGGTTGCATTGTTAAAGTGGGTCTGTTTGACACTTCTTTGCTACATCGCTGCACAAATTATTAATGCAACATTGAAAATGTGATATATGAACAATGGTGGAACAGACAGCAGAAACAAATACAGTCGATGAAGGTGCTGAGACAAACATGCCCACTCACTGTCCTTCACCACAGGAGTCATGGAACACTTTCACACTAACAGCCTGGCCTCTGACTTGTAACAAGATGCATGTAGACATTAATCTTCATCTTGATTTGCTTCCATCTGCTGTAGTAACAATCACAGTGCCACGAGTCACTTCATTTTTCAAAAAAGGTATCAATCCAAAGCCATTTCTGCATTTATAATGTGTTGTTATATAACATTAGTTTAAATACATCACTGGCAGACTTTGATACCATGAGATGATTCTGTAAGAAATGACATGTTCTGTGTGTAAATTTGAATAAAAGCATTCAAACAAATGTGTACACACACTTTTCTTTGTATAACCATGAAATAAGGATGACAAATGAATAGATTCAAGACTTTGATGAACCACAGCACTACAGGATAAAGCAGGTAGACCAGGAATGGTCTAACATGGATTTTTTCTACATTTCATTACATTAGAAGATGATCCTGATGGATTTACAAACAATTGGGTTCCTACTAGCTACTAGTTGGCGAGTTAAATGTGGCAGTTTATGGTGTAACGCAAAGAGTTTGCACTTTTAAGGTGAGTTTTTGTTCATTCCCATTGTTTCCCATTAGTGAATGTTGTCACTTTTCTTAATCCAAACTACAATCTTCCCCTAAACCCGTGGTTCCCAAACCCAAGTTTTCGGGAGGACTGGGTTAGGGAACCACTGCCCTAAACCTAGCCACATTACATAAGAAGCCTTTGTTCTTATACAGAAGTATGTTGTTGTGTCTGTGTCTTGTGTCTGTTGTTGTGACAGTGAATAATATTTGCTGGTAACAACAGTTACTGAATGGCTTGACATCACTGGGATAGGGTGGTCCACTGACTAGTAGCCAGGTACTGTGGATTTATGAAACCTTTTTTTTGCTTGTAACAGAACAATGTGCTGAAAATCTGTGCAGAGCTGTGTGGAACTGGAAGGTGGGGATGACCGAGGCCAACACTTTCCACATTGCCCATAGTGACTCTATGCACATGAAAATATTGATTAGTACAGCTTTAAGTCACACATGCAAAGTGCATGAACCATTCAACCATTTCAAAGGGAAAATAAAAGCCACATTTTCCGTGTTTAAGTAAGGCATCACTAAGACGCCGCTTGGTTAACACCTGTGAATGAATTAGTATTGTCTATGTCACAGCAAATTCTAGACCATCATGTCCCCACAGTATTACATTACAGACAATATGCATAAAGCGATTAGAAATGCAATTGGTAGCTATTTAAAAATTAAACCCCTACAAACCCCCCTGCTAAAGCCAAATCCAAATAAACACTGTAAGCGCTAAATCTGTGGTGTCAGGAGTCTTTGAGCTGCCTTCAGCAGAGTCCACATTATTACCAAAGCTGACCCACTACATGTCCTTGAGGGGCCAATTCATTAGTTAGCTGGAAAGCCCAATCAATCACAATGTGTCATGAACGACTACAGATCATAATTCAGCTCAGGTACAGCAAAGAGAGGGGAAAAACAGGCAAATGAGGCGATGGATGGATGGGAAGAAAGGCAAACAAGATGAATTGGCAGGCAGGAGGTAAGGAAGAAGGATGACTGCGGCTTTAACTGCAGACAGTTTAAGGTGGTATCTCAGGAGCTGCCTGGTGTTGCAGTCATTACAGAGCACCTATCAATCATGAGGCAGCACAGTACATTTTCATTTCCTTTTTAGACTCGCTTTTTTTTTCCTGGACAAGGAGCAGCCACGAGGCATTGACTCAGTAAGGACAAATGGAACTTTAACAAAAGTGTTGTTTTATTTCAAACGAATCCTTCCTCAGCTGGATTCAGGTGATACAGTATGAGCTATTGATTAGCGGGGGAAGAGCAGAAAGGAAAGTCTCGGACGCGTTCCCCAGGGATGCAGTCCCAAAGGTCCAAGCATGTCTCATCCACTTGTGCTGGAATTGCTCCCTTGCCTTTCATTGATCTGTCATAGATCAGTGTAGTAAAATAGAAACAGGTGTAGGTGTGCACCCGGAGGAAACAGCCGCACATTAATCACTGCCTGTGCTCAGACACACATGCAGCTGCTCCCAAGTTAACGTGAATTGGTTTAATGATGATTTTTCTGTCAGATTACAAAGATTTAAATGACTTTCAAGGCCCTTGGATGCTTAAAAGTGATGATTCGGAATGATAGTAATTCAGAGCTTCACAGGTGGAAAGTAGCTAGCGCAATTAGTTGGACCCTTTACCTAAGTACGAGTATTTCCATCTTGTTATACTTGTAGAGTTTATTTCACTAGATTCTGACTGCATTTTATCCTCTATTTGTGACATGTGAAAACTAAACTCTCCTTAATTGTATTAAACGTTGGGCATTTTATCAAGGGACCTGCTCTCAAACACAAAATCCACATGTTAATATAATATTAATA
Organism: Microctenopoma stevenorrisi; assembly: GCA_032270685.1. NCBI lineage: Eukaryota > Metazoa > Chordata > Actinopteri > Anabantiformes > Anabantidae > Microctenopoma > Microctenopoma stevenorrisi. The sequence goes on along the minus strand of JAUMTR010000002.1, from coordinate 2,532,107 downwards.
TGATACATGTGTTTGGTTGATGGGATTTTTTAAAACAAGTCTTTAGCAGTCAAAGTGCTGCTGAGGCTCAGCCAGAGAATTGTAGCAAACCAAGGACCCAGCGTTGTGTAGGTGCCATGTTGAACGAACACTAGGTCAAACGTCTGACTGATGTGGAAGATGAAATGAGATGATAAACGCAGAAGATAACAATATATGCCACTCTCTCTGTGGCAGGAAGAAACAGTGATTAATTGCAGCGCACAAATAAAAAAGAAACTCTCACTGCTGCAACACAATCAAACCATTTTGTTGAATTAAATGTGTCACCTCTTTAAAGGTGTTAAATGTTTGAAATATTGGTACCTCAGCAGAACACAGTCAGCCATGTATCGTACACAACGTACCCAGGTGTCATGCAGTAGTAATTGAACTGTACACAGCAGCCATGTTGACGTGTTGAAGCAGGAAAAGCATTTAAAAGCTAGTGACGTTCTCGCTGTGACAAGTCAACGTGTCAGTTTGCAGTAAGTTCCACTGGGAAAGTAGCTGATGATTCCTGATTATTGTTGGTGCTGTTTAACCAGCATTCCTTCACTCATTCAGCTCTGAACATTTCCAAATGTTTCCGCTGTCTATCTGTACCGACTTTGAGTGGTTACTAGTCAAAAGAGTCTGCAGTACGGTGCAGCAGTGGAGCCAATAAGGTCTGTCTGCAGCAGCACACCCATCGCTTCATCCCTCCACCCCAACACGCCTCTCTTTCAGTGGCTGTGTGTATTTGTCTTGTCTTGCTTTCAAATCATATCATTATGATAGTAATTAAAATAAGTAAGGAAAACAACTCACACATACTAATTACATTAAATGAATAAAAGTAGCATTGGTGATGAGGGCTTCATATTGGTCTGGTCTGATTAGACCAGTGTATGGTGGAGTGTGATGTCGCACAATTCAATGCACCAATATAAAGGGTTTCCATAGGAAGAGAGTAAGGACCATGTCATTTATGTTAGGTTTGTACACACCCACAACGTCTAGATACAAGGTCTGATCAGACAGCATGGATGAACAGTCAAGTAGGTGGCCTGTGGGTGTGTGAGGCAGCGTTAAGGTTAAAGTCAACGCTATAGGGATTTAATCCAGCATTCCCAAAGCACTGGCAATGGGAGACATAGCAAAAGATAACAGATTAAAATATAATCTCAAGCTTAAAATAAAATTGAACATAAAGAGGTTAAAATTCCAAATTATTAAATCACAAAATGTTTTGTTCCATAAATACCCATTTATGATCTACACTGATTTAGTCCACCATGGCAGGAATGACCAATACAGTAACATGTTGTCGTTAATTCAACAAACAAATATTTGAGTTAAGCTTTATGAAACATTGTTTTGTTATTGTTGTTTTAAATTGTTTAAAACATAATTTTTAAGACTAAAAGAATCTTAAATTACATCAAGGCAAGAGATAAAATATAATTGTGCGCTTTAGCTTTAGCGACAGGTAATACTCATCACTGAAGTGGAAAATACAATGACTTTAGTGAGCACAGTTATTTTAGGAGGGCAGGGGTCTATATTTGTGAAGGTAGAAATCTCATTCTGTAGGCACTCATTAGACTTTCAGACCAAACTGGTGCCAGAAATGAAAAAAAAGAAATGTATTTAATCGTGGCTGAATAGGACTCTCAAGGGGATTTGAATTTCCACTGAAATTTTGTCCTTTACTAAGTAGCTGCATTCAATGAAAGTCTGGAAATAAAAGGTCAGATTTGAACTCATGACACTGATGATGCCTAGTGAAGAGACACTGTCAAATGAAACTTTAGTTTGAACTCATGACAAGTTGACACTCCAAGGCTGCTGAAGCCTCAACACACCGGTGTCGGGAGACTTCCTGAAATCTCACACGAATGTGACTGAATGGTGTGAAAACGGCAGCCAAGTGGCTACAACAGAAGAGCACTGGTGGTTTTGTTCATGTTTAATGAGGCAGCTGGTGGGGCGGCGAGGCATTGTTTTCATCTCATCGGGGATGCACTGAGTAATTTGCAGTTACCGGGGAGATGCCATCCCCTTTCATCCCTCCTCAAATGGCCGACTGACCGCGGAGGATGCCAAAAATGCTGCGGTACCATTACCGAGCACATTGTTGTCATTAAACAGACATAGGAGACAAATGTGTCCCCACAGCTTAATAAGTTGTCAGAGAAAAAGAAAACTGTGTAGTTAAAGTAAATGACACATAAAGGAAAAGTACAGAAGTATTATTATTACTTGTCATGATAAGAATAAACACAGGTAAAGTCTGTTTGTTGCAACCCATGGTGCATACACCACATTTTTCATTTATGATTTTGTTAGATGATGTATTAACAGGCTGAATTTTGCAGACATAGAAAATGTGATGACTTAATGATTCATCATCAAATCTGAAAAAGCAGATGACACTTTATGATAATGCTCTATCCCCAAATACTGATGTTGACTGTGATAGGTTGCACAGTTTCAACAGTCTGCTGTTTGACCTTCAAATAGAAATGGTAACCGTTTCATCAACTTGAAGGTTTCCTTGGCTTATTTTTTCCTCAGTTCCCAACTTTTGTCTAGAATTAACTATTAAAACATACTGACTGCTACACTGTAGTTTCCAATTCAAGATTCATAAAGACATTTTTTCAATAAACACATGACTGTTTTTAAGTTTAAATGATCTCTATTTTGAAATACTTCTGGTGGTGCTGGAAAAAAATTCATGACACACAGATGACAATAGATTAAAGGGGGGAAGAAGAAAGCTACGATAACATCTAAGATGAAAAGAAGGGTATCTCCTGTGAGAACACAATAAGAAATACGATGCAAAGAGACGTAAAGGCAAACGAAAGCACATATTACATTCACAGATAACATTTGTTCCTAACAGAAGAATGTGTTTCCATAAAATTACTTTCACAAACATTAACCTTTTACAAGACCATCATTCTCGTGTTATCATGAAAGCAAAGGTTTTTAAATTCCAGTATTAAAATGAACAAGGACATTTCTGGTGGTACAATTTTTCTATTATGTCTGAAATTTATGCTGTTGTGACAGTCTGACACTCAAGACTTTTATGTGTGATATTAAAATACCACTCTACCTGCTATTAGGGTATTGAATTGGCAAAAGGCAGGTAATTTAATCCATATCAGTATACAGGGGTTACAGAGAGTTACATGTGAACTACTACATGTGAGAAAACTTAATATTGTAATTCTGAAGTGTTTATAGAAACACCCCATACCCACCAGTGGCACTTCTTGTCTTGGATGCAACAACAAACGTGGAGCAAAAACCACCATCAGTTTGAAGTAGTAAAACTACTTTGGCATGATACTTTGGGTTTTATTGTGGTATTATTGTGTACCTGGGCACAAGTCAGGCCAAGCATTTCAGTTTTATCTCAAAGTATATCTCAAAGCACTGCAAAGACAGGATTATCTATTTGTCTCTGTCATATGATACTCTAGCCTGCAAACCATTGGTTGGGCTTCACGCCCAGGTTGGGGACGTGTACTCTAACATAATACAACCAGTGTCCTGCACCGCCACATAATTCATGATTGATAAAACAGTCCTGTAGAATGTGCAGGGCAAAGTGAGGTGACACTATGAGTGGAAAGATTAATATTTAATTTTTCAATCTTTTTCTTCTGATTGGTTCATGGATACTTGTTTTGTGTTACTTCTATTGGGATTTCAGCAGAAATAACTTTGATCAAAAGCATGTTGTGTAGCCCCTGAGATGCCCTTTACGTCTAAACTTCCAGAAAAGGGAGCAATGTTGAGGCAATACTACAAATAGAATTAATGAAATGCCTTTCTTTTTCTTATTCCGAGCCTTGGATTAGGAGAAATTCTCCTGCAGCCCAGCCGCACTATTCCACACTCTCTGCTGTGTTCTTAGCTCACAGTGCCCCTTGTGGCCAATTCGACTTTTCAAAGCATGCTTCCTTCATCCTTCAGCAGAATGCCAAAAAAAATGCAGGAAAAACCTTAGGAAACAGTCCCACCAGATAAAAAGACATTCTGAGTCACAGCAGAGACAGTTACGATTCAGCACAGAATTGCATAACTATCTCCTCAGCAGGTGGGATGATAACAGCACAGAGGACACACAGGAGATGTTTTAATTGCAATAATGTCTAGTGAGTTGAAGTAACTCAAAATAGACCTTTTCTCAGTTTTTAGTGATGCCGTAGTAGCCCCTCCAGGACCCCTAGAGCTTACAGGAACAGGACCCTGCACAGGAGCCAAGGCACTGCAGTAAAATACTAGAGTCACAAGACACTTTTCCAGCCAATTTAAGTGTTTTGTTTAAGTAACCAAATGGTATTTCAGCTCTATTACAGGGTGGCACAACTGAAAGATGGAGAAAAGAAAGGGACAGTTTGCAGGGGGTGACATACAGTATCAGATTCATGCCTCCCCACAGCCCTTTTTTAGTTCATAACTGCCAAGGGTATTAATAATTAATAAGGACAATTCTCTGGCATCTGCATGAGTCATACTTTCTGCTACTTGGTTTCCCAAAAGCTCCATAGTTACACAGAGGCAAGGAATCTGAATTTTTAACCCTAAAATGGAAAAGGTATGAATATTTGATAGGAGGCTAAAAACAGATGAAATGATGACACCTGCTAGACAATAAGGTCAACTTGTTTCAAAGGTTTCAGAGGTTTTGAAAAATGCCTCAAGAAAGACTCAAATGTCATAAAACCAGTGGTGGAGTTTGCAAAGCAATAGGTCTCAGTGATAAACGTCGGATAATTGAAAAAAATACAAATGGTTTTATGGCCTCAAGAGGAACAGGCAGCAGTTTCACAGCTTCCACAGCCGGTTTCTTCGAAACAAAACAGACTAAGCACACGTATATTATGCTTGAAGGGCAGTCAGTGTTTGTACATGAACAAAACCAGTACTACATGCTTTAACTTATGCTGTCCAACTCTGAGCCGTCAGACAATCCAGCTTGTTCAGCGAAGAACTCAAAGCAGAGTACAAAGGAGTTGGCAGTTTGAGCGCAACAATCATTTTGTCTTAAAGTAGCCTAGAAAAGCTGAGAGGATGTCATCTCAAAAAAACGAAAAATAGGGGAACACAGTGCAAATAGGTGTTGATTTTAATACCTTGATTTAAACATTATTATACAAGAGAAAATTAACCAATATACAGGAGATTTATGACCGATAGAAAATTGTATTTATTATACTTTCCAAGATACATTCTATTCATTTGTAATGTCAATAAACACTCAGAATTTTAACTTAACAATACCTTTAAATAAGGACCAGATAAAGTTAACTTGATGAAATCAATTTGAAATAGAACCTGTCCTCACAATATAACCTCAAACTAAATGAATTTAAAATAAATATTTCAAGCCATCGTGACTGAGCAGATTTACTAATATTGCACATGGTATTTTTTTTCTGACATGATTCTCTCCAAATGAGACAATTTAGAGCCTTAACTGGTCACCATCTTCGACCTCGCAAAGTTGTCTTCATACCCGTCCCCAACAATTCCATAAGAACCATATCAAGTTTAATGCACATTTATTTTGGTTGCATAATGTTAATAAGAAACCTTTTACAAGATACTGTGGGAGATATAAGAATAACAAAACTGTTGAAATCGGACAGACTCTATCAGGCCTCGCCTTGCCGTGTGACACAACAGATAAAAGAAAAAAAAAAGTAAAGAAAGGAAACATCACAGATCATGTTTCACAACCCTCGTCACGTGGGTCAAGTTCCTCAGTAAACTGGGAGAAACCAAAACCCTTGAATCGATTCACCAGCAACCTCTGGTAACCTGAATTAGCTCGGGTGCATTGTTCTATCAAGTCGACTCTTCCGCTTTTTGTGTATTATTCATTTTAAATAATACCAATAACTTGTTAAATAATCCTGCATAGAAAAATAAATTAACTATGTTAAATTTTTTTTACTACGAATTTAGAGCTGACAAGGGGAGGAGGATCACTGATTGAACTGTACTAGCGGCTTGTTTGACTTTTCTGGCTTGTAGTCTCTTGATAATGATGCTCCGTCATACAGTAGGCGCTATGTGTGTGTGCGTATGTATGATGTTTGTCTTTCCTTGTAATTTACAAACCAGTCCCACAGATACAAATAATGTAAGACTTACAAAATAAATTCCAGGTTACGCTTACATGGCAAGCAGCTTTGTAATTTTTTATCCTTGGGTTTGTCATTTTTCAGAAACAACGTCCTCTGACAGTGTATGTGCCATTAGATTTCACCCAAAACATACAGTTACTTTAAGTAGCAATTTTGGAAAGAGAAACACAACTCCATTCAGAAGACACTATATTTAACATGGCTCTTTACACAAAAAAACAAGTGATAAAATCATTCCACAAAAGAGTTTTGCACGTGCCTCCAATTCCCACGAACGGAAAACAGGGACCATTTAGCCTTCTGGCAAAGAGCAGGTGTACTGCTACTGGTGTGTAATCCACACAGGACGTGTCTGCAGCCGACTCCAGAGAGAGCTTCCCCAAGATCAAACGGATATCCCCGCAAATTAAAGTGAAATCAAACAAAAAGAAAGCAAAGTAGCATCCATTGAGTCACCGATTCTGTTAATCTCCTCCCAGAAGTAGTGATTTACCATACTTTCCAAAGCAACAGAACAACAACCAACCCTCCTTTTTTTTCCTTTTTTCTCACTTTGTTTTGTTTTAAAAGAGGGTTGAAGACGGCGAGGTATATTCTCGAGCACTGTTTTCAACACCCTTTGATTTGGTTGGAAAAAGAAAAGGGGGAGAAAAAAAGAACAACAAAAAAAGAGATAAGTACCCATTTCAATAGCAGCAAAAAATACTATGACTGTCTGGTTGCTTTTTAGGGTGTCCTGTGGTGTTTATGTGGGATTCATACATGTAGTGGCATGGATAATCCAAAAAGTCATTTAGTGTGAAATACATCCATGCGGATTCTAATAGCTTTGTAGTGTGGAGCCATTTTGTCCATCTCCGCATTGGTCATTAAGGATTTCCAGAAGGCACTTTTTTGCTGTCGGTATGTGGGAGTGTGTGTACTGAGAGACACAATGAGAGATGAGGACAGAAAGCAAGAGGTCTGGGTGGTGGGGGGCTGTGAACGTGTGACTAAAGGGGGGAAAACAAGCGGAGAAAGGCAGATGTGTTTGGCTGTCTTTTTGCCTGTTTATGTATGTGTGTGTGATCAATGCACTAAATCTAACCCAACAATCCCTACATTTTACTCAGTGCAGTCTGCTCCTCGAGCACCTGCAGGTAATCAGGCGTTCCTTGGAGCTTGGCTTTCAGCTCGTAATACTCACTTTTTCTCTGCTCCACCACGATCTTACTGTGGTTCCCGCCTATCAGCGACGATTTCTTCATCTTTTTATCCAGCGTTTTCTCTGGGTAGCGTATTTCGTACCCGCCCATCCCTATACTGTTGAAATCTCTTTTGCTGTCCAGGAAGTTCTGGATGAACATACTGGGCTCTCGGTTGGGGAGGAACTCCTCGAGCTCATCAATAGTGCTGAGACGTTTGTTGCGCTCCAGGGTAGAGAGCGAGTCTTTATCCTTGTCGGCACTGTTTCGGAGGATGATTTTCTGCCTCTGTGAGTCTGCAAACTTGAAGCCAGCATCCATGTCTGAGGAGCGTCCGATTCCACAGGTGTGGCTTTTGCCAATGTGCTCAATGGTCTGGGGGATAAACGTTTCGCCTCCCAGATCGTCTCCTGGGATGGAGCCTTTTTTTCCTGATTTGTGGCTGTGTCGGCGGAGCTGCAGCGACATGGAGCCACACTCCTGGTTTCCCAGACCCTCCTGTCTGCCTACAGGTTTTTTATTCCGCCTCAGGACAAAGACTAGGAGGCAGAAGGCCACAAACACAGTAAGGATAAGCACTACGAGGATGCTGAGGATCATAATTGAGAGAGGCACAGGTCCTCCTGGTGGGGCTTTGCCAACTCCAGCAGGTGACACTGAGGTCAAAACAGGGGTGGCGCTAGTGAAAATAAACGGAGGCTTTGCAACAATCTTAGGACACAGGATCTCATTTTTCAGGAGGCGCAGCTCAATGTTGGCGAACTGCACTGGGGAGGCACATTTCACCTCTTTGGCAGATACCCCATCACTTAGCTTCTCCAGCCAGAGTTTGAGGGCAACCAGATCACAGGAACACTCCCACGGGTTCCCTTCCAGGTCTATCTGGGTCAATGACCGCAGCTGGTCCAAGACACCGCTCACTGGCAGGGTCATGAAGTGGTTGTTTTTCAGATTCAGCCTAGCTAAGGAGACGCCCGCAAACACATAAGCGGGGAGACTCCGCAGAACATTATTGTTGAGATACAGGAGTTGTAGATTCGGCATGGAGTCAAACGTGCCTGCTAAGATTTCTTTTATGGCATTGTATTCCAAATATAGGTACTGTAAGTTTGTGAGGCCCAAAAACATTTCAGGGTGCAACTGTTCAAGCTGGTTTCCATTTAAATACAGTCTCCTCAGGTTAGTGAGGTTAGCAAACATGCCTTTCTGGACTGTGACAATTTGATTGCTGCCAAGATGAAGCAAATCTAAACCCTCAAACCCCTGGAAATCGGTCGGGCTTATGTCGCGGATGTAATTCCCACTCAGGTGAAGTTTCTTTGCGTTTGGGGGTTTGGGCATGAGATCAGCTAGATTTCTTATGTTCCTCTCCTGACAGCTGACACTAATGCCAAAGTCAGAGGGGTGAGCTTTACAGCTGCAGGGCTGTGGGCACAGCAACGGTGGGGTCCGTGTCTGAAAGGAAACAATTTGGGTATTTTTTCCAAATGGGGGCAAACCGGCAACAATGCCATTACCGTAAATCTTAGACGAGTCAGTGGTTTTTGGCGCTTTTGTGGCTATGGCAGCCACGGTTGTTGGGGACATTTTGGAGGGAAACTGCCCACTATCAGGCAGTGCAGGTGGCATAAAATCACTTCCTGTTCCCATGGGACAAAGTTCCTGTTTGTTAGTTTCTTTCAGCAGCCTCCCGTACAAATCACTTGGAGTTTCACATATGGCCTCACCAATAAAAATATTATAGGGCATGTTTTCAAGCCATGCTTTGAGCGGTGCTAAATCACAGGTACAATTCCAGGGGTTGTCATCCAGCTGCAGCTCTACAATGCGCCCTATATGCTCCAGAACCCCCAGATAAGGAAGCTTCTGGATCCTGTTCCCCCTTATATCCAGATGTGTGAGTGAGGCAAAGCGAAATATGTTGTCGGGAAGTGCCTGTATGAGATTATCATTTAAGATGAGCACTTTTAGCTTGTGTAGTTTGTTGAATGCACCCTTTTCAATGTACTTTATTAAATTGTAATCAGCCTGAAGGTATTCCAAGTTTTCAATCCCTTGAAAGGTGTCTGCTCGCAGCACCTTTAACTCATTATTGTTCAGGTGGAGCTGTTTCAATGCACTCATCCCCAAAAATGCTCCACCTTCTATGTTCTGCAGTTTATTGTTCCCCAGCTGTAGTGACACAGCGTGAGTGAAGTTGAGGAACGAGTTTGGGTACAGTATGATTAAGAAGTTGTTCTGGAAGTTTAGGTGGTACAGGGACGAGGCCGGTGGGATGAGCTGCGTGGGCCGGTAGACGGTGATCTTCTCGCAGTTGACGTACAGCACGTTTTCCACCGACATACAAGAGCAGGCGCTGCAGGTCTCAGCCATCAAATCCGATGCGGACGGGTCTGCCATTGGGGGTCCGTACGACACCGAGGGGGAGGAGAGGGAGGAGGAGAAGGAACCGGAGATGGAAGAAGAAAAGGCTGCCAGGAGGAATACGAGCAGCATCTCGCCGGTTAGAAATCCTCCCCCAGAAAACCATTTAGTAACCTTTGGAGAAAAAAAACACACGCAAGTCCAGAGACGGGCACATGCACACCCACAAACACACACAGAAAGCAAACCATCAAAATACAGATTTCATATTGTTATATGCTGCATTTAATCCATTTACAAAAATGTGACATTACAAAACATACATTTTTACTCCTATGTTATTGTATTAGGACGTTATGTAAATTTCCATGTTAACAATGCATGTTCACTGCACTTTTTAACAGAACCATCGGGATGATGATGCAATGATTCACCCTAATTATAGGACAAGCCAAATGTTTGATGCAGATTAGAGGAAAAGTACCATATGCTGTGGAAATTACTCAAAGCCACGAGCTGCTGCACAGCTCTGCATCTTATTCTAACACACAGTGCGTTTGAGCGTAGTCTTAGAAATGTTTAGGACAGCAGCAGCAGCAGAACTACAGGATATTCTTCTCTCCACACATTCAACATAATCAAAGTCAAACGGCTGCAGTTCTCTCTCTCATTTAAAACCAGCAGCAGCAGCAGCAGCAGCAGCAGCACCGCCTTCAAGCAGCACATTGGGGTTATTAAGAAAAGCAACTGTGAGAGCAAGGGTGGGGGGTATTGGGACTGTGCCCATTACTGACATATTGAGAGGGTTTGAGCGCTGCCCATTTATCACACGGGGATTTTCACATGTGACACCCAACTGGTTTTAAATGTTAAGATTTCAATGCTGTTCAAATCTCCGAATTCCAATTTTATACAGATACACAGGTGAAATCTAAATGAATAACACTTACCCAAGGCTGAGGTGGTAATGAATGCGGCTCCCTCTGGAGACACGGGGCAGCATTGGTGAGACATGGATGAAGACGTGCGCAAACAGTCCTCCCAGCTCAAGTAGAATACAGACAGTTTCAGGGCGCAACAAGGTCTGGCCAGCATCTATTTCTCCATGTAAACTACTGTACATCAGCCCTAACCGAGCACACTTGGATGGGTGCAGCGGAGACGGTGGGGACAGAGCAGGCTGTGGGGAAGGGGGGTGAGAATCCGATTTCACCCGATGCGTCTCTTGCTGACGGGCTCCTCTTGCTTGGAAAAATTACCCCTTTGGTCGTTCGGTCCCCAAGGTGATAATACTACCTCCATGGGAGAGGATTCATTTGGCTTCAGGAGGCACAGGCAGAGGGAGAGAAAGTGAGGGAGACTGGGAGAACGGGGAGGTGAAGGTAGAGAGAGATAAGTGAGACGAAAGAAGAGAGAGGGAAAGAGAAAGGGAGAGGCAGGCGGCTTTACAGATCCTGACGGCGCGTCCAGCGACTCCAAGGCGTGAAAGGAGGCGCGAGGCGGGCGGTGATGCGGGGGAATAAGTCCGTCATCCCTGGAGTCTTTTTTACAGGGAAACTAGAGGAGAAAAAGCGAAACAGAAGACATGAATTGTGGGGGGGGGGTGCGAAAATGATGGCCCACAATGTGCGTCTGGCTCGCCTCAGCTCAGCAACCCCCAACGACCCGATGAATAAACGCGGGTTTGTTTTGACCGAAGTTGCGCACCGGGATAATTCTTCTCAGGTCCAACGCTGCCAAAACGCTCCCATCAGGCTTTGTGTGTCACAACATTGTTTTCCATGCGGACAGCATAAATCCAGTCTTTCTTCCTCCTTCACACTGTGTGGAAACTAGTTATTTTCTCTGGACAGATCAGTTCACTCGCAGGCAGTGAGAGAGATGCTTATTTCTGTCTCCTTGCAGCGAAAGGAAATTAGGGGGAAAAACGAAGGACTGTGATGGAATCGAAGCTTCTCTCCCGGAGAAAAAAAAAGCGGAAAAGCACAGAGAGAAACAGGAGAGACAAGTCGGGACAACAGAAACCGGTGCGTAAAAATGAATAATGCAGTTATTGAGCCTTCAGTCCGCTGCGGCGCAAGTGAGGAGCTGGAAAGTCCGCGTTTCTTTCGATCCCATCCGTCCAGGAAAAATGAACCGTGAACTTCAATAAGGATGTGAAGACAGAGAGAGGTGGGGAAGAAAAACAAAGCAAAAAGAAACGATCCAGTAGTGGGGAGTTAAAGGTGAGGAAGGCGAGCTTGTGTTTCCCCCTCCTCAAAGACAGAACCGTATCCGTGTCAGGCTCCTTCTGCAGCCGCATTCACAGAGCTTCCCACACGACTGGAAGAGGAGAATGCAGAGATGTAGAGAGGCAGGAGGAGGGAGGGAGGGAGGTGGGAGCGCGCGAGAGAGAGAGAGAGAGAGAGCGAGCGCGCGAGAGAGAGAGGGTGGGAGGAAATAAGAAAGATGGTGTGTGTGTGTGTGTGTGTGGGGGGGGGGGGGGCCGCTCGCACATAGAGCTAAAATAAAACGATTAAAAAAACTTCCTTAAAACAGATCAGATGTTTTCACAGCGCACTTTACGCGCATAGTTTCTTTTATTGTGACCCAATAATAACCACATATTAAATAACATACGTGTCTATATAGACAGAAAGCTGCGGGCATCTTTCATCTTCACCTGTGTAACCTCCAAGAGGAAGCAAGATCAGAGCTGAGTGTGTGCTCGCCCGGTTCCAAATCGTCGCATTGGGCTTCACTTGCGCGCGCGCGCGCGAGAGAGAGAGAGAGGGAGTCTGTGCGTGTGTGCGCTTCAAACCGGGCACGGGAGCGCGCCTGTGAGCGGCATTTTAAGTAGGAGAGAGAGAGAGAACAAGAAGGGAGAGGGGATTACTATTCAGGAGTGCTGCAGTCAGACGGACTGCGAGGGAGGAAAAAGGGGGAGAAGGATGTGGGGAAATCAGTCAATCAGAGCCTGATGCGCTCCACGCTCTCCCTCTGGTTTTGTGTGTTTCTGCAGGAGAGAATGGAGCGAAGTGGAGCTCAGAGAGACGGGTGGAGGGAGGTGGAGGAGGGAGGAGATGCGCCGTGAGGTATAGCTACACCCCATCTATCAATCTATCCATCTATTTATCTCCATCTATCTATCTCTCTGTGTGAGGTGAGTCCCGGGCTCAGAGCGGCGTGGGCGCGGCGCACCGGCCGCGCTCTTGTCCGTGTTCAGCTGACACCCATGGGAGAAAAGAGGAGTCGGACCTGAAACCTGACTGCGCTCGGCCTCACCGGAAGCCTCACCTCTGGTTTCCTCTTGCAACAGGTGGCGGAGCCAAGTGACGCACAGCAGGAAAGAGAAGATGGGAGCGGGAGTGAAGTGTGGATTTCAGCACCAGAGGAACCACTGAACAAGTCAGTGGCGGCGACGCAGGCGCAACAGAGGTTGTCTGTTAAACCCTAGGGGGGGGGGAGCAGGTAGCTGTCCAGTTGAAGGGAAAAGAAACGTTTCCTCACACGGATTACAAATAGCTGGCTGTAAGCATATCACAAAGCAGTTTAGGTAAAAATGAGGCTTCTTGTTCAATGTGTGGATGTTTTCACACATTCAGAACAACCTTCGGGCAGCACTGTGGTTGATTTGTCGTTTTTCACCTGTGACTTTCAGATGAACACACTTCATGCAGAGGCTGCACCTGTGTAGTGATCTATTTACAGTCCAGAACAGTCTCTGGAAAGTTCTGGACTGTAAATGGACTCTAGCTGTGAGCTGCTCAGGACCTTTACGTTAACAGGTGGACGTTATGTTCTGTGAAGACTTTCACACACTGTCACAACGTGTCATTTGTTTACTGAGACTGCATTCAGTGTCAGTGTTTGACAGACAAATTACCACAGACAATAATCCACTGAGCAAACCAACATGTGCATACGGGGGAAGTGGGACGTCTGAGGAGTGAGCTGTAAATGCAGTTTCTTTGATACGATCCCCTTCACTTCACAAAGCCAGCGGGTAATTAATGCCTCTCTGTTGCGCTGATAGATACATTCAGCCTCAATCATTTCTCATTCAGATGAATCCAGAAGCCGCTTAAGTGCCATTTATTCTCTAGTGCCCGTAGAAACGTACACCAAGAAGGAAAGAAAAGCCTGTTCACGCTACTGATCAACCCGTGTAGGCAAACCGAGGTGCGGCAGTAGCCACCTGTAACTAAACAGCAAATGAAGCGCTCACACAGAGGTGTGTGTGTGTGTGTGTGTGTGAGCGTGCTGATATTTGACAGTCTTGGACATGTTCCTACACTGGCTGTGAGTGGCCTGAGGGAAGCAGGCCTTACTAAAGAATGAGCCAGACAGTTGGCAGGGCCTCTGCTTCCGTCTCAGCTGTCGTTGGTAGTCTGGCCATGTGGCTTAGACGCTGCTTCCTGTGTCCAAAACACTGGTAAAAACCTTGAATATCATGTGCTCTAATCCTGTTTGTTGGATTAAAATAAAGGCTTTGAATGTGCACTCCAATGTATTCACGTTGCTTCTCGTCTCATTTGCTTTTCTTTTTTTTCTGCTGTTTCCCCCTTTACAGCCACTCTGAGTGCTGGATGTGGTGAGAAATGAGTGTTTGATGTGTCGCCCTCCCCTGGATGGAAATGTAACTGCACCCCTTTTCATGACACAGGTAGGTTAATGCAGCTCAGGTGGGGGCCTGCTTGCTGTGTTTGCTTGTTTTATTCTGCTGCCAGGCTCGCTGATCGCTGACTTTGGCCCCATTTGACACCTGTTGTCCCGCTGCAGCTGTTTGCCACCAGCACCACTGATGCAAAACTAATACTGCTGCAAATGTGATACAGCGCTATTTTCTGTCTTTGTATGAAGACAATACATTTAAATGTTTCATTTTTGAGGCACACTTTGAGGGTGAAAGAGGGCGGCATGATATCTCAATGGTTAGAGCAGTCGTCTTTAAACCTAAGGGTCAGCGGTTCGATTTTCCGTCTCCACAAAGCTACATGTTGAGATGTCCTTGGGGAAGACACCGATACCCTGTAGTAGCGCAGACACAGGATTAGCAGCTGTCCAAATAACAGTTTCTCCAAGGGGATCAATAAAGTTTTCATTATTATTATTAAAGGTCGCTGTTTTCTATACTGAAATAAAATGTGGAAATCTAAGGGGGGGTCACTGCAACCCGGCAGAGCGGAGCCACTGAGCCGCCCAACTTTCTCAAGGTGAAGTTTTAACAGCCAAAGTTACGATGAAATGAAGTTTGGAGTAAATGACTGTTTGGACTGTCTGCTGAAGGTGACGGACGGTCAACATAGTCGCGTCGTGTGATTTGTTGGATCATTAGCATTTTAGCCAATGAAAGAGCAACAGGTGAAGAAATGAGTGAAGATGAGGAGAATGATGTGAGCACAAGGGGTGAAGATGAGAAGGAGTCCGAGAGAGAGACCGTGCAGAGGAAGCTGATGAAGAAGTACAGGGTGGAGTCAGGGTCTCCACCACATACTCTAGCTGCTATGTATTTATCCCCTGAATAAACTGTTGAGCTGTTACAATGGTTGCCTTAGTTTTCTTAGCAGAGATAATAATACATAAAATCATTTAAAAGAGTATTTGTGGATATTTTGCTGACTCCTTTATACATATAGGGGACTTTCACACACTTCACTGAGGAAGTCCCACACTGTCACCCTGCCGAGACCTCTGGTAACTCCTTTGCTTAATTGACATTTTTCCAACTTGAACTGTCATTATTTTCATTTAATCACTGTGTCCACACTGTTACTTTATTCCTTCTTTTCATGTGCAGAAATCTACAGAAATAAACAAGTGAGCGCTAAATGTCTCAGAACTTTGTTTCTCTCATGCACCTCGATCACATATTTCTTCTGTGAATTTCTTATGACATTAAAGAAGTCATAAAAGAAACTGTTGCTTCATAACTCATTTAATTCCTGAAGTTCCTAGTCTTTTGTCAAACGGAACAATTTGATTGAGAAACAGTCCAGTAAAGTAAAACCACCCAACATCTCACAGCTGCTAGTCTTATGACAGATGCAATAATATGAATGTATTAAATCCTTCAGTGAATTTGGCACAGCACTTACTTCAAGGTGACTGTAACTTGCAAAATCTCAAGAACTCCTTGAAGGAATTTCTGCAAATTTGGTCCAATGATTCACTTGAACTCAAACATAAACCTGTGTGTGGAAAGACATTGACTGACTGACTTTCAAGAGTGTTCCACTACAGTATAGTAATTCACTACATTCATTAAAAAGCAGGCCGGTGTAAAAAAAAAGAGAAAGAAGCTGCTTTTTGGTGCAGCCTGATCATAGGTGTAGGGTCAGCATTAGGCCTAAAATAGGACTAGAAATGCTCAATAGACTAAAGAGATATTTTGGCAACGCTGTACTTGTCCTGTCTGTTGTTTGTACTCACATATGCAATGACTAAAATTAGACATGTAAAGTAAGATTAGCCTTAACAAAGACTCTGTATGCACAGAATACTTATCATATCACCCATGTCACATTATATTCAGTCATAAATCATTTGAGCAGCACTTCTGGGTGAGTCAAACAGAGCGTGACATATTTTTTTGGGTGTAGTAGTCCAGGCAGAGTTACAGCATGCCGTCAGCACTGCAGGAGAGCTTTAACCCTGATTGTGACACTGTTCAGAGCCAAGTGTTCAGCCCATTACTCTCTCTGCCGGCAATGGAAGGAAAATAAATGCTTACAGTGCCAGCTAGTTGTACATAAATCGGATGTTTGATGGCTCATTATTTATTTAGTAGCATGAAGTACTCCTGTATCTATTACAAACAGCTGAGGTGTACAGGACACAAGATATATGCAAACACAGAGTCACAGAGAAGCATACACGGACTGTTTAATGTCCTAGAGAGAGCGAAAGAGAGACAGCTGAGGTGCTGCTAAGATTAAACAAAACTTAAAAAACAGGGAAGCCTTTCAACCCTTTCAAGGATATATCATGCTGCTTGTGGTGTCTTTTCAGGGTTCTGTGCTCACCATGTGAGTCTGTCATGGTTCAGTCCAGGGCTCATCTCCTGTGTCCACCAGGGCACGGTGAGATATAGACAGAGGTTAATTGGACTCAGATGTGCCTCATGGTCCCGATGGGCTTGGCCTGCTGCTCAGCCAAGCCTCAGTCAAGCCCCAGTTTTCATATGAAGACACAGACGCTTTGTTCATATGTGCACTGTGCTCTGATACCAGCACACGGTTTGGTTGAGGCCTGTTTTAGGATAAATTCGTCATATTCAGTGATAAAGCTCAAACTGTTCAAGTCCATACTGTAGTTTCACCTCTGTACGTGATAAATAAGAAGCTAGACACCACTGCATGTTAGCTTAGCTTAGCATAAAGACTGGTACCTGGTGGAAACAGCTAGCTTGGCAAATACAAATCATTAGTTGCAGCCGTGAGGATTCGTATGATAAACATTGAGGTTTCCCGGCAGGGACGTCACTGAGCTATAACGAAATCTATCTATATATATATTATTATACCTAGTTATATTAGTTATATATTATATACTATATTATATAGTATGATACTGTATTTGAACCCACCACACTGTATCTTAATGAGGTTGAGCTCCACGCTTAGTAATGTGACCATGACAATGAATATAACCAGGTAACATGCCTGCTGGCCGGTAGAGCAGAGCCCTAATAACGTTGACTGACTGGAACAGATAACAGGCCACTGAAGCTTGATAATATCCACAATCAGATTCTTTTGATTGATGGTTAAACCATTAAACATTAGCCGTGCTGACCTTGGCGCTTGTTGTGTCGTCTGCTGTTTCCCAGTCCACATTTAACTGTGCAGCTGTACAGTATATTCATATTTTAGTGAATATTACTAAAGCCAACACTGAGCAGAGCGCAGCATAATACTCTGATAAATATTTAAATCAACTCTTTAATCTTTAAATAGCGGGTTAAGACTCAGCCAATTACAACTGAGAACCGCAACTATCTGTTATATCAACGCACATGGTTTGAGTGACAGCGCCACAGACACCTGAGGTGAGTTCACAAACTCTCACTCGGGTTTTTCTCTTCTTCCTTGCTGTCTTTCCTACATCTTTTGTCTCCAACACTCCCTCTGTCTTTCTGCTTCTCTTTCCCAGCATCCGTATCTTTTGATATGCTAAGCAGCACCCTATTTATAAATCATTGCGAGAGAAAACATAGTAGGTTAGGGGACAAATAACAAATGCCCCATGTCTGCTGAGAGAGAGAGAGACAGAGAGAGAGAGGGATGAAAAGAAGAAGCAAGAGATGGGGATTGTCAGCTCTGTGGCTCCCTATGAGGCATGGCACCCAGGTTGAATAGCTGCACATATCATTATCTATCCCCAGTACACAGAGATAATGATATAAGATGGGGTAGGGGAAGAGAAAGGAGCCATTGTGCAGTGAAGCTGTGAGCCAATAAGCGTGGCTTGTAGGCTTGAAGCCAATTCTCTGATTCTGTAGTGTACACGGGCAAGCCGGTTCCCAGCTGCTGTAGCATATGGCGGCCTTAATATTCACTTTATCAGTGACAACAATATTTTAAACATTTGCGTTGCATCAATCAGCTGTAACCCTGTTTCCAAAAGAAAGTTTGGAAACAGAAGCATGTTGCACCACCTCTTCTTTTAATGTGCCGTATGTGTCTGCTAGACTTTTAGTAGCTGGGCTCTTCTACTACTGAGCCATGCTTCTGTAACACATGCAGGACATGGTTTGGCATGAACTTATTGAAAAAAGGAAGGTCTTCCTGCTCAGGCCCAAATACATATATAATACATATGCTAACCCGTTGTGAACTATTCTTATGAAATTGCCTCAAACTGTTTGTAGACCTTAATGCTGAAAGTATTCTGTATTGCATGCAAGACAATGCAAACACTGCCCTCAATTTGAAGAGAAATTAATTGGAGCAGTTTATCGGCGATGACTTACATTTAGGGTTAATGACTGTTTATGTATTTATGTACTGCTGTGATCATGGAAGAGCAATGATTATACAACATATATATTAAATTTGCATGTGCAATCTCCTCTGAAATAAGTATCTGCTTGACAGAAAAATCCAAATCATTTATTTGATACCGTAATTATAAAGAAATCTAGGAAAAAAGAAGTTCATGTAAATATGTTTTGACTCTTTATTATGAATAATGTTGAATGGCAACAGAGACAATCGCAGAAATTTTCTTTTTATATATAGGATGCATGTTAAGGTCACTACTACTACTATTAGAGCTACTACTTTGACTACTATGACTTTTACACAATATGCAACCTGAAAAAACAACACGTACAGTGTTGTGCTGTGTCCCAAGCAAAGCGACACCCTTGCTAAGAAGGAAAGAAAAAGAAAGATTGAGATTGCTGTTTCAAATCACATCACGTCAACAGTGGACTACAGTAGGGAAAACCACTGTCATTGTAAAAGTAATGGGTTTTTTATTAACCCCCCCCAAAAAAAAAAAAACCTGTGGAATCAGGAGAGAAACCAACAACAAGGGGGCTCATTAACATTTATTAAAAAGGTTAAGGAGGTGGCAGTATATTTGCTCATTCGTTAGGGCATAATGTATGTTTTCCATTCCACATCAAGTCAACGATGATCAGACAAACAGACTGTAATAACTCATTGGTCATGTGTATTTGAGTGAAATGCACAGATATAGCAAAACACTCAAGTGAGAGCAGATTTTCACTCAGGGAAAAGTAATAAAACAATTTCACTGCAGTAACAGCAAGTCAAGCATTGTGATTGTTAGCGTAGTTGCCCTCGAGGATACAGCAAAGTGCTGTGAAACGGCAGCAGTGGAGAGAAGAAAGAGAGGCCATTGTGCGGGTGCCCAGTAATCATAGAAGAATAGAAAGGTTAGTTTCTTTTCTATTGCTATGTCAGACCATACAAAAAGCAGCCAGATTAGGCCTCATGTAAGGCTTGTGTGTGATTGGGATTTTCTACTGCATGCTAAGTACGATGTTTGACTGCTTGAAACAGGAAGTGATCTCTCTAATATTACAATGCGACACCACGATGTCTCAAATTACTTGAAGAAATATTGGAAGGAAAGGAAATTTTCCGAGACAGATACATTTCACGCGTTAACCTATTAGCCTCCAGTGTTTGCGTCTTTATCTTCCATTGCAGGGACATCAAATGCTTTGGCAGCACCACACAGCCTGTGGCTTCAAACCAAATTAGACTTCTCCTGGTTAAAACCCATCAACTGTTTCTCCAAAGTGATTTGGGGGATTCAGTTTAATCTTCCCACAGCCCACTTCCTGGATCCTGGCCCAGCATGTGTCTGATAAGCACTGTTTTTGATTGGCGCATTCCAGACCTTCTCAAGGTTAAAGGCCCTGGAAAGATTCTTTTTAACAGAGACCTCCACACACTCATATGTCACACTCATATGTCTGGTTTACATGTTAAGTAAATTCACATGCGGTATTTCAGCAGAGGCATCATCAGCCTCCTTAAAACAGCTGGAGGTCTTCCAACCCTTCCTGTAACAGGATCATCTATCTGACCCCCAGGCCATCTCATCTATTTTTCTCAGGCTCCGGACGCACTATAGGATTATTAGGCCTTTTTATATCCCGACATTTTGAAGGGGAAGCCTGATCTGAAGGCCCGGCCGGGGTTGATGGTCTGAAAAGATTATCTGGTGCAGATGTGTGACAGGGTTACTGATTGTGTCTGAGCAAACAGAAGGTGTCATCAAAGTCCAGAATGAGTTTGGTGCAACAGCAAATCGGGGCCAGTTTAGTAAGGTCAATCTGTTTTCAAAATTCAAAACACCTTAATCCCAGAGGGAGGAAAATAGTTTTGCCTTGTTGCGGGCGCTCTCGTTGTTTCTCATTAGAGAAATATTGGGTGAATGATACTGTGGTGCCTCTCAGTGGGCATGAAAAAAAGCTTTTATACATATATGTTATCAAATAAATAAAAAGCCTTTCATTCTGCAAATTTAAACAGACTTCAGTGTATAAAATGAAAATACATTTACTTATATGGCAAATTAGCTGGTTCTGTTTCCAGAAGTTTTCCAGAATTTAAAGCTTTCTTTGATTACAACATCAAAAGCTTTGGATTAATAAGACTTTTTTTAAATATAAGAAAATATATTTTCTTATATTTTAATTGCTAAAATGTTGAATTCAGAGTAATTTTGAGTTGCTGCATAATCACAAACCTGCTGGGCTCCATGTTGGGTGGCACAGTGACACCGACACGAGTCTCCAGCCCCAGCCTTCCTGATTCTTTTATATGTGTTTAGGCCAAGATAAAAAGATGTGTTCCAGCAAGTGGCTCCACTTTTAAGCTGAACTGGCTTATATTTGCAAAAACTGTATCTCCAACAGACCTCTACAGCCAGCCTCCACGGGGCGGACCTCCGCTTTCCAAGTACTTTCCTCTGCCTCTGCTACCAACTCGCTTTAGCTAAGCCGTTTCCTCCATTTGCACAGCATCCATGGATCCCATGGATCTACTAGTCCTTCGTGTGGTGGAAAGAGGCATCAATAGGAACAGTATTTGAATAATTGAACAACTCAAAGATGTGAGCTCTATCTCAGAGTTATGGAGCCATGCTAACGATGTGTGAATAACATGAAAGAGCACTGGAAAAGCTGTAATATAACTGCAAAGATTACAGTCTGTGTTCGACATGTTGTGCACTTTCTCAGAGCAGAGAACTCAAGCTTTTCCCTGCAGGTGAGCACTTCATCAAGACTTAATCAAATAGACGGAAGTTTAGCAGTTATCTCTCGTGCTGAAAATATGCTTAATTCTGACACTTAGGTAAATTCATCAACCAGCTCCCTGTCCTTCCAGTTTATTGCATCTAACTGTATATTAGTGCATCTAATTTGCCACAAGTGCTGCTGTCTGCCATTCATGTGTTTAGTCTGGCTGAGGATTGGTTTGCTGCTTGGTGAATTTCCCACTGGGGTGAAATCTTAAACTTGGAGTCTCAGCTCAATTTGAAAGCTGTTAGATACATCTCAATCTGTCAAGGAATTTGGAATAAAATATGCTTAATTATACCAGGGAAAAGAAAATTACCCTAAATGTCTCAGTTAAGTACATTGGACTCCCCCACCTTTCTGTGTCTGGCTCTGCCTCACTCATCACCATCCAACAATGTCCTGAATACCTCAATGAAATGCTTCTAACCTACATTCTGAGTAAAGTATATCTGTTACACTCTTAATTACCCTATCAGTCTCTCCCTCTCCCCCCTGTCAGCCTTATTGAGCCCTATTGTATTAAAATCAAATTTACATTATCACTAACAATCCCACTGCTATAACTATCTTATTTAAGTGCACTGACAGTTTTCTTAATCATGCTCTGCTACTCTCCATCCTCTCCCTTTAACTGTTCATATTACTCCTGAATCAAATTTTACATAATCCTCATAATGTCTTACTTAACTGGATGTGTCACCTTCCTAATTAGCCCTTTAGACCCCTAATTAATTTAAACAACAGCAAAGTGCCTACATCAGCAAAAACCATGACACCACCACTTTTATTTTTTAAGGAGTGCATCACATCGTTACCGATGTACAAGTGGCTTTGTAGTTGTGACTCGACAATGCACGAGAGGAAATTGAGTTGGAACACCCAGTGTTTTCTGTTTGAAAGGGGTGGGGGGCTTGTAATCAGTGTCTGGATTCATTAGGGTGAGATGAGCTGGTGATGAATCACCGATCACATAGAGGTGTGGGGTTGGGTGGGGATGTTAAGCATTTTGACTACATCAGCGTGCCCACTTCTAGGCGCTACATCTAAGGCTGCTCAGATTCAAACAGGGAAAGAGGATAACTTATGTAGAGTTCAAGAATATGAAAGGCTATTGTCTGGATTCTGTCCACTTTGAAGATAGACGTATTAGGGTTACATTAAGTTCATTCTATTGCGTGTTTGAACAGAATGCAATAAGCACCACATACAAATACAAATAATGTAGGCTAATTTGAACCTATCATTTTAATTTATACTTTATTCTCAGCCGCCTGCCGGCAACTTTGATAAGCCTCTTGTTTTTTGATTTTCTTAGTTTTGTAAATAAAAATGTGCCTAAACAAGAAGCCCGTTTTGTGTCACTTGGAGCAGCTGTGCTGATTGCACTTAAAAATCTTATGAGTTGACCTCGTTAACCTTTCTCGCTATGATAAAAATAAAAGTTTAGTAATACAATAGTTTGACCAGAAAGATGTACCGAAGAGTGAGCACTGGATATACATCAGCTCTGCAGTGTGATTCCATAACTAATGAAAAATCCCTACAAAGAGGAGACATCCACAACTCTGAAGTGACGCTACTTTACCAGGTAATGACTAGAGAAAAATCTGAATATTGCAAAGGTTGTGAAAAATTTAAATATGTACAATGCCGAGAATTTCAATGGGGTGCAAGTTATGTTTATGATTACATTTCCATTTTATTGCATTAAGGAAGATATGAAAATACCTGATGAAAACCACAGACACACACAGGTATTATTCAATTTAACTGAGGAAGAACAGAACGACAAGGTGGGTGTGCATATTTTACATGCATTACATTCAGGAGTAAATTACAGGTGTTGGCATGGCATAGTTTACCAGGTGTATGTCTATCTCAAGCTGTAGAACACCGTCCAATATGCTTTGAGAAGCACAGACACAGAGACACTTATCATAGAAAAGGATTCTGGCATAAGTGAGCACAGGATTTTGACTAGGACGCTGTAAAAAAAAGTCTTTGTAAGCCAAGGCTTAAAACTTTATTAGTCTCAAGAGCAGTCAGACTATTAGTTGGCATGAATCCAGCAAAGTACTCAAAGCATTTCCTAGCTTAATAGAGTGCTTCTGAAATGCTGTTCACAGTTAATCTTTCCTGTTATACTTTCAGTTTTTCTTGTCTTGCTTAATAATGATAATGATAATATTTTTTATTGACACAAATAGGTCCATAGCAAAGATAAGCACAAACCCAAACAATAACTACAATAATAAATATGCAAAGTAAAAATCCTATATACAAAAAACACCAGCGGTTCCACATACATCAATATATATATACAACATTAGGATAAAAAAGAATACATTGAAGTTTTTGACATGCTTTGCTCATGTGCTGCATAGTGTTTAGCTAAAAGTTATTAAACACATATATACAGTCAGATTTAAGGCTGTTATAGATGTAACATTCCTTCATTGCAGTGACAACTTAATATATGTGTTATCAGAGCTGCACTGTATAAAATATTTGTGATCAGGAATAGCGGTATATTGTAATAACCACTCGTTCAACCGGACATGTTTTCACTTGCCCTTCAGAATAAGAGCATTACTGTAGATTTTAAGCTTTTTTTTTTGTACAACTAGTACTAGTGAAGTAGTTCATGTGTACTATCGCAATTTAACTTTGATCTAATGCTTCAGAGTTTAAGTCGGATTGTTTTACTTTGGTGTGATTATTTAAAGCAGCATGCCCGTGCCCCGGGCCATTTACAGCCCGCCGCCAGATTTAAACGGCACGCGGCTCCAGTTTAAAAAATGTATTTATGTTTTTTTATTCAGCTACGGGCATTAGCCGCTATTGCAGAGGGTGCGCTGCAACAGCGGCAAGTCATCGCAATACGCCACCATGACAGAGAACATGCGGTAAGACCCAGGCGGAATGTCTGTTACTTCTCGCCGTTTACAAACTGGAATGAACTGAACTTAGTAAGGTTATAATTCTGCTAAATCCGCTGTACGCACACAGCAGCAGCTGTGATTGCACTTTGACACCAACTCCAACTTTATCATTATTGATCACCTAAGGGGAAACTTAAAAGGTCAAGACTACACTGCCAATAACACTGTAAATGTCTGAATGGACCATCTCATATGACCTTTTGACACAAACATATTTAAATAATACATGTATTTCCAATGTTCTTTGTAAAGTTATAAGATATATGTATGTTCCTTCTGCTTGAATAGAAATCTTTTGAGCTTTTTATTTATTCTTATTTCATATTAACAAAGGTTGTAGCAGAGCATGGCAGAGCAGGGACAGTTGAAAGGTTTTGAATCTCATGGCATGTCTATCTAGGTTTTGATTGTTGTTCTCCTCTCTCCCCTTACTGAGGGAGGCGGGGGGGAATTGTAGAGTTTGGATGGCCACAGGAAGAATTTAGTTCCTGTGGCGTTCTGTAGAGCAATTGACACTGATCAGTCTCTGGCTGAATGTGCTCCACTGTCCAGGATTGAGTAGGAGGAGGACAGATTCAACAATAATGCACACATATATTTGTACTCCTCTATTTTAGGGTTAGGGTTAGACTGTATACCCTTATACTGCCCCGTCGATTAATACTCTAATTACTGTAACTTATTACACTTGCAGTGACTGACCCGTCCATGTGGTGCATGTGACCCACTGGTTGGTTTCCCCTGTGTATTGTGTGCTCCCCACCACAGCCCTGCCTGTGTCCATACAGCGCGGCATGGCGCCTGGCCCAAACACCCCACCTGGTGCACCCCATCGTGAGGCGAACACCCTGGTGCGGCTCAGATCAGCTTTCCCATGCATTTTCTGCAGTAATTGCTAAATCTAGTTTGTCTTGAGATTCCCTTCAAGCGGCTCTTTGGTTTCTGAGCATTAAAATGCAAATTGGAGGCTTACAACTTACATTTAGAATATTCTTAAAACCCAGAAGTGTATGCACAGATTCCAATCTTGTAAGATTCCCCTGTGAACACAGTGATGACCCATCCAGAAGCTACACAAAAGCCACACTGGATGACCTGCCTCTTTCACTCCTATCAAAGTCTATGTTTGCTAGACTATGTTATAATGTTAAATTACTTATTAATAATATAATATACACCAGCCAAAGTTATCATTAATGGGAGAGGTAAGACATACGTTTCTGACAGTCCAGATGAGTATGAATGCCTGTCTACAATATGTGAAAATTACTTTTTCAGGGGGGCGATATTAGTATCATCAGAATCAAAAATTACCTTTGATTAATTAAGTTGATTAACTCTAAATTAAATTATTACTTTATTTTATTTAATTTGAAAATTTAAAACCATTCAACACTATAAAAATGGAAGATGGCAAATACTTTTGTCCTCTATTTACACTCACACACTTGATTGATTGCTTTTATCTAACTTCTAGGTGCAGGGGCAAGATATCACACCACACACAGAAAACACACACACACACACACACACACACACACACACAGCAGAGCTACATGGATTAAATGTTGGTTCTGCGCTCTAATAGCTTTGACTTGCTGACATTTTCCAAAAAGGAATTAAAGCACACACACACATATGCACAGGCATAGAGATGCAACTTATGCTTTTAAATGCTTGACATATACTGAGACGAGCACACTACAGTGGTGCATGTTGTGCTTTAGAATTGTCCATGTATTTTTCTTCTTAAGGACCAGTGCCAGAGTTCATAAGTTCAGGAGAAGTTGCAAGTACAAATTGATGTCCTTCTTCAGCTTTCTTGAGACCATGGGGATAAGCCTACATCTGACTACAGGAACAATGTTCTGTGGACAGATAAGACCAAACTAGAACATTTCAGTCTTTATGAGAAGCTTTATATGCTCCAACTAATGAACACTAAATTCCAGAAATATGTGAAACGTGGTGGTGGCCGCATCATGATCTGGGCCTGCATTGCTGCCTATAGAGCAGGACAGCTTGCGATCTCTGAGAGTGCTATAAATTCAAAGATTTACAAACAAATTCTGCAGGACATTTTCCTGTCATGCATCCATACGCTAAAATGTGCAACAAATAATGAGGCATGCAGCGAGAAAACAACCCATAACACAAATCTTTTCACAACACAATGGCTAAAACATAAGAAGTGTATCATATTGCAATGGCCAAGCATGCCCTCACTTTGCCCCTACAGAAATTCAAGAGTTCATAAAAGCAAGATGACCAAAATCCACAGAAGCTGAATTTTATCAAAACTGATGTGCAGTACTAACAAACACTTGACAAACCCACTAAAAATTGCTTGTCGCATAGACGTGCAGATTATCTAAATATTGAATCCAAATATAGCAAATTTTTGTGGCATTACTGGCGACTTTTGGTGACTTCCATCATCAGAGCACATTAAACAATAAATAGACCATACATGGCGGTTCAGCGTTAATTAGATGTCAACTCCTTCAGTGGACCAAAATTGGCTTTAGGACATGTTTAGAGAAAACGTTTAAGCGTATACATCTATATACAAGAGAAGTGATATCTTCATATCAGGACTGAGTTGGATCTGTGCATCAACCAGCCTGCAGGTGATTATCTGAACCATTGCTGAGTCTGAACATGCTGTTAAAACAGCTCTTTCAAGGATCAAGAAACTATAGCAACAATGCAGCAAGCTTATAAAGTGTTTTAATGTGTTTCACGAGTTTCACAATTTAATTATATGCTGTATTAAAATATGATGCTTCAGAAAATCTGTGACAATGATGGAGAGGCAGAGAGAGATTCCTCCCGCTCTCCCATCACTCTTACTCCTCCGATGTATCACAATAACTAAAATGTCAAATCAAGCATCAGTGTTAAATACTGAAGTGCCTCTGAGCTGCTCTCTGTCGTCTCCTGCTTCTCAAGAATGACTTATCAGTCTGCCATAAAGGGAGACATCTCAAGAGTTCCAGATACTTGTGGGAAATGATGGCTAGTGTTTATCATACTAATCATTTTGTTCATCATTTATTTCACTTTTATTAAAAGTGGTACACAGATGAGCAGATATCATGTGACAAAAGGGCTATTTATCTATAATTGTGACAACAAAGTATTCCTTACATTTATTTGAATGATGATGAAGATAATCCTCTCGGTTAGTCAAACAATGTATGTCATAATCTGTGTTAATTTTGTAGATTAGGGTAGAGACTAGGTAGAAACTGGGAGACGAGTGCAACATGTCACACACGAAGGGGAAGTTGATTTATTAGCCACTAACGAAACACATCTGGGAGACACCAGGAGAGCAACACTGAAGATGTTGACTCACTCTGTAAACATGTTGACGTAGACTGACAATTTGTTAGTGCTTACTTCTATGTTTCCAATAAAATAGTAATGAGATGTTGTTCCAAATGGCCACACTTGAAGTGGACTGAAACGTCATGTGGAGGGACTGTCTGATCATCTGACAAACAGTCCTGAATGAAAAAAGTCTAAATTCATTTTCATATTTTGGCATGAAATGTGAGTTTTACTGTGGCAACACATTTAGTCTGTTAAACACTGGGACCATGACATTTGAAATCATATGCTTTTTAAAGGCCAAAACGGTCCAATAAATTATGTTGTTCTTTGCATTATGGCAAATGTATGATCCAATGGAGCATTAGTTGCAATATGTACTAAACGTCAGAACATTTGCTTCATACATTTTTGACAAAGATTTTGTTACAGTATTATCAAAAAAACGGCTACATCCCTAAAACAACCAACTGTCAACCTGTTTTACTTTCAGACACAGCAAGATATTACAAACTGATATGATATGAGGGTGTTGATACAGTATATTAATAAATAATTCTTACACTTCAGTATTTCACTTTGAAGTAATGAAACACTAGGTCCACATGATTACTACATTGGAAAACAAAACATCATTCTGTTTTCTACTTCCAAATCCTCCCGCTTTCCATTTGATGTATTCACCAGAGTCCCATTGTCGAGTAGGAGGATTCACAACTGTGCTATCACTGCTTTCCTCTGCTCAGTCCCTCCTGTCAAACTCTTCCTTATTCTGTCTCTCGTTCCCCTTCCTTGATCCCCAGTGTGCTGTCAACAGGTCCCAGCGCTGAGTGGGTGTCTCCACATCCTGTCATTTAACTGGAACACCACTTATTTCTCCCATGTGACAACTATGTCTTCCCCCAAACCCCTACTTTATAATTTTTTTAGACTACCTTCCACTATCTAGGATTTTTACTGTGACTGGGTGCTGCGTCTGTAAAGAGGCATGCCTTTCCCCAAGTCTACCAAGTTTCTCTTTTCTATTGTAGTTAGTAACAGTCAGTTTGCCGAATACCCACATATTAGACCAACTAGCGGGCTATGGACCACAAGGGTCCAGAAAGCAAGCTCTGAGTGGCCCAGTCCGTGTAAAAGAAATTCCGGAATTCTGAATGCAGCAGTCTCTTAGAAAAGTCAACTTATAACACAGCGTGTTGCTTGTCTAACGCTAGGACAGAGCTAAACATGTTTGTATGTTTAGCTCTCACAAGTGTGAAATAAAGAACATTAATGCGTATGGACCAGGGCAATTCATTCCACCAGCCAGGGACAATAAAGGAAAATAAGGAAATGGGCTGCAACAGCTGGGAATCAAATTCGAGTCAATTGCTCAGAAGGCAGCTTAGCTCACCACTATATTACTATACTTTGGGTAATCGTTGGTGTTTTATTGCCCCATAACTCAAGTAAGCAACCATAAACCATCATACTTAGCTAATAGCTATACTATTTACCAAAATCTTGTATTCTATCAGGTTAAACAAAAAATATTAAAAGCAAAACATTAGTTGTGTTTATCCATTGTGAGTATCTTGTCTCTTTATCCTAAATTTCTGCAAGGTCTTTTAGGAACATAATACAAACTAAAAGTTTAGGTTTTCTAACAAAAAATCCAGGGATCTGTTTTGAGAATTGTACAAATCGTCCTATAAACAATGATGTGCGAAAGTGCTCTAACCAATAAACAGTAGAAGACCACACTCTCCGATGTATACTGTAAACTGTAATGATAGGCATTTCTCAAGTCAGCTAATCCACACTGTACTATCCCAGATATGGTTGGTTTGTTTTTATATACAGATGCACCCCTCTCCCTGTTTATGTATTCACAGCTACTGTATACCTGCATCAGTTCATTTTGCCAGAAGCAATGAATTGCTTTGCAAGCATTTCTCAACTGATAATAAAAAAGTTTAACTCTGCAAAAATAGGTTATATTCAGAAAGGTTCTTATAGAGGATGTACCATATGATATGTTTCTAAGGAAGTTGGTCTTTTTTCCCCTTTCACTTGTTCACTTGGACCATGTCCCTAGAAATTCTTGTCACATTCAATGCACAATAGTAGCCCAGTGTGCTGGGAAATGTCAGATGGGGTGTGTGGCTCCCATTTGTGCTCTTTATCTTTGGATGTTCTTTTTTACAGTTAGTTCTATTTGTTGTAACTGTCAGTTCTGACATCATTTTTAATATATACATTCTCAGATAAAGCTGAGGCGAATAAGACTGTTCTCTATGACGATGAGGTACAGAGGACAATTTGAAGATTAGATTTTGTTCAAACATGGCAACTTCTAAGACTGCAGCACTGAGAGGTTAGTAAAAGAGCAAGGACACAAAGTATAGACACTAGTGGTGCTGAAGAGACAGGCAGTACATAGTGGCACCTCTTTGAGCACAGTCTGGAAGATAAAGGCAGTGATAGTAGAGAAAATGGCTTACCTACTATTCAGCGTTAAAACATAATTACAGTTTTGCAATGACATTTAAAAATCTACAATGGATTTGTAAGGCTTTCAGCTCTGACAGAGTGAGAAAATGGCATTAGTGCAGCAGTGAGAGTCACAGAGGCAGCAGAAAATTGTTATAATCAAAGGAAAAAGGGGAAAATCAGAAGTATTAATTTGAAATAATGAGATAATTGGCCATTAGTATTCTGTAAATGATGACAGTGTAAACTACACGGTCTACTGGAGACAACTGTGGGAGTGATAAAAGCAAAAAGGCCTTTTTTGTTCAAAACGGTGCTCAAATTAACATTAACATGTTATGTCCGTGAAAATTGCCACATCAAGCATGCTAAAACTCACCAAGTTACCCCTGGCGGAATGTTTAATCCTGCAGATATTCCACCACAGAAAGCTGAACAGAGCATAATCTGCTCGACAAATGAATGCTCACTCTTAAAAAGTAAAAAGGAAATAGACTTGAAGCTCAACACATTAGTAAAAGAAGCTTTAATGGTCACATACATAGTTACGCAGTGACATGTATCCTCTGCATTTAGCCTAACCCTCTGGGGGGAGCAGTGGGCAGCTACAGACAGCGCCCAGTGTCTTACTCAAGAACACACCTTGTATGGGGGATGGGCTGGGTGCCGCAGCTGGGAATGGAACCTGCCACCTTCTGCATCCCAGCCTGATGCCCTAACCCACACATATTACCAGGCCGCTAGAAACAAGAGCAAATAAATGTACAGAAACTGTGGCATTTACACATGACCGAATCTAATGAAAAGCTGGACAAAAACAATTAAAGAGTGTCGAACAAAGATTTAGCCTCTGAGGGAGATGGTAGCGTTCTGTGCGACTATATCCACAATACGAGCATGACTGTAATCTATTTCTACGTCATTTCTCATTGACAAATACTTCTACGTCACATGTTTTAAACAGCAAATTGGATGGAAATAAAGTAGTCAACAGAAAAAAACGCCACCCCCCTCCCTCATCCTCTCATTGTTCAAACTAAGAACTTGCAAAACAATGCAGGTGATATTAATTACCACAGCTAGCCAACGAACACACACACACACACACCTGCCAGTAATAAGTAATAGATGAGTAACCCAAAAGTACATTCCTGGCTCCTACAACTACCATAACTGAAGGTCACAAGCTTGGCTTCCACCACGTCCACTGTCTTTGCTTCTTTACAGAGTTCCTAACTGCAGGTATTCCTATATTCCAGGTATTTCTTATGACTGAATAAGTAATAAAAAAAAGATTAATTAAGTGTTGCATTTCCTCAACCGATTGACGCCTGCAGACAGGACTTTGAGTCACCAGTATCATCTGACTGCTTGTTCTGTTCCTCCTCCTGACCCTCAGTGCTGGACACACTCCAGCCTAATCCTGCTACACACTGAGCTATGTTTTTCTAAATTACATGTGATTCAGTGCTTGTTTCTCACACTCCTAATAAAATATGTTAGCGACGCTTGGGATCAGGGGGGTTAAAGCACTTGTATCAGCATCATCCAACACAAATTTGTCTTTTCAACAAAGTGAAGCTGGATAACAAAGTGTTTTTATGTCTTTTCTTTTTCTACGTATCTCTCTAATGTTTGCATCTGAACCTTCCTTCTGTTACTCCATACTCACACGCTGAACATTTACTCTCACAGTCCTCACAGTGAGGGGCACTACATGGCATATGGCCGTCCATGATTCAAAATGATCTGAGTGTACATTTCCAAGATTTGCAGTGGCTGAGATGCTTCTACAGCCATAAATCCAATTTGAAAACTCCAGGCTCCACAGCCCCTGATGAATTACTGTCGGGCATAACTTTTTGGGTGTGTACATGTTGGGTAAGCCTAAAATGACCTAAAACTTTCACATTTTTAGTCTAGATGGTTCACTCTTTAATTCCTTCCCTTTTTATTTTCAATGCAACCCTACTTGTAAAAGCAACAAATTAAACATAACCATTGCAGAGTATTTAATCTTTTTTTCCTTGAGAAAAGAAACTGAAAAGAGGGACATAAGAAATGCACTGGTAACATGACTGACTTTGATGAAGACATAAAAAATGGAACACATACAGTGGCAGTAGTATGTATCAATAATTTATGTATGAGTGATTCCATATTCAGATTTCACATTAGTATTACCAGAGCCATATTCATCGCAAAAAAACCCCTCTTCTCCTCATTGTGTCAACATCAGTAACATTGATGATGACATGATCATGCAATTAGTCGCCATGCTAACTGCTATGCTAGCCAGGGCAAAGAGATCTCAGGATCAAAATGATCTAAGCATAAGATTTTTTGTGGTCACAGTTAAAAGAGATGCCAGTCAGGTGAAGTGTTGATATGGGACTGTGCTTCTCCATACTGTATATGTTGAAAATAAATTCCCTGCACAGCAAAAGGTTAAGGTTTTAGTTCTGAATTAGGACAGTCAAACAGTGATTTACATTTCTAGTGATTAAATCAAATAAATAAATGGGGGGAGCAGTGGGCACAGCTACAGGCGGTACCCAGGGAGCTAGCGCTAAGTGCCTAACTCAAGGACACATCTGGTACGGGGGATGGGCTGGGTGCCACGGCTGGGAATCTAACCTGCGACCGGCTGCGTCCAAGCTTAATGCCTTAGCCCACTGAGCTACCAGGCCACTGAAGTACTAAAGACCTCTCTGATAAACTGGTGTCATAAACCTTCTATTATTTCACATATGTAGTATATTTTGCCTCTTTGAACCAGTGATTTCCTTGTTTGTGATTTGTTTCAATATTTTATGGCTGTACAATGTTGTTTTTTATGGTTTAGCTGTTGATTCCTCTTGAAAGTGTTCTGATTTGGACTTTGTTTTTATCACTGATGTCCATGCAAGGCCAACAAGGCATCACCGGCCCTACTTAAATGTGATAAACAGCCATTCACTGTGTATCCAAGCAGCAAAACACAATTTTCGACCAAACTATATTTGAAAGAACAATTCTGGTTGGTTTATGTTGGCCTTATTGAACAATTTATCCTTGGTGGTCTTAAACTTGGTTTCGGAACTTATAGATAGGCTCTCATTTCCAGGCATGCCTTGTGGTCATGGTACAGCACAAGCACAACAATAATAAAAAACTCAATAATAAAAGCCCAAATAAAAACATTAAGGATGTGTTTTTCATGAAATTATTTATATACTCTGGAGGAAAATACCCTGTGGTAGACATTATGTCTTTATGAGTTGCATTGACGTGATAATAAAAGCAATCTGTTGTGTTGTTAAATAGAAACCGTGTTTCTTGAGAAGTCCTTTGCAATGTGCACTTAATTCAACACACGGCACAAGAATAACCTAGTAATTGCAGTTAAAAGAGGCATTCATCTTTCTCTTCAGCAGGAAGACCTCTGGAGAAAAGGACACAAAGCAGAAGAAGGCAGATTAATATGTACATAGACAATAAAGCAGATGTATCAAATTCACCTACACAGAAGAAAGTTAAAATATGTATTTTCTAAAAATACATACACTACATACACTAAAAAGACTAAAAGCAAACTGTATTATTCACAGTGTCTCCTGTGCGTAAACTAGTGGCCTACAGTCCACTCTAACCTACATATGTTTGCTAGTGCAACTTGTCTAAGAGTCCTGCTACATTATCCAAACTCATCTTCTAATGGGTTTCTAATTTGCATAAGACAGTCCTGTCTTTTAGAGATCGCATTTATATTAGAAAATAATTCTCAGAGTTGTATTATGGAGACTTTCTCTATCAAACCGCAGCACAGTATTTCCCTAACCTTCCCTAAAGGTGCTGCCAGTGACTTTAGAAAATAATAATGTTGTCAACTATTAGAGTGGATAACTGTAATTTAAGATTGGATATTTTGAAATTCAATCTCCGTACTTACTAAAACAGTAAGATAAAAAGAGGAAATGATTGAAATTATAGAAATGAAATACTAGCAGGTCAGCAGGAATAAATAATCCCTGTCAAAAATCAAACAGAATGATAAATGGTGGATAGGGAATGTGGAAAGAGAATGAGTAATAAGAGACGGCGGGATAGATGAGCTAACGTATTGAAGGCGGGGTGAGATTATAAAAACAAGGAAGTAAGTGCCTTGGAATGAAGGTAAAGAAAAAGGTGGGGTTGGAGGGCCGGTTGTTACTTAATGCCTCACAACCCGCACAACGTTACTTGATCTCCACTGGAAACCAAATCAGCAGCAGGCAGAATTAAACGCACATGGCCCAGTAACCATGAAGACAAATCAAATCACATAAGAAATCATTAAAGCAGATTGCTCCTGGAGCATGGAGCTGCGCAGAAATGTGTCTTTCTGAGTGTGTGTGCTAAACATTAGTCCACACGGCTGGATTTAGTATAAATGTATAAAAACACTGTAATGAAGAGCATTATTATGTCACTTTAGTCTATTACATTTAGAAAGTTGGGATCAGTTAGGGAAGGGGAAATGAAAATGTCAGCCCAAGTGGTTTATGGGTAAATAAACAAGAGTGACATTCAAATAAGATGGTGGGTTCAGAACTGTGTGTGCAACCTATTAGATTCATAATAAGCATACAATTGTGAGTCAGTGGCTTTTTATTGGTAATTGCTTATACTTGTAACCCTCAACCAGTGGCCCTCATTCATATGAATTATATTATTTGTTCACTTTGTTGCACAAGGATGAATATAATT
Source organism: Microctenopoma stevenorrisi (assembly GCA_032270685.1). Lineage (NCBI taxonomy): Eukaryota > Metazoa > Chordata > Actinopteri > Anabantiformes > Anabantidae > Microctenopoma > Microctenopoma stevenorrisi. The sequence goes on along the minus strand of JAUMTR010000002.1, from coordinate 2,497,141 downwards.
AAATTTGCCTTTTAATCAAAGTGTATCTCATACAAAAACAGTGTGAGCACAGGGGCACAGAAAGCCACACAATGCAAATTTCTAACCTGCCCTGCCCCTAACTTGGTTTACAGAAACACATTAAACATTTTGGTGCACTGCTTTGTTTGGATTTGCAAGTGTGAAGAACCATGATTATTATGTTTGTTAAGAGGTCAAGTTTTTTTTAAATATTGTCTGCGAAAGGTTTTCAGAAAAGAAGATCATAAATTCACTTGAGTGGTTTAAGTATCAGGGGCTATGGTACTAGAAAATGTTTGGCAATGGGAAAACAGGACGTGTAAGGCTATTATTATGTTTATACACTACACTGTATTATACATATACAATCATCTTCCCATCCAGTTACCCAAGAATGAGGTTCATGGACAGAAATTGATAAGTTATATTTAGGTCTAGATATGGTTTAGTCACATATGTCAGACTTTAGGCTAAATGTTTTACTTACTTTTAACATTTAATTTGAACATTTCTTTGAAATTATGTATGAAAATAAAAACAGTTTGTGCCTGTGTTGCTTGTATTAGAATGCAACTGCATCGAGTTCAAACATGAAATATAAAACTTGTTGGGTTCAGATCATTTTTGACCAAATCACATCCTTACTGAACTAAAAACATGTGAGATGCCACTTTCATCTAAGAGTTAGTGTATGTCTCTAAATACTAGAGTGCAATGCTCATTCCTTGAACACAACTGGGCAGATTATCTAATGCTGTATAGACAGACGTGTAATTAAAGCTGAATTTCTTTATTCCACTTTACTGCTTGCAGAAAGCTACATAATTAGCATAGATTTATGACATCTGTTTACAGAATATATGAATATGAAATTAATCATATTTATTTACATTGCATAAGAAACTAAGACTAATTAACCACAGATGATTTGACATTTTACAGTATCAAACAAAGTTGATATTTTCTGTCAGATTTAAATCAATTTAGAAAACACATTTAACCTCCTGACCTATGTTTGTTAAATTTCTGCGTGAAAACACAGTAAAATTGAGGCACTGAACCTTGAGCTTAATAATCACACTGTGAGATTGTTAAAATACATTAATATAAAACATTAGAGACTGAGTGACACCATTATATATAAGTACACAGCTTGTTTTTTAAATTCTAAGAACTTTTGAGAGTTTCTTTGGAGAGCACAGTAAATATTACAAATATGTACTATGAACAAATAACCGGTAGAAGGCATTGACTGAGATTTTTCACCTAACTCTAACCTACCTAAATGTATCGTAAATGTATTACAATTATGTGAATGATAACAGTGGGCTATTGGTGCCTGCCATTAAAAAAATAGTTTTTGACTGCCACATAAGGGATAACAAAACTCTGGACCTACTGTTTGCAAATACAATGCACACTTACAGTGCATCACCCCTAACCCCCAGCTTGGGCACTCAGATAACAAACTGTTTTTTTTCATCCCACTTACACCCCAGTGGTAAAGAGGAGACCCCCCACAAAGAAGGTGGTAAGGCTGTGGTCTGAGGAATGCAGTGAGGTCCTGAGGGACTGTTTTGAATGCACAGACTGGCAGGTACTCTACAGGCCCCACGGCGAGGACATTGACTCCCTCACCCACTGCATCACGGACATTAAATTCTGTGTTGAGACCACTGTGTCTACCAAGATGGTAGACCATGGGTGAATCCAGAACTGAAGGCTATGCTGAACGAGAAGAAGTGGGCTTTCAGATCTATACAAAAAGAAGAGCTGAGGATCTAAAATATAAGATCCGAGGTGCCAAGGAGCGCTTCAGGACAATGGAGGAGCAACAGTGTCTGCTGACCGGCGGTGGAATCACCTGAATCATTTCTTCAACAGGTTTGACTGTGGTCAATCAACCACCTTCCCCACCCTCCAGCTTTCATCAACACCCCCCCGCCCCCAGCTCTGTCAGGTGGTCCTGCACATCTTTAACCCAAGCCTGAGCCTGGAGAGGATCCCAGTACTGTGGAAAACCTCCTGCATTGTTCCCGTGCCAAAAATCACACACCCCAGAAGGCCCAACCACTTTACCCTGTGGCCTTTACTTCGCATCTGATAAAGACGATGGAGAGACAGATCCTGCACCACCTCCGCCCACTGGCGAGCTCAGTGATGGACCCCTTGCAGTTCGCCGACTGGTCTGGAATCGGGGTGGAGGATGCTGTCATCTACCTGCTGCACCGATCCCTCTCTCACCTGGAGCAGGCAGGGAGCACTGTGAGTATCATGTTTTTTGACGTCTCAAGTGCTTTTAACACCATCCAGCCCACACTACTGAGAGGGAAGCTGGTGGCAGCTGGTGAGGGCAAACAGCTGACTGCATGGACCATTGACTACCTCACAACAGACCACAGTATGTGAGGCTCCGTGACTGTGTGTCCGAGGTGCTGATGTGCGACACGGGGGCGCCACAGGGCACAGTTCTCTCACCTTTCTTATTCTGTCTGTAAACCTCAGACTTCCTTCCACCTGCAAATGTTCTCGGATGATACGGTCATCATCGGGCGCGTGTCAGACAGGAACGATCAGGGGGCAGTTTGTCGGCCGCTCTTCAGATCAACACCAGCAAGACGAAGGAGATGGTCATTGACTTCAGGAAGAAGCCACCCCCTACAACACCGGCGAGCATCCAGGGTAAAGGTATTGAGAGGGTGGACTCCTGGGTGTCCACCTCAACAATAAACTGGACTGGAGTACAAATACAGACGTCCTGTATAAGAAGGACGAGAGGAGGATGTTAGCTAAGCTGACATCTATCATGAGCAATCCGAGTCCGTGGGTGAACTGAGCAGCTCCTACAGTTAGAGGCTGATACACCCTCGCTGCAGGAAGGAGCGCTACCGCAGGTCATTCATCCCGGCGGCTGTCAGACATTATAACACATCATGACGTCTCCTACCCCCACATTCACCACGTCATGCAAAATGCACCTGACATGAGCAAGTGCATGAATATGTGTATGTATGGGTATGTATATATATATATATATATATATATATATATTATTTTATATTTAAATAGCCAATTAAGCTATTATTTGTTTTTAGGTGATGGCTGGGAGTGCAGAATTTTGGTCTCTTAATCTCTTGGTAGAAGTGAATCTTGAGAAGCATGAAACAACAACAGAAAGCATGGTAAATACACTATATTGCAAAGAGTATTGACTCAACCCAAAAAATCAATAAATGCAGTGCACAAATCAAGGCCTATATTCTCCCGTGAGTGTGTGGTGGAACTTGACTGGCCTTGACAGAGCCCTGTCCTGATGCATTAGAACAGAGACTGCAAGACAGGCCTTCCCATGATGTGTTGGGGAGCGTACCTTTATACACACCCTATTTCAAATACATAGGTTTAAAAATAGAGCTGCTCCACCCTTTTCAGCTTCAATTCTGTTCACAAGGTTTAGAAGTGTGTTTATGGGAAGATATTTGACCATTCTTGCAGGAGGGCATTTGTGAGGTCAGGCACTGATGCTGGATGAGAAGGCCTGGCTCAACACATTTAATATGCTCATCTATGGCCTTATGGACATATAGCTTTGTGCAAGGACTTCATTGATTTGGTGGGGTGAGGCAATACTCTCGGCAATATAGTCTATCTCATATACTTTCTTATGTAGTGCACACAGGATTGACTGAAAGCCCAGAGCATTCAGAGTGAGTTTCTAGTTGTTTCCTATGTGCACACATCTGTGCATGCGAGAAAGCAACTTTGGTCTGATTAGTCTTATTACATTAATGAATACATTTTCATTAAAATTACTTTATCTCCACCACTGCTAAACCATTCATCTGACCTCAGCAAGAAAAATGTCCTGGTGCAACCTGTGCTAATGAGCCCAGCACTCTTCCTCTCACCTCTCTGTGTGTACAGACTGTTTAAAAGTGTGGCTCCCACACAGATTATGTATCAGTGTAACCACAGGGGCACAAATTGAGGAAGACCAGATAAGCAACTTCTCCCCTTCATGACAGCTGAAAATCAATGTACAATTTTCTACACTACAGTGCTTGAAAGCTCACTTTAACATGAGAACATTCGTACTGTGGCACACAATACACAGAACAGAAGATCAATAACTGATTTTTGTTAGTTTTCAGAAGAATAAAAACGAAATTTAGGAAATATTCAGAAGCCCTAAGTATTTCACTACAGACATAATCGCTACTTCACGGTGCATAAAAGTGTAACAACTCTTAATTGATTATTCAAAAATGCATCTTTTTTTTACAAAACCTATTTAATATGTGACAAAAACTACATTCGGAACATAGTTGTCTTTTTTGTAACTACTTTATGGGATCAAAGAATATGGCGATAAATATCGTATATCGCGATTCAGCTTAAAAATATCAAGATATGAGTTTTGGTCCATATTACCCAGCCCTATGCGCAAGTTGAATTTTATTTATTTATCTTTCTCTCCTATGGGTGTGTGTGCATGTGTGTGAGTAAGAGGAATGTGAATGTTAATGTGAATTACCCACAATTCAAGACGTGAATTGCCCACAGGTGTGAATGTGAGTGTGTATGGTTGAAAGACTGGAGACCTGTCTGTACCATGCCATTCACCCATGAGCCCAGTGACCTATTCCTGTAATGGATGCATAGACACGTCTAATGTACCGTATGTAAAACTAGGTAGAAGATTGCACTTATTCAGAAGTGTACTTATCTAATAGTGTCTATGGTAGGAAGCAATAATATGCAACAGAAAACTTTCAGATTACATTTTTCCTCTGCTTCACTGCCGTTAAATGAGGCTACATTCACTGAGAATACTCAAAGTCATTAAGATGATGTCAGGATGGTGCTAAATGGCTTCTTTGCTGATGTCTTACAGTGTCTCGTCAATAGTGAGAAAAAGGAAACCAAAAAATGAATGCCGGAGTTGTACATTAGGTTTAGATAATGTACCTTAGCTAATGTCATAGTCTGTTGGGTGAACTGTATGAAACAGCTATTGTGATTGTGATCTGTTATGTCTCTCATTATGTCTCTCTGAATGTGAAAACCCATTGCCTGGAGGGTTCTTGTAGATATGTGTCATGTACTGACTCCTATCGCTCAGTGTATCTTTTCAGCCATTTCCTCTTCTTCCAATATGCACAAACTCTTTGCTGTGACAGCTCAACAGAAGATGCAGGACAGCTCTGTCTCCAGCCATTACCCAAGTGCACAGGTACCTCTGAATTTTTAATAGAGGCTTTTTTCCCTGGGCCTCTCTCTCTCTCTGTGCAACAGCAATAACAATAATTGATTTTTGCTTTATATCATTAAATGCTTTTTTCCTTTTACTGCAAGTCCACACATATCAATTAGCTTGGCAGAGAGTGGTCTTTACCTTGCAGAAATGCATAATAGCACCTAATATGTTGTGGGTGTGTTAAAGTGGGAGAGAAGGGGGGATGGCATTAGTTGGCTGTTAATTAGACAATTACCCAGTATGGACTGCAGGGGAACTCGAGTAGTGTAGTGGTTCTATTAGTGATAAGGGCTATAAAACAACTGCTCCTAGTGGATCTGTATCATGATAGGTAATAACGTTGAAGCTAAATTATTTAAATCAAGAATTAACACAAGAGGAGTGAATGAAAAGAACTTAATAAAAATAAAAACCACTTCTCTTACTGAAATGAATAAAATCAGAACAATTAAATGTGGATTATTAAATATCAGATCTCTCTCATCTAAATCCTTGTTAGTAAATGACT
>JAUMTR010000002.1:2489036-2490540 GCA_032270685.1 Microctenopoma stevenorrisi | reverse complement strand
TCTCCTCCTTCTCTTTCTCTGTCCACTTCACTGACATCATTGCATGTTAATAACTTTGTTTCTTTTCTCTCCCCTAGCTCTCTCCCCTTACTAAAACTGAATTGAATTGAATTGAATTGAAATCCTTCAGCTCTTGCTTTTGTGAAATGCAATATATTTGTATTTTTGCGTTGTGGTTATGATTGGAAAGTGTGCCTGTCATTCTAAACCTTCTGCCAGTCTCATCTCAACATCATGTATGTTAGATATTTTTCCTGTCTATGTTCACAGGTTTTTAAAAGACAGTTAGCATTCCAGGCAGATCGGTAAATTGTGCGGGAATCACAATGTGTTAGTACTAGGAAACAGATAACCGCTGTGAGGAACTGATTACAACTCTGTGCTAAACGAGAGGGTGTTCTGAACTGTTCACAATGGCCACAGTCTGTAGTAAGTGAAAAACAGGTTGTCGTTGGTCTGTGAAAGTTAGACGAAATCGCATTCTCATTTGGCTAAAGGGCGTATTTGGGGCCCGATTGCGCTTTCCGTGCTGATTGTCACCACAGCAGTGGGTTAGTGTCACAGAAAGACTGTGAACTGATTAATGAATAAACTTTACAACCGCTTCACAAAATCAACATCTGCATTGAAACAATTTTTTTCCAACCCTAAGCGCAGTATTTTTCTTGCCTAAACCCAACCTTAGTGGGGGTTTTGGTATCGAGCTCGGGTCTCCTGCATGTTCACAAAATATAATTGAGTTACAAATACATCCTGTATCTAAATTGAAAAATTGGATTGTGTTTTGGATTGTTGTTTCAGAAAGTTACATAAACTGTCAGACACAGACCACCTAGTCTGAGATAACCAAAACGGGTAGTACTTTGATGGTAGATACTGTGGTTTGACAGCGCAGCTTTTGGTGTCTTGTCCTAGCACATTTTTACATTGATAGTTTTTCTAGATTTCTGGATTCTGTAAAACTAATATTCTGTGAATATCGTGGGGGGGGGGGTTTAACTCTGCTTCTGTTCTTGCGCTGTTTTTTTGACCTCAGATTTAGGATTGAATTAAGGATTCTGATATCAGACCTGGAATTGTTTGTTTGATTTAGTATCACACACATCATTGCTGATGTGGAGTGACTGACATCCCCAACATCAGTATGACATGCCATAGGTCTTAAAGAATCTCTATATGATATTGAGAGAGTGAGAATATTCTGGACATTCAGTCAAAATAACAAATGTCAACCTTACAGAGGGACTAGAGAAAGTTGCGGTGGTTGGCCAAAAATATAACGGTACACATATCTGTAAAGGTTCTCAGTCATCCAGGTCATGGTTATCTCAAAAAGGTTTTATCCAAAGCGACTGGACTTGCTTGGTTTTATGACAACGTTTCACCATCTATTCCAGAGGGCTTTCTCAAGTCTGACTGACTGGTGTCAGTCCATCAGACTTGAGAAACACAATTACATTTTAATATATTTTTCCCAGTTGAGATAAGATCACTTCTAGAAGAT
>JAUMTR010000002.1:2479036-2484036 GCA_032270685.1 Microctenopoma stevenorrisi | reverse complement strand
GAAACTCTAAATGATTATTAATATACTATTATACTATAACAGTGCAAATATGTAATGAGCATACACTTAATTAACTCAATTCAGGGCAGAGAGAGGGGTGAGAAACCAAGTGAAACTCCTCTGAAAGGTTTGGAGTAAGGCCAAGGGAGAGGGGAAATAGGGGAAGAAAAAAAGTACAGAAGCAAGTGAGAAAAGACGTTTTGACAAGAGACAGGAAGAGAAAGACAAGAGAGGAGAGTAGAGGAGAAGGTAAATAAAAGGAAGGACAGATGAGATTAAACAGTGAAGGCCAGATAGAAAAAAGATGCCTATTCTGTTGCACGACATATTTTTTTATGTGAACGGAAATAACAGATTGCGTTTTAATATGTGGTGTTGTGACATATTTAGGTGGCTGTCCAAAGTGGACATTCTCCGTTTGCCTTGCTGCAGGGTCAGCCAGGTTAAAGCAGTGCAGAAGCACCGAGAAACCTAAAGAAACAAGCTCGCACAGCAAAAACACCGCTGTCATCATGTCAGTCAAGGCCGAACACAAGGCCGAACACGGCAATGAAACGTGGATTTCATCATCAACATTACCACTTAATTCAGAATCTGGACTGAAGCCTGATGCCTGCTGGTGCACACCTGACGTAGCAATGGATAGTTTAGACTCTCTCAGTGTCAGGATGTTTCCCTGGTTGCGTGTTGTGTGTGTTTTGGTTTTTGTATTGAGCTCGTCAGTCACCCCGTTGTTCCTTGATGCTTTCCTTTTCCCTCTTTCCTACCTGGCCATGCGGCGCTCCCGATCTCACTCTCACTCAGATTATCCTCAGCTGTCACTCACCCGCTCGCCTTGTTTGCCTCTCCTTTACATTCATGCTCATTCATTCTCTCTGTGTTGGGTTATCTACCATTATCACCTGCGCCTCCAGCCCTCGTCCTGTGTGGGTCTGTCCTACGTCTGTTCTGTTACTGTGTTGCTGCTGTCTGTATGTATGTTTCTTTAACGTGTCCCGGTTGTTTCCTGACTGCTCCATTGTGCCTGTGTGCTCTGTTGGAACCACCTGTGTCTTCAGCCCTGTGTGCCTGTTGTGCCTTCCTGTAGTTTCTGGTCCTGTTCTCCATCATCATTTCTGTCTGTCTCTGGTAAAACCCACCTGTCTCCCTGTCTTGAGCTGATCTATCTCAGGTGCGGTGTTTTTCTTGTCCCTGTTTGTTTCTCGATCTGGTTATCATTTCATTTTTCTCCAGCCACCAAGTTATAATTTCTTTGCAAGAGTTTTTCCCTCCCATGGAGTGGTTTTAGGTTTGCCTGTGCTTTTGTTTTTAGGGTAATCTGTAATTTAGCCTCCAGCATGGAGAGATTTGATTTAGTTTGATATCCTGTAGTGTATGTTTGTCTCATTAAACCCACTTTACTTAACCTAATCCTAATTAATTAACCTAATCCTTTATGTTACGGAATGCTTAATGAGTCTTTGCTGTAATCGTGAGATTTGTGCCACTTTAAGAGCAACACACGATATGCAAAAGAAAACTTGAAGACAAGCTAAGGAAATATTCTACAAAACTTACCTGCTGGACTCTTTCAGTCAAAGGGCTCTTGTTAAATTTTGAGATGTACTGTAGGAACATCCAGTTAGGGCCAGAAACATGTGCAGTCAGAGAGCGTATCAAACCCCAGATTAGATTAACTTGATGGTGAAGGGTAAAACACACCAAGACTTGATTTTATTTCAAAATTGCTTCCTCATAATTTATTTACTTTTCTTGAAATCAGTCTATAATTTAAATGTGTCACTAAATACAGGAAAATATTGTGTAGACAGAAAATAACAGGTATATGGAAGTGAATGGATTTCAATTGGTTCAACCTTGAGAGTGTTTTAATCACTGCAAGGCAGGTTGGCTGAACAGGCAACAACTTGTTTGTCTGTGAGCAGAAATATACAACAGTGAAAAGTTCCTAATTAATCAATATTTAATGGTCACTTTTTACACACACACACACATATATATATATATATATATATATATATTGTGTGTGTGTGTTTGAATAAACCTCTTGAATTTCCATTCAAGATTCATTGTACAATCACAACACTCAACACTCTCAAGTGCCGGTTATATAAAGACTGAAAAGCCAGACAGATGACTTACATATACAGGATGCTCAAACTCATTTTCAAGTACCGTTGCCATACAAATAATCATTTGTCTGACTGATGTGGAAACACATTTCAAATGTGTCTCCAAAGCTAAGAAGGCAGGAGGGGAAACTTCATGAAGATGCGATACATCATCATTTGCATAAAAACGATGTGATGGAAGCCCAGTTATTATCATAGACTCTGCTGGTCTATGAGTTAGCAAAGCTGTTGTCAAATCTTTTTAATGTCAAGGTGCATGATGCAAAGGCAGGCAAAGTGGCGGAGATGCATGAATTAAAATGAAAAGCACACAGTAAGAAAACAGTGTACAGACAGGAGTCCAAATGGGTTTCACAGAGCGGAGCTAAAGTAATCAGTACTGAAGCATGTCTGTAATTTTCAAATGTGCACAAGTCACACAAGTGTCCCTGACTCTGCACAGAGCACAATTTTTAATCTCAGCATTCCAGCAATTACATTATGTTTATTGTCCTGCAAAACTAACCTTCAAAAATGTATTTTTTGCAAAGAAAACAAAAAAATGAGGAATGAAAAAAGATGAAGACAAAATGTCGAGAGACAAAAAGGACACAGACTAGAGGAACAAAATCAGAGAGTGGAATAATAATAATACACATTGACCCTTAGGGCAGGGGGGAGTTGTCCAGATGAGGAATGAATGTGATGGAGCAAGTTAATGAAGACAGAGGAAGGGAGAAAGCATGGGCAGACAAACACACTGGTGAAACTATTTCTTAGACAAATTAAAAAGAAAAAGAGAGAAACTTTGAAATGAGGGCAAGGTGAATGCTGTGGCCTTGACTAATCGTCCATAGGGCTCAGTGGCAGCAGAACCACAGGGAGCTGCTCACTTTGCGTGTGTGTGTGTGTGTGTGTAATAGAGAGAGAGAGATGAATATGCATTGTTTTCTGTCAAATGTCAGGCTGGCAGCAGGTTGCCAGCTTGGTCCTATTATAACCACGGAAGACAGCTAACATGGATCACGCACACCTTCGCACACACAAAGGCAGATGTAAAAACGTGCACACCCACTTTCAGTCCCACAAGTTCTGCTCAACTTTCAGCACTGAAAAACCCGTCAGGATTAACTTTTATCAAACTTCAGTAGTGGCTGTAACAACATGAAGATCAATCGCAGATCACCGGCCCCCTGACCACTTAGTATCATATTTGTCAAAGTGTGAATGACAAGTTAGTATTATTCACTGTTAAGTTTACAGTAATTTAATTACCATGGATTTGATGGAGTGTATACTACAGTTCTTTATCTGCATCAGTAATTAAACAAATGTAAATACATACAAAATGTAACCAAGGGACAGGTTCCAAATACCTATTTTCTCTGACTTTGAGTGTGTCCTCGTATGTCTGCTGGCGAGGTACACAACTGTGGAATCTTAATTAAATCATAAGAACTACTGCTTCTATCTGATTCACAACAATGTGCAGTGGATTTAATTCCTACCACAGTCATTAATCATTGTCAGTAGCAGCACCTGCAAATGTAATCTTGCTATTTCTTCATAACTACAAGAGACAAAGTGTAAAAATGTTCAGTTAGTCTCACAGATGGGACTGATGGTCCTCTCGTGTTGTCTTCTCTCACTGTAGAAGCACGGCCTGTGGTTGAAACCAAATTCTATGAGGAGCAAGTCCAAGTTTCGAAGCTCGTATTGTTGTAGTGAGTGTATGCATCTGTTGTCACTCCTTTAAATGCACACATTAACATTCATTAAATATTAAATTATTGTTTCACTGCAGCCGCCGCTCTTGCTGAAAAGAAATAACTAAGCTGCCAACAATGAAGTTGCTTCAGACAGTCAGTTGCTCAGAGCTCGCTTTGGTCTGCTTCATCAGAACAAACCTCACCTGCTGATGCACAAACTTGACAAGGGAGTTTGAAAGTCTGGAAACTATGGTAGCTCTCCTCACTCCTCTTTTGTTTTTTCCTTCACTGAAATACCCAATCGCAATCTGTTGCATGTTCATCATATATATATTTGATCTGAATGCACATGTGCAAGGGTTTGGCAGTTCTAAATGTGTGTCTCTACTGTAGCATATGTGGCTCACAGAAAGACAGCCAGCCTGCGCGTGTCATCTATCATGATCTTACCAGAAAACAGAAACTAGTGAATTATGACGCACATGAGTGACGGGAATGTTTCGGGTGAAGACAGAAGATTGAAAGGAAAATGTGTGCCTTGTCATGTTGAAGTATTGTCCTCTATTCCATCAGGCTCCCTAAAGGATTGTGTATGTGACTGTACTGTTTGGCCTGAATAAAAGCATGTGACTGTTTACCTCTGATCACAATGTACAGTATACACTCCAGGGTGAATTTACAATAAGAAGGGCATGCATGAAGCCTTTTATAATGGGATCTCTGCTATGTGCAGTCCTTCATGTTATTTACAAGAGCAAATCTACTGTGTGACAAACCCTTTGTGAGAGTCAGGAAACAAACTTTAGATTACAAACATTTAAGGCTGTCGATGTGTCGATAAAAAAAAATTAACTAACTAAGTTTTCTGTAATTAATTGTGATTAATCGCAATTTTTTTCACTTTTATATATATATATACTTGTAACAGACATTTAATCCATATAATGAAATACATGTAGAATAAATACAAAAAATGTATGCTTAAATTCAAACAGAATTTTTATAGTTTTCTCTAATCTTTTAACACAGGTTCTCTCCTGTGAAATACAACTTAAAAAAAACCTTCAAGGTCATTAACAGTGACTCACATTAACCTTTATATTATGTTGCGGGTCATTTTGACCCGCACACTTTTATTTGAGTAAATAGCAGTTCAAACCAAAAATAAACATTTCTATTT
>JAUMTR010000002.1:2437482-2466845 GCA_032270685.1 Microctenopoma stevenorrisi | reverse complement strand
TTGAGGTCTTCTTGCCCTCGATCAGCCACCTAGAAGGAAAATCTAAACGATGAGATGGGAGTATTAGTTATGGAAATTAATAATATGGAAAGTTAGAGTGAATTGTGAAGTGATCATCTGTGTATGGGTGTATAGGTGAATGAATAAAGATTAAAATATCTAGATATGCAGGTGTAAGCAATACTGCAGGTGTATGCAGATGCCGTGGTTGAAGTCTGTAATGTGAGATGTGAGTGGCGCAAATGTGCATGAGGTGTGCAGATAGTTGTGGAAGTGGAAGTAGTGTCGTTAGGTGTGCATGGTGTGGTGTGCAGTGAGAGTGTAGGTCCTGATAGGTGGAAGGTGGTCGGCAGTCTGGATGCGAGTGTTGATCCTGGTCCTGGTCAGCGGTTGGCGGTCTGGTTGAGGGCCTGGATCGCCTGTGGGAAGAAGCTCCTCCTCAATCTCTCTGTGTTGGTTCTCAGAGAGCGGAAACGTCTTCCCGACCGCAGCAGAGAAAACAGTCCATTGCTGGGGTGGCTGAGGTCCTTCACGATCTTCGACCCATTCAGTCTGCCCACCCCCAAGGCCCTGTATGAATGTGTCATGAAGGGGTAAGTAATGAGAGTGTATAAGTTGTGAATTAAAATTGAGATACAGGTGGCACTAGGGATGAAGAGATCCTCCCCCGTACCCCCAGCAACACACCTCAAGGCCCTGCGTGTGTGTTGGTGTGCAAGAGCGGGGGAAGGGAAGCGTTTAGGGATGGGGAGGAAAGGAAGGGTGGAGGGAAATGCCCCACCCCAGAGTCAGCTCCCCCGCTGACCCCCATAAGCACCCCCGCTCCCCCATATCCATCCAGGGCAGGGTGCCCAGGCTCATCCAGACAAGGGCCCACGCCAGCGGCACTACCAGGCGACCCGTGGGCCGGGGCAGTCCTCCAGTCACTACCACAGAGGTAAAACTATATAAATTATATCTATGCCTGGGGCCCCAAGAGACCCTTGGAGCACCCCTGTGCATAGGAATTGTTTAGTGCTAGACAACGTTATGAGTGTGAGTGTGTGTGGTATAATCACTTGAGGTACTTTTTAGTGAATATTGAAGGTGGTGATACTGTCAGTCAGTCGAATGGGGCAGGGCAAGTTGTTCCACCAGCCAGGGACCACGAAGGAGAAAAGACTCTATTGTGACCCGAGCCCTCGTGAAGATCGGATTTTTAGCCTAATTTCATTTGCAGATCTAAGAGAGCGTGCAGGACTGTAACACACTAAAATAACTTTCTTCCTCGACCAACTCTCACTACTTTGAAGGAAATGAAAACTAAGCATAGCTTATGCTAGAAGGAATGATATCAAATGATACCCATTTTCATTACTGTGGTTTCAGTGACATAGCTGCAGCTCCAACAGACCTTTGTTTATTTCTCTCTTTCTCTTTATATATGTTTTTTATATTATCGTACATAATATAAAAAATGTAGGTTGTACTGTTTTAATTTTGCTTATACATTTTTCTGTTCTTTTTATTATGGGTTTGGGAGAAAAGGAAGCATTGGTATCTGTGGTACTTAATAGTAGATGACCACTAATTAATGTTGAGCACAACCACTGTTGTTCAATAAATTAGGTTATTTTTATTAATTTTTTTCTTTCTTTTAGGGGTTTTTAGCTATTTAAAAATGAGAGCTTACTTAGCTGTAAGCTCATTCTACTACTGATTGGTCAGTAGTTGGTGCCTTTGTGGTTTCCATAGAGACACCTTATTGAATCATATTGCTTCCCTAGAATAAATAGCTATGGTCTTGCAAAGTACAGAGAGGAACCCTTATAGTAATCTTTAACCAGGATATATCCTTTAATCATTACATTAAAAATCTCCAGAACTGCCTGCTTTCAAATCAGGGACATCCTGTCTCAAAGTGATACTGAAAAATTTGTGCATTTGCTACCTCTTAACTGGACTGCTGTAATTCATTACTAATAGGATGTCCCCATAACTCACTCAAAGGCCTCAAGTTAACTGCCCCAGAAGAGCACTTCATTCTCAGAGTGCTGTTCTACTTGTGGTTTCTAGCGTTTCCAGATATAGACTGGGAGTCAGAGCCTTTAGCTATTAAGCTCCTCTCCTGTGGAACCAACTCCCTCTTCAGGTTCGGAAAGCAGACACCCTCTCAACCCTTAAGACTAGGCTAAAGACCTTCCTCTATGATAAAGCTTATTGTTAGTGCTCAGTTGCTAACTGTGTGTCTTCTCTCGCCTGTAGTTCTGCTTCTTCCTCTTTGTCCCCCTCTCTCTATACTTTTCTGCAGGAATCCGCAGCTGGGAGCTGTATAATATCAGGTGTGCAGCTGCTGGTCCTACCAACCTGTCCAGTGCTCTCCCTGCTGTCCCTTGTTGTTCTCTTTGATTTGCCTGTTGTTCCTTTCTTTCTCCTCTGTCCACTCACCCCAACCGGTCGAGGCAGATGACCGCCCACCCCGAGCCTGGTTCTGCTGGAGGTTTGGTCTCAGTGCTTGCTCAAGTGGGACTGTTGGCTTTTCCATATTATTTTGTATTTACCTATTTTTTGTAAGATTTTAATACCTTACAATGTAAAGTGCCTCAAGATCACTTCTGTTTTAAATTGGCGCTATATAAATAAAACTGTATTGAATTGAATTGGTTGGGTTCAAGCATGAGGACTGAGATTGGCCCTGGTGAGGGCAAGAATCAGCCAATCACAGGCAGAGTAGAGGGGGCCATTAATAAGTAGGGACCCAAACAGCTGCTGTGTCTCCTCTGATCTGCGATCTACTCTCAGAGTGGGAACGTGAAATTTGCTAAATTAGATGGTAAGGTTACAGAAAGTAAGCAATGTTTGAGTAAAGTACAATCAATCAACAAGGATTTTAACAAATACTTTTACTGGCAAGCAAACAAGTGCTCCCCCACAGAAAAACATCTAAAAAGTAGAAAATAAAACAAATTCCCATATCAGCTTTAACAAACAATAAAGTGCATGTGACCTTTTGTTTGAGAAACGGACGCTGAGAATGAGGATGAAGACATTGCAGAGAATGAATCTTTAAAGCCACCCTGTTGGAGGACACTCCACAATGCACACATCAATGTTTACCCAAAATGGCATGGCATTTCACCATCTCATGATTTAATGTCTACTGTTAAGAATTTCAGGAAGTTCTTGTCAAAGGACATTTGAGAAGTAAAGCAGTCAAATATCTATGCAATACAATGTGACCCATCCAGGCCCCTGAACCTCACAACAGAAGAATTGGAGCAGTTCTTAGGTATCGTCATGCACACGTCACTGTTGGTTTTACTTTAGAACAAGGCCTTTCGTGTGCCCCAAGTTGCGAACACCATGACACTAATTAGATGGGAGGCCATCAAAAAAGCCCTACACTTCAACAACAATGCAGAGAGAGAGAGGAGGAGATGATGATCCAATACACAAGATCCAACCACTGGTCACTCATCTACCATCAAAACTGATCTCAATTCCAATAGGTGAGAAGCTGGCCATTAATAAACAAATGGTTGCATTAAAGGTAAGACAAAGACTGTAGCAATACCTGCCAGCAAAACCTAAAAATGCTGCTACAAGCTACTCCCTGGACAGCTACCACCCAGTCTCTAACCTTCCATTTCTTTCAAAGATTCTTGATAGAAAACTAATTGAACTGAAACTTCCCGTTTGCAAAAGGTGGATAACCTTCGTCCTGCGAAAGCTGCTCGCAGATTATCTGTACTCATCCTACATCATCTATCTGCTACCTTTGACACAGTTAATCACCAACACTTGTCAGATTTAGGAATTACAGGAACTGTATTAAACTGGTTCACCTCTCATCTTCAAGACAGGTCCTTACGCGTATCATGCAGAGGTGAGACTTCTACACTCTCCAAGGTAACCACAAGGGTTCCAGGCTCTGTCTCACTATACACTTGGTCACATCATCCAATCACATGGTTTTTCCTATCACTCCTACGCTGATGACACTCAACTCCATATGTCCCTCCCACCAGAGGATCCGACTGTAAAATACAAGTCTTAATGACATAACTCTCTGACATATTGGCATGGATGTCTGACGACACCTCCACTTGAACTTATCCAAAACTGAGATCCTGATCTTTCCAGGTAACAACTCTGCTCAGGAAAACATCTAAATTCAAATTTGCCCGCTACTGCTATTACCTACGGAGTCTGCAAAAAGCCTTAGGGTTTGGATCGATGACAAATTTCTGAACAATCATTTACCTGCGATCTTCAGGTCCTGCAGGGTCACACTAACTGTACCTCCTGACTCTTAATCTTTACCCAGGTGTCGTTCACCTATCTAAACCAGTGGGTTGGTGTCATTCCCGATAAGGATTTAAGTGCTTTCTCCTCCACTTCTTTCATGTACAGGTTAGCAACAATAGGAGACACAGAAGAGATCATGGCACAGCCATGTCTCTTTCTGTAGACAACGCCCCTCCTTGTCAGGAGGTACAGGCCTTCACAGAACACATTAACTCAATAGACAATAACATAGATTCAGTTACATGGTGTTTGGAACTTGAGGAAAGATACTAAACTAACAAAGAATGAACAAAGTAACATGGAGATGTGGGGAAAGCATAAGGATATGAGGATAAGCTGACACAGAGACTGAAAGCACGATAGGTTGACAATAAGTTGTGCCCGAGACCCTCACCCCTGCTGAGTAAAGGGTTGTTGATTTGCACATGTAGGGCTTCCCTCACTCCTCTTTCGAACTACATGTCACCTTTGTCCAGTATTTGTACGGTTTGGTCCATAAATGAGTTTGCTTTGTCCTTCAGGTGTAGGTACACAGCTAATCCTGGCCCTGAGGTGTTGCTCCTTCTGTGTTGAGCCATCCTCCTGTGTAGGGGCTGTTTGGTTTCCCCAATGTACAGCTAAGAGCACCGTTCACTGCACTGAACAGCATACACTACATTGCTCTTCTTCTGTTTGGTATCTGATCTTTAGGTTGCAACCGTGCATACACAATTTTCTCTTCGACAATGGTCTAGTCAGGTTCAGATTAGGTTTTTTAATAAGTGGATGTACTAAAACCTCTTTGAAACAAGAAGGAACTAATCTTTTGCAATGGGGGCATTAATTATCTTCAGGATTAAGGGCCCGAACATTTTTTTAACAAACTGGGTGGGTGAGGCCGTTAAATGAACTAACATAGATAATTCCCTCAACAAAACAGAATTAAACTGCTCGAAGAAACCTGTTACACAGGAAGAGCTCTTGATTTCAAAACAGAAGGCACTGGGACAGAAAACCTAATCATTGAGACATATCAATATCAATGAAAAATGCCAATAAATTCACAAATGCACACAGTCCTTTAGTATTACCCTCTTGTACTGTCCTGTAGTAATGCACATCAGTATATGTCTTTGTGAGACAAGTGTAGCCCAGATAGTGATAACTTCAATAGGATTTGTGCCACAACAGCCAAAACAGGATCCAGGCCAATTTCATTAACTGTCACTGTACTAATTCAAGCATGCCAAATGTACAAACGTACAATTCTACGCCTCACAATGCTTGTGTACAATCCCTGCTCTAAACTAAAGGTGACCAAGCTCTGGTTACACACTTCTTGGTGTGCTTACAGTATGTGTTACATGTGCTATATGATCTCTGCTTGCTAAGCAGGGATCAGTGGAATCAATAGACATGCTACAAGGATCATAGAGCAAGAGTGACACACACAAACTCACACGACAAGGGTGTTAAGGGAAAACAGAGACCATGTGGGTTGTATCAGTTTGCAGTGCACTTGAGCCACAAGCTATGCATAGCCTTGAGTACGTGTGTTGAAGACCTATACAAATTTAGCATGTGTTACGTGCTCAGTCACCTGTAGATACATTCTGGCAAAGTGATGCCTTGGATCAACTGCCACATTTTAAGCATCTACTGCACTATTGCTACATAGCTACTGCAGATTTAGTCACTTGTAGCTCATGCCTTTAGGCATCTATGGGACATTATGTATCTGTGTATCCAATGCCTCTTAGTATTAGTATTGGCTCTCATGTAGCTCACTAATGACCTGATCTAGTTTGTGAGAGGAGATCCCCCGAAATGCATTCACTGACTCATCAAGAGCATGCCTAGACAATGTTGGGAGTCCACTTAGATTTACTTAGATTTTTACTTAGATTTCAAATACGGCCTCCAATGAACTGAACAACTCATTAAGGATATCTTTTAACCCTCTTCCGAGGATTCAATGATGCATCTCTTTTAGATACAATTACTTGAAGGATTTTTTCTTTTTGCATCTTCACCTAATTTATGTTATTTTAACAAGTAGCCAATTGGAAGTGCTGTGGTTAGTAGCTTTTAGAAAACAAAAAAAATAATTTCTCCATAATAGTCCAATGAAACAATGTTGCAGATCTAGTTGTAGAATAGGGATTTTGGTTAAATGTACACTACAGATAAAGTACACCAACAAACACCTTCCTCTTGGTATGGGTGAACTAGGGTGCCTATGGTTGCCTATGGTTCCACTTAGTTGAGGGGGTACAGTCTCAGTCCTCAAAAAAAAGCAGCTTGCAAATATCAGTCGCAGGTTTTTGAAATCATTTGGCTTTTCTCCCTGTATGATCATTATTCTTTCCACAATAAAGGGAAATGCAAAGCTTCCTCATCTTACAGCGGGGATCGTTCCACCTATATAGTGTTTATCTACCTAGACTGGTACTCAAAGCGCTTTACACTGCTTCTCATTCACCCATTCACACACACAAGCACAGAGAAAATATCGACAAATAGAAACAGAGAAGCAGCGAAAGACTGAATTTGACCTCAAAGACATACTGCAGATTTAACAAGTAGGAAATATAAGCTCATCATACATGCTCAGAGATGAACAGATCTAAAAACAGTTGCTCAAAGTTTCTATCTGGAAACACTGATAATAACTAGATAATAATTTTGTCATATTAAACACATCAAGTTTCTGTCTGCTGCAGCTCCAACAGCAGCTTTTACTTGTACTGTAGAGTAACAGGTAACAGTAACTACTCTACATTCCTATCCCTGTCTCCTAAAAATAATTTTCCTATACAACTAATTTGAGGCATGTAGAGCAGTGTTGTACCAACACAGATCTAAACAATAATTATCAGATAAGATACGATTGCTGATCGGCATAAGGAGTACCAAGATAAATATGAAAGATTCATATTAGATGTAGCAGCATGCGTGAAGACGTGAACATCAACAGATAAGAAATATGAAAACTAAACACTTGCTTTTATTTACTGCCATCAGAGAGGTAGTACAAGGTACCTCTGGCCGGTAAAAACATCTACAAGGTATCCTTCAAGCCACTCTGCAATAACTATCTCGAATAGCACAAATTATTTTTTTTGAATGTATATTTAATTGTTTCTCTCGGCCTGTAAAAAGGAGAATTCCTGGCCCCTATGGGAACACAAGTATTTGCATCATCTGACACTATTTATCAAGTTTTCTGTGAGACACAGATGACAGATTAGTCACATGCATCATGTATTCAATGATTCTATTCACAAAATCTGTTTCTGCTGCACTTTGCCTAAAGAAAGAAACGTTTGTGTACAAATGATACAAATATTGTGAGTGAATAAAGTGTCACAAAACTTGCAGTATATGTTTTTACGTTTCTGTCTTTGTCACTCATATCCACTCTGTTTTACTGACAGTAACTCTAACTTAACCTTAACATTTACCAAAATACTGAACAAAAACAATGGATGTTCTAATATTCAGAACAGGTGTTAAGATTAAGTTCAGTCAACTCTGAGTCAAAGTTAACCTGAGTTACGCTTGTGCATGAGGACATAAAAAGCCTTGATCAATGGAACACAGATAACGATTCCCCATGGCAACCAGTGGACAAATGTTAGAGCCACTTACTTCTAGTTCACACAGGTCAGGTATCACATACATTTTATTTTTTTTACATTTGATTTACAAGCAACTGTGATGTTGTTTAGCCTGCTCAAAATGTGAGTATTCTGGATATGTTCAAATCTGACCCCCCAATCATAGTAAACAGAAAGAGGCACAGAGTCTGAAGAGATGGCCCTCAGTCAAATAAGTGAGTGACGTATTGCTGAAGGCATCCCTAGAGGGAGCTCATCAGATCCATGTTAGATGTAAAGGCTTAATTGCTCTGTAATTGGCCGTGGAGCCCTCTACTATAACAGACTTTCATGCGATTGTAGGTAGCTACATTTAATATTCCGAAGTGTTAATAATGGCTGGAATATAAGGGAGAAATTCTCTTACTACAGGAGGATAATGAAGACAATTCACTTCACTATCAGCCGCCACAGAAAGAGAAGATGCAGAGAGGCTTGTTGAGTGCTACACTTTTGTAACATAACTGTGGTCTGAGTTGATAGTGTTGTTCTGCATCCAACTTGCAGCTTCTTTCTCTTCAACAGAGCAATGCTGGAAATGATAAGGGGTCCATAAATGAGGAAGAGGGTCCATCAACATTCACAGCACTAAAACTAACTAAGCACTATAAAATTCAACTTCATTTGTGTTTGTATTGCTCCCTGTGAAACCACTAGATAAAGTGTACCTATTAACACTTGAACTCCCAGAATTAGGCGGTCATTTTGACCGCTATGTATTATCTGCATCTCCACTAATCATTATAAAATTATGCATAAATGGATCTATATTTTTAGGATAAGTTATAATATCAATAATAAAACATCAAGAGGTGAGATTTTTTAAACTTTAGTCGTGTGAGGAGTAACATCTAACTGCCAACCATTGAACCGCAGTTATTATCGCCATATACGACTTTCAGTATTGTCTTTTTTTTAAACTATTTATTTTATTAATCTATTTATTTTGTTAATTCACAACTTATAAACTATCATTACATACCCCTTTCATGACACAACCATACAGGGCCTTGGTGGTGGGCAGACTGAATGGTGTCCAGAGGACAGTGTGTACATTCAGCATTACCTCTGGAGCCAGCGCCCACTTCTCAATTTGAAGTTGCACATAAACAGTTAGGGTTCTCGGGAGGGGCCAAGCTAACACCAGCTGTCGTCTGGCAGAAGGTAGTTAGTGCCATACCCTTCCCCTATAGAACAACACGCACCAACACCATATTAGAGCGGGAGAGGCGAGGCGTGGGGTCTTCTCACACCCCCCCTCTATCTGTTCAACGTCTGGGGGCCGAGAGGATGGGCTGGCCGTCGACCCAGGGTCCGGGCTGGTGGGCCTCCTGCTGCTGCGGGGGCTGCGGTGGCCCTCCTGGTCTACACCCCAGAGTTAAGGGACAGAGTATAAATGGGGAGTGTGAGTGTGTGTACAGCGTTCATTTCTGTGTCTCCATGTTGGGCGAGTGTGTGAGCGTTTGTATATGTGTACATGAGGGTGGCCTGGTAGCTCAATGGGTTAGGCGTCAGACTGGCATGCAGAAGGTTGTGGGTTCTGATCCATTCCCTACCAGGTGTGTCTCTGAGCCAGACACCCAGCGCTAGCTCCCTGTAAGTCGCTTTGGATAAAAGCGTCTGCCAAGCAAAGTAAAGCAAAGTAAAGTAAAGTAAAGTAAAGGGTGGGAACGTATGCTTGTGTGTATGCGTGCCTGCTTGTCTATGTCTTTGTGTCAGGTCAGGTCTTGGACTCCTCCTCACTCAAAACATCTCAAGCTCCCTCAGAGTAGGGAGCTACATGCCCTCCTGGCTCACCTGGGAATGGGAATGTGAGTTCCATCAATGCAGCCGATCACACCTGGAAACCCTAAAATGTCACATTTGATGAGTGCTTCCAGTCTCCAAGCTTTATGACATACATTAATTATTGCTTACACTGATACCTGCAATTTTGTGGAACGCTTCCTTCAGATGTCTGGTTGTTCTGTGATCTGGGAACACTACAAAGGTGCACAGAAGACTTTTATGTGCAGGGGTCACATTTCTTACAGCCTGACAGACGGTTGCCTTGGACACATGCTCCACATCACCGATATTGTACAAAAAACTGCCATTCGCAAAAAAACAAAGTACAATACACAGAGCATTTACACAATAAGAGATGTGTGGACTGAGCATGTTTCTGAAATAAATTATTGATGGTGGCGAAAAATGGAAACGCTCACACAGAAACTCATCATGGAGTAAATAAACATCCACTCGATGTCTGATCATCCTCTCCTGATAGAGATTTCTGCGTAATATCTGCGCCTCCAAGTCAACAGGCTGATCAAGAAATAAGCACACCACATCTGCTTTTGATTTCAATTCAATATAAGAGCAGGAGAAACTCAGTTGTTTGAAGCAAACCTGCTAGCGAGCAGGTTAGGTTCATGTTATGACTGTGTTGCAGACTTTGTTGCAGACAAACCACTTCCTGAATGAGGCCCCTGATGAAGGGGAAGCGCTACATTAGTAAAAACCCCCTTTAATGGCCGAAAGCAACAGTTGACGCTCAAGCAAATTAGGTCTTATGTAGCTCAAAACACATGTCAAATTTAGTGATGGACTGTTCTTAAGCAGAGACAGGAATACATCTTACTAGGTGGTAATTGTACATGCAACTGTGTAACTGTCATCCACCGACAGTCCTTTTATGAAAAGCTTTGTCAGTCAGTTTGACATACAGTGAAAACTCAGTCAAAAGAAATGACAATCAATCAAAATATAAAGTAAGAGTGGGCAATGTGTCTAAAATTGGTTATTTATATGTATTATGAAGGCTAGTAAAAACCTCCACAGAAAAACCAACAATGTGTTTTTTAACTTAATGTTTCACTTTCAAACTAATCTTAGTCTTCAGGATAAAACAAGTGTCACAGACTTTTATATTTGTTTAGAGATTTTTATATTCTGCAGTTATATAGATGTTTACAGTGAACAATTCTAGATACTGTTTTTTTAGATTTTACGCATGCCCTTACACTGTCTATGTGGGCATTGTTCAAAGGTTTATGCAGTGATAAACAGTATAGTTTATCTTGTGGACAATATTGTAATTATCATGTGGCTTTTACTGCTGTAATGTACCAGAAAAGAGCCTTCTATACCATTAAAGAACGGTTACTGTTTGGCCTGGATGTATCTAGAGAGCAAGACAGGCTTTATTATTTTACCTTTATACAGGCCAACAAATGATCAGAAAAAAACAAGAAAAAGAAAATCAAGAAACCAATATATTTGCAAGAAAGAAATATATTTGCAATTATCTCAACATGTCCAAATGCTGTTTAGCCCATGAAAATTAAAGTTTAAAATGGATAAAATTCCTGAGTGGTAAATGTCATGTGTTTTTGTCCAACTTCCAATAATAAAGCTGCAAGTACACTAAAAAACATTTGACAGTTTCCAATCCATTGTGGTGGTGTATGAAGGCCTGTCAATAATACATTATACATGTCAAGTTACTTACAGTATCTTGATATGTAATCAAAGCAAAGGAGCAGTTCACCATAACTGGCGAATTATGTTGTATATTCTAAACAGAGTAACATCTAATAGTCTTTTGTATCCAGTGCGATGAGTACAACAAGATCTGCACCAATTCCACTGCCATCCCTCCAGTTCCTGTCTCCAGCCAAGGCTATGCACTCGCCACCAGCTCTCCAGTTCCAGTTCCTGTTCCTAAGAAAGGATAAAAGCCCTTGCCACCTCCTATGGTAATACCTGTTTCTCCAATTCCAAAGACTACTGGAGCATTGGTGGACACAAAGGGCATCACCAAATATTCATAGTGACCAGCAGGGATGTTAAAGGCTGTTTTCTACTCGTCTTCAATATGTTCAGTTTAAGTGGGTTTGAGCTGATGTCAAGTCTATTTGTGGGTTGTGTTTAGTTAGCTATGGGTTCCCCAGTTGAGGGGATGGTGAGGAGGGGGCATTTCTGTGTTCTGGTATTTATCCGATGAAGCATCTGGTCAAGAGAGTGTACTACCAAGGGTTGGGGAAGGGCAACAGAAGTGATCTCTAGGTCAGAAACCACTTTCTGGTGTAAAAAGTAGCATTGGCCCTGGAGTCAGCAAAAACCTGAACTGGGGTGTAGGTTTAGCCTAGTTGAAGAATGGCTAAAGTTGGAGAGCAGGAGGCCAGTGGTGACGAGGAATTTCGGCTCAGCAGTGCCTTGATTGCGCTGAGCATTTCCTTTTGATGGGCAGAAAAGCACACAGTGTATGGGCTAACCACAATGTTACCAGGTTCCCCAAAATGGATATCCTAATCCGTGGCCAGATCCATGAGAGCCTGCAGTGTTTTGGGCAACTGCTCGTAGCAGTTGCCAAAAGCGACCTGTTAGCTCAATGGGTTAAGCGTCTGACTGGGATGTAGAAGGTCGCAGGTTCGAATCCCGTCTGATTCCTATTCATCCCCTACCAGGTGTGGCCCTGAGCCAGATACCCAGCGCTAGCTCCTTGTAAGTCCCTTTGGATAAAAGCATCTGCCAAGCAAACTAAAGTAAATTAAATTAAAGTATACAATCATTGACAAAGCAGAAGCCTTGGTAGAGACCACAGAACACTAGAATTGATTTGTTCTCAGGATTGGCTGGATCATTCTTTGCCCAGCGCTTAACGTTGCCCTAAAAGGGAGGCCAAAGCATGAGCAACTTTGGCAAGGGAGAGGGCTGTAATTCGAACTTGACCTTGCAGTGCATTAGGAAAGCTATGCTATGCTGGATATGCTACTATACTTTGCTAGATCGGGGAGGAGAGTGAGAGCATTGAGAAGCTTAGGGGCTTCGACTCTGGGAGGAGCAGAACTAGCAATAGCGGCAAACTGTTAGAACGGGTAAGTAACATTTGCATGGCCAGCATACTCACCATCTGTCACCCATGGAGCATGTTTGGGATGCTCTGGATCGGCGAATACGACAGCGTGTTTCAGTTCCTGCAGATATTCAGCAACTTCACACAGCTATTGAAGAGGAGTTGACCAACATTCCACAGGCCACAATCAACAACCTGGTCAACTCTATGCGGTGGAAATGTGTTGCCCTGCGTGAGGCAAATGTTAGCCAAACCAGATACTGTTTTCTGCCCCACCACCCCCCCATAAAGCAAAACTGTGCACATTTCTGAGAATAATATTTGAGAGTAATAGGGTCTTTTGTGTATGTAGTAAAAATTTTAGATGTTTGAGTTCAGCTCACGAAAAATGGGAACAAAACAAAAGTTTTGCATTTATATTTTTGTTCAGTGTATAAATGGTTGATTCCAACTTCTTCTGTTAGTTAGTTAGTCTGTTGGTTATCTAGTTATAGCTATTCTAACCTATGTAAAAAAAATGTCCCCTTCACATTCCATCACAATCAAGAAGAAGAAGAATCCACTTTATTGTCATTGATACATTTTTACATGTTACAACGAAATTTCTTCTCTGCATTTGACCCATCCCCCCTTGGGGGGAGCAGTGAGCCGCCACAGGCGTCAACATTGCTCCTGCTTCCCAGCCCTCTGCCTTAACCACTCTGCTACCAGGCCGCCATCTTAATTTTACTATTTTTAGTGGAGAATGTAACAGAATCTAAAATTAGCATACTAAGAGTTTCAGAGTTCAGTGGACAGTCTTTTTTTGTTAGCATGACACATTTCCTTGCATTTCAGTATTTCCTACAGTGTGTTTTCATTTAAACTGATAACCAGTCCAGATGACACAGTTTTCTGTGGATGGGAGGGATGTGAATTCAGCACCAGATGCATTAAATGCTCCTGAGGATTAGGAACTAATATACCATCATCATATCCAATATCCTGCCTCGATGCTCACACTCAACAGACATGTCAGACTCTCTCTCTCTCTCTCTCTCAAACAAACACACACACACACACACACACACTCTCTCTCTCTCACTCACACACATGCACGCACGCACACACACACACACACACTATTTCTTGCAAACAGACATTTTCAGCATTATACTATTATAGCTACCTTTAGCTTTACGTTTCTGAGAATCTTTGAGTGAGTTTGAAAGTATATGATGTGGGTTAATAAACATAATTTTCAATGGTAGCTTTAAGGAAATATGGAGACTTACATGTTTTACAGTATTTATTAGGTCTGGAAACATTCTATTTAATTAATATGTTATTATGATAATGAAAACTGCATTTGTCTAGTTGTGTTTACCTAACGTAATGGTAAAGCATGCAACCTTGGACTGCAACAATAGTGTAATTGTTAACAAATACAAATACACAAATTGACACACCTATATCCCGAAACATTGCAGATTACTTTTAGTGAGTCTTGGTTGGTTGGTATGATTTGATAACAAAAAATGACACCACTCCCATATGACCCACATCGTCCACCGCGTTTGTTCTAAGAGCATCTCCACATAAGGAAGCATGCATCTGCTGAAACTGCATACTCTGGTACTATGCTATAGTGAGGATTCTGTCTCTTCCACTTTCACCAAAATGGGGGCTGGTTTAACATTTGCTTTAATTATGTCCTTAACAGAACATTAAACATTTGACTACACCTGTGCAAACAATGGAATTTAGTGGGGTTTAGGCACTAAATAAACATGGATAGAGTTAGAGAATACGTTGCACATTTGTCTAACTTCAAATGACTACAGTCACAGCAACAGCTGATTCACACTAGATTTGCACTGTGGTCTCTTGTGGGAAAAGCCCGTGTTTTGTTACTTTATAAATTTTTTTTTACTATAGCACAAAATGAAGATGAATGGAGCCCATCCAGGAGGTGCATCAGATTCAAGATAAACATTTTGGTAGAATTGTCTGTGGAAAAAGGGCCACTGTTATCTGCAGCTCAAGATACAGTGGGAGAAATGGAGCCAGATTCACTGAAAAGGAGAGAAGAAAGACTAACTGATGACAGGTGAAAAATGTTGTTGGACTGACTTAGAAAGAATGCAGATAGCGAGCTGAACAAAAGGGAGATTACACTTTTGGTGGTTGAACTTTCTGTCACCTCAAATGGAGATAAATGATTGGCCCCAGTGGACAGAGGGAAAAAAGGAAAATGCATGACGAGCTATTGAGAAGAGAGTAACTACTATACATAAATGGCCAGGGGTTACATTGATGATTATACTTAAGTTAAAATTCAGAGAGTCAGACATGGGTTTAAGGTAGCATAGAGGTATTGGATGACAGGATGCATGTAAATGAGTGCAATATTTGTGCTAAGACAGTATATGAATGTTAGGTTAACCTTCTTTCTCTGGGGCCCTAATTCAACATTAATTGTTTAGATTCTGCCACTGATATGCTGTAACCGGTATTTACCAGACACTAACTGGGCTTTGTTAAAAACAGATTCATCCTTAAGTGGTGTGTAAGAGCATGTCAACGTACTAAGAGGTGTTTTGGTGGAGGAGATGGCAATATTTCTCCACTCCCTGCCATACCCACTGGTGATCACATGTATCGATGTGTTCATTCAAACGGAAGCTGGAGGATTATAATTTATGTTGTCTTCCCTCACTTCACGTCATCTATGATGGTATCTTTTAACTTAAGCACATAATCAGCAGTACAGTTGGAAAAGCAAGCAGGGCAGTGGCCCTTAAGACACACAAACGTCCACACATTTTTATGCAATTTAGCATTTTTCCTGGGAGACAGTATTCCATCACAGAGATCCTACATAAAAGTAGATGAGTAAAAATATTACTAGTTGCCCAAGGTCTAGCTATCACAGGACTGAAAAACTTCCCTTGAAGCAATTATAGTTTGAAAAAGACAAGGAGCAATTAATCCATTTCAGAATGAGATGACAGGGTGTTACATTCACAAAGACTTCCTCAACGTACAAGAAGGAAAATTGTAGTGGATCCCACACTCAGCGAGACAGACAATATGTTTCATTGATCAGTAGTTTGTCGTTGAATCACACGTATGAATATGTTGCTGCATCAGTTGGTGCTTCAGATCTTTCTCACCTTCTTGGTAAGGTCTATCTTCAGACAGACCTCAAGATCAAACTTTACTTCCCCTTCCTGACTTCCTGACTTGTGTCTCTTTTTTTATTAATCAATACCTAGATACTTCAGATACACTTGAGTGCAGGTACCATGTAATCAGGAAGGTAAAACAAGGTGAACAAATTGGATGTTTGGGGAGATTGGGAAACAAAAGGTGGCAGGATCAAATCCCAGCCCAGACTCACGGCCCATCCCCCACACCAGGTGTGTCCCTGAGAGACACTCAGCGCTAGCTCCCCGGGCGCCCCCTGTGGCTGCTTACTGCTCCCCCCCAAAAAGGGAGGGGTCAAATCTAGAAGATAAATGCTGTTGTAACATGTAAAAATGTAATCAATGAAAATAAAGATGATAAAAATGATTTTGACTGCTAGCAGTCAAAATACAATATTCATATTGAAGGAACCCCAAAGGTTCCAGACCATCATCTGAAAAGCTCTGGGTTATTCTAAAAGTTTTATCTCAGAATCTCTTTCCAGGGATGAAGTCTGTAGTGGCATCAGCATCAAACAGGCATGTTCTACAGACAGCCACTAGATTTTATTGCATTACAACTTTATTAAGGCTGTAAATCAGCTTTACTGAAGCAGATAGAAACAGGCTACAATTCTGTCTCTTCATCGTTACAAAGAGTGTAATATTTGTTTTATTGTAGGTTTGTACTAGAGTTATAAATCCAGCTCAGTGAAGGGAGATGAAATACAAGGCAGTGCGAGGAGGAGGATATTTCCCCCTTATAAATCCTCATTTCTGAGAACATGAGCATATAAAAATGACACCTGCGTGCCTGTGTTTCTAGCTGTGATTTTCTTTTTTCCATTTTGGGGGATTTTGTTTTTAAGGTAGTTTATATCACTCGGCTTTCCCTCATTTATGCACCTTGATAGTAATTAACATTGCACCAGATATCACTGCTTTTGTGTGAATTGTAGAGGCAAAACTTCTTATCAACAGAGCCACCCTTTTATAGTATGAGTACGGCTCAGTTGTTGGCCCCAATAGTTGTAAATGTCTGGATGCCATGCTTTCATTATGAAGTAAAGTTCCTTGATGTAGAGCAACTCAGGAGTAGATATTTACAGAGAATGCGAGCTTGCTCAGCAAGATACGATGTTGAATATATGAAATATAGTGTTATTTATATTAATGATAGACAATGTAATTCTGTGACAATAAATAATCAATTTGCTCTGAAGAGGGTATTCACTATTTTAAAGCTACTCTTAAGGCGATTTTTTTGTCCTGTCCTTCAGTTGATGAATACAAAGTTGCAGTAAAATTGTTTTATAGCCCAGCTGGCTGCACACACCTCGTAAACTATATAAACTACAGTTGCAGAACACAATATGAAGTTCATCAATACAGTAGGTTAAAAAAAGAGGTGCTCAAGTGAACAATGCTGATGTGGCAGCCATCATAATAATGTCTGTATGTACTCACAGGTTTGAAGCAGTTACACTGAAAGTTTAGCATCACAGCAGTTTACATCACTAAAGTGGTGTTAGAAGCCCAACTTCTGTACATCAGCAAAGACACAGGGGGGTGTTACTCTTTAACTATGGAGTATTTTAATGCCTGGTTCAGCTTCCACAACAATTCCTAGAGAGATTCTGACAAATACAGGACTTGAACTATTCTGAAATAAAATTGAAGCTCTGTCTTTACCTCGACCGCTCTTCCCCTCACCCCTTAATGTACCTGCTGTACTTCCCTAAAGCCCAGAGGTACACTTTGGAAAACAAATATCTCAGAGAGCTGCATGCTTCTCTCTCTCTAAAGAGAAACTCCAACACTTAATTCAGCAGCATTGGCATTGCATTTTTTTTCTTTCCTCCTCTTTGTTTCTATCAACGCTGATCTATATCCTTCACCCTCTCTCTTGCTCTCACTCCTTTCTTGTATTTTTTTACTCCTCCCCAAGGTGGGGAAGTGATGCTTTTGAAAACAAATGTCCCAGAGCCGCACATACTTCTATCCTTAAAGTGCAAACTAACAATGTCAAATTGTTGACTAGTTGGGGAATACGTGGAAGAGTGCAAAAGAGAAATGATAAAAAGAGGAGAAAATGGAATTGATTGAGAAGGTAAAAGAGGGAGTAAGGAAAACATATACAGAATAAGACACTGTTGGGCTTCTGAACCATCTGTCTTATGAAGTAACTGAACATTTACATTTGCTCAAGAACTGGTCTATCTGTAAATGTGTGCAGACTAGCAAAAATTTACCAGCTGTATGTGGGTGTATGTCCTGTCTTTGTGTCACACCACTAGTGTGGATTAATCGTCAAAGTGAAATGCCAAAGCCTCCCCAGGCATGACTGTTATGTAAAGTACACCTGTCTGTCCGACATTGCTGAAGGTTGCTGTTTAACATCTAGACTCTGAGATCTGGGAACACTCAAGCAAACCATTGGCTGTTTGCCAAGCATCTGTCCGTCCAGTTTGTCTAGTGTGTCTTCACTGTTGGCACTAGTTAGATGCCTGTCAGTAGCTCTTCAGTCAAAACGCCATGATGAATTAGTGGCGGACCCGTCGCTGAGAGAGACAACTCTGATTAGCAGTTCAGCTTCAATCACTTCACAAGAAGAGAAATGGACTCCAGTGCCTTTAACAACTTCTTAAAACATAGACTTGGTTAAAAGTAGTTATAAAAGCATCTGAGCAAGTAGTGTGTAAATATTATGGGAACACTGGCTGCTTTTACTGTTCTTAGGACTCCATGTCAACAACAGACTCTACCAAGATAGAATCACTACCCTATAGAAGATGACCCAGAGTTATCTGTACTTAGAAGGCATCACCACACTGCACTATTCTACCATTAAATGGTGATTTTAAGGTACATGTTCAAGTAAAAAGTTACAATTTTGTTTTACTCTGACAACATAACTCACAAATTCCAAATATAAATATTATAATATTATATAAATAAATATTATATATACAAACATTTAGAGCATATGTTTGTGGAAAATACCAGAAAAGAACCAGTGTTTTTAGAGCACAAGAGAGCATTCAAGCGCTGGTCTCTGCTATAACTAGCTGTCTTTTCTTATGCACACATGCATGTTGGGTCAACAATTTCCACTTGGATGAATAAAGGAAGGTGCTATCTTACTTTGTGACCTATGTGACCTGCATCACGTAGAGGTAACTCTGTGTGACCTGCAGCTTTGGCAGGTGATGTGGATTTGAAATTGCTGCACTGAACAGTGTTATGTCTTGGTGGCTACTGGCGAAGAAAGAACAAGAATCTGTGTTAATCAAGTGTTGAACCTGGGGTGGGGGTGAGGGGAGGGAGGTGACACCTGTTGATATGGATGTGATGACGCCCGCAGTGGCTGATGAGAAGTGTTACCACAGCTCACAACTTGAAGCCAAACAGTGTAGTGTCAACTCTGCAGGTGCCATAATATGTTTCACAGTGTCTACACTGGAAAGGAAAGCTGTGGTTAAAGCTGTAGATGTAGAGTGGGTTGTTGAGGGTTCAATTCTGGTTGCTCATGTCTGGTGCGACTGAAACCTGCCCAAGAACAGCCTCATCACCATCTCTGTGTGTGGTAATAAAGGCAAGGCACAAAGGCAACACCTTTGTCTGTCGAAGAAAAGAGCAGATTTAACTTGTTTGTAAAGAGTAAAGTATAGTGGGACGACATGAAGTGATTTTTTAAACAATGTTATGTTACGTTTGAGTGGCAGCTTATTTTTGAGCATAACTACAAGCTATTAGGTTGTCTTCATTCTCAAAGGTCACATTCAACATGCATCGTTTCCTTTGTGTACAACTTAATTGCATACTAGACAGGAACAATTGACCTTGTCATATTCAGTAGAAAGCTGCGGGACTGCAACATCCTGACTGTTAAGACTATGCAAACACATCATAGTAAACACATAAAAAATCCTTTCAACCATATTTCTTATCTTTGTTGTTTTTGAGAATGATAAATGAATGAAATAATAATCAGTTGACTCTTAAATCAATTAGATCATGTGTTTACCAATTCTAAAAATGTAATAATAATATGCTGTTATGGCTGTCCAAACAACAATATTTATATCCTTGAATATTATTAATTCAGAAATTATATACTTTTTATCATTAACATTACTTAACCCAATGTATAAATTGTACAAAACCCCTTATGAGTTGAAATTATTAAAATGACTGAGGGAAATGCTAGTGTAACCAACACTAGGTTCAAAGGACATTTCAAAAGACATTTTAAAGCCTTGCTAATCTAGACAAAAAGCTGCTCTTCTATATAAACACTCGAGGATTTTGAGCATGGTGATGCAAAAAGTTCAGTGCGGTCAGTGAAAACCACACGTTTGACTCTCCACAAAATGGAAGTTGAGGAGCTGATTTCTTTAGGCTTTGCAAAGGCACAATGCATCAGCAGTCAAGATGCTTTTGTCAGATGCAGCGAGATGTACTCTTGTGTCGCTGGAATTGTTTCCACCCCTGATGAAATTAATTTCCCCTTACATGGCTTCAAAGTTAAGTAAACAGCTAAATCTGCGTCACTGTCATGCTCATATTTTTGATTTTGTGGATTCCAATGCCTTTTGAGCCTTGGCATGTCTACACTGAGGGATATGTACAAACCTGAGGCATCATTTTGCCATGGCAGAAACAGACTAAGGTTCAGTATTTTATTATATATATACTGCTCTTTGCTGCTCTGATGCTGCTCCACATCAGTAATTCTACACAAGAGTAAGTTTTATGTAGTGTGTAAATGTTATAATCAACCCATGGCAGTCTATTCTGTGCAATCACAGTGTTTACATGCTACATTCACATAGGTTTTAACACTTTTTTTTTCAGTCAATGTTTGTTTTTTTTTCAGAACTCGTCAACATATATGGACAACTACGAGTCTTAATTTAAAAAAAATAATAGCTCTGGTCTTATGTTTCCCAAAAAAAAAACACAAGGGAGTTTTTATTGAATGGAAAAACAGCCAAAAAACAAGCTAGACTATTAGTCAGCAGGGCTTTTAATTTCTATTAATCAGAGAACAAATAGGATGCTAAAACAGTTCTGACAGATTCATTTCGGAAGTCATTTTTAGTAATTGTCGAGCTTTTGTCTGTCCCTAGTGGAGCTTTAGTGGAGGAGTCCAGTGTCTAAATGAAAGATGGACTCTGTCAACTGTACACTTGGGTGTCAGATCACAACTTGTGTCTGCAAACAACCATAAAAAATCCTTGAAATGGTCAAGCTGAGCATATTATGACATAGTGAGTGTGAAGTCGTATTGTGAGTCATTAATCTTAAATTAACTGAGCTGTTTTAACAAATTCAATGTGCGTTCTGATTAATCACTAAAGAGATAACTAATCTTTGACCTGTTATCGTCTAAAGACACAAGTGTTATTTTACAAGCATAATAAAAGACTAAAACAGAAGCAGCAGTTTGTATTTTTATGTGTTTTTCTATGATAATTTTATGGTGGTATCTATTTAGCCAGCCAGCAGAAACAGTCTATTACAGCAAAACAAGACACAAAAAGTTATTTATATACATTGTGCTTTAGTTTGAAAATTTTATTGGATGAATTAATAGTGTTGTGTTGGTTGTTTTATTAGATAATTAGCTTTTTATTATGCGTGCATTAATTCTCTAAAGGGTCGCAAAACAGTGCGAGTTAAAACACAGCCTCTTGCTGTGATTGTGTGTGTGCGTGTGTGTATATGTGTAGCTTCACCATGAAGCTTTTGATTGACAGTGACAGTACTAAAACTGTGTACTTTGTCTCTGTCTATTAGTTTATTGCTGTTCCTGCTTGTGTCACATACACTCTACTTCTATCTTAAAAGCTGTAGTAAAACTGTAAAGAAATATGTGTTCCAATTCTATATTGTTATAGAAAATGTGTTTTTAACCACCCAGCCAAATGTGAATGATTAGCAATTGTACAAAATTAGGTTACAAAACCTGCTCTAAAATGCTGGGGGTTTGCCTGGTGAAATCACATACACTGTGTCAAAGTCAATGACAGGAAAGGTGCCACCTATTACTTCTTTTCACAGCTAGCCTCTATTCCATTAGCATCAAGTTGATGCAAGATTTGGATGACTTGCTGCAATTTATGGACCACCTCATTATGTATTTACTCAGGTTATCTTCTTATAATATCTGCATTTCATGATCTAAATCATTTAAGTGTGACAAATGTGCAAAATGAATAAATACGGCAAATTATTGTCACAGCACTTTTATGGAAAACTAACTTTAAAGCAACTCAAAACACTCCATTAAACTAAACAAAATCAAATTAAAGCCCTGTGTGACTGCCATCAGAAGCAAAACCCTGGCCCTTATTCATGAACACTGTCCAACCCAGCATCTCAACTGAGACTAATGAGGCTCAACAACTGTGCAGGCATTGATTTGGCTAGAGGATAAAAAATTTTACTTGATATCACTTGTCCGCCTCCTTTTTTTTTTCATATGTCTAGTCTGGTACTTTCTAATTTCTTTGTCCTCTATAGTGTTTAGTCACATCATCTGCAATGCTGTCATAAAGATGTATGATGTAGACTATAGCTCTAAGTATGCACTCCTGGAGAAGGTAAGCATCCATTAAAGAAGATATATATCACATATTCTTTGCAGTTCAAATGGGATTACAGTAGTAGCATAAGTGTTCTTCCTGAAAAATTAACATGGCAGTCAATGAAGGAGAAAAAGTACTTCGCTCTGCGTTTGGACTCAGTGCTCCAAAACTGTACGTCCTATCACAATAAAAATTACATGTGTTAACAGAGAACAAATTTCCCTACGTTTTGATATATAATTTGTTAGTGACAGATGAAAATTGACTGAAGGAGAGACGAAGGAGAGAGGAAAAACGGCAGGCAGAGCTGTTAACTGCCGGCGGCAGCGCACGTCACGTGACACGCTGTACGGCTTCCAATACACACACATTGAGAAGATGCGAATATTTTCACAGCTTTTTAAAACTTAAATTATAGTAACTCAAAAACTACGCTAGATATTAACATACTGTTTTACAGGCACAAGGCTAAAAGTTTCTAGTCTCGTTTAAAATTTCAATCACGTTTTTAGGACAAAGTATGACAACACAGGACCATGATGAATGGAGAGAGTACAGGTCCAAAAATTTTTTGACGTTTTTTGAGCCATGAGTGGTTAAATGTAAATTATTTAAAAAGTACTATAAAAAATACTATTTTACTAAAAGTAATAGCACACATCCCGGGACCGAGCCGGTCGATTTGATGTATAGTTTGTGTGGTATCTCTCTCCCGTTCGGGCCGCATTTTTGGCAACGGAAGAATAAGATATAAAGAAAGAAATAAAGAAGCCAGTTTAGAGGTGGAGAACAATAGGCAAGGCATGGCTTTGCCATCCCATTCATTTTATTAGCAGGCACCTAATGACTTTTTGAGCTACTTGACAAGAAAAATCCTAACTATTAGAGAACAAATTTACCAGTCCCTTCCTGCAACTGGCATGGACAAAATCTGTCTAGCAATTCCTGATGTGTTTTTAGGATCTTAGACTTACTTGGAAACTCTATTAACAGGCTATGTACCGTGGGCCTTTAAGGTATCTGTAGTTACACCTCTCCTGAAAAAACCTACTCTTGACTCAGGGATTGTAGGAAACTATAGACCAATATCCAATTAACCCTTTTCTCTCAAAAATCATTGCAGTTGCAAAGCAAGTTTGTGACCATCTTCATTGGAACAACCTGTATGAAGATTTCCAGTCAGGATTTAGAGTAAATCATAGTACAGAGTAAATCATAGTACAGAAACAGCACTTGTTACGAATGATCTTCTTTTGGAAGATCTTAGAGAATAGACTTCTCTCTATTCTCGTCTTGTTAGATCTTAGTGCTGCATGAAACACTATGGATCATAACATTTTAATAAATAGATTGGAACTCATTGGGATTAACGGGACAGCACTAAGCTATCCATCAGATAGATCCCAATTTGTTCCAATTGGGATCTTTGAGTTCCTTGAGTTCCACAAGGCCCAGTGCTTGGACCAACTCTATTTACCCTTATACGTCTCTACTGGGCAATATAATAAGAAAACGTTAAAAAATTTCCATTGTTATGCAGATGACACTCAGCTATACCTATCCATGAAACCAAATGTAGAATAATGAGAGGCAGAGCCTTTAGCTATAAAGCTCCTCTCCTGTGGAACCAACTCCCTCTTCAAGATCCGAAAGCATACGCCCTTTCAACCTTTAAGACTAGGCTAAAGACCTTGCTGTATGATAAAGCTTATAGTTAGAGCTCATTTGCTAACTGTGTCTTCTCTCTTCTGTAGTTTTGATTCTTCCTCTTTGCCCCCCTCTCTCTATCCCTTTCTGCAGAAAAGGGATAGAGAGAGTATAGAGAGGTATAAATATTATACAGCTTGGAGCTGTATAATATCCGGTGTGAAGCTGCTGGTCCAACCAACCTGCCTAGTGTTCTACCTGCTGCCCCTTATTGTTCTTATTGATTTGCCTGTTGTTCCTTTCTCTCTCCCCTGTCCACTAACCCCAACCGGTCGAGGCAGATGGCCGCCCACCCTGAGCCTGGTTCTGCTGGAGCTTTCTTCCTCTTAAAGGAAGTTTATCCTCTTCACTGTTGCTCAAGGGGGACTGTTGGGTGTTTCATATTATTTTGTATTTTAAAGTACTAAACCTTACAATGTCAAGTACCTCGAGATAACGTCTGTTGTGGATTGGCGCTATATAAATAAAATTGAATTGAATTGAATTAACACCATGCATTACACCTAGCTCTATTTTCACTATATGGCTGTTGTATAATGGTTACAAAATATTAGATTGTATTTAATAAATGTTGAAATATGACCATTAGAGTGTAAATAAGTAAAACTAAAGCAGAAATTTCCTTTCAGTAAATAAATATTGGCCTTAATTAATTTTTAGCAATGAAAAACAGCATTTTACTGGTTATAATGGTCCTATAGGGCTGTTAAAAGTGGTTACATCTAATTAGATGTTTAATAAATGTTTGATGGAGACTTCTGCGACAAGAGCCTGATTCTGTTCTGTTTCTTGTCTCTGATTAAGGTAAATTGTTATTATTTTAATGATAACATTATGCCTAATTATGTTTTATGTATTTGCAACTGGAAAGATTAATGTATAAGTGAGGCATTGGCTTGAATAGTCAATAATGAGTAAAAAAAAACAAGGGTTAGGGTTTTACAGGTTGTTATTTATTGCTTACCCAAGGATTAAGATCATATTTGATGTGTATTTTTTATTTAATATTAATATCAAGTTAAATGTTTATTTGTTTGTGTAGGATGAATTGGATATTAAAAGAAAGTTATGGAACATTCACTTGACTCGCCCATGGAAGAATGAGCATGTTCCCTGTGGTTGGCCAGACGCCATGTACACAATTCCAGAGCTGTATGGGACAGAAGACTACTTGTGTGATGTGTCGGGCGGGGAAATTGTCTCCTGTGAGCAGAACTGTGTGAGCTGTAGTGACATTGCATGTGTCAAAAATGTTCATACACTGTGAACTCATATTGGCACAGAACAATCAGATGCATACATGGCTATTGATCTATACATTGAGTTCAGAGAGAGACTTGTTCGACTTTTAGATAACTAATACCTTAAACACAAGAAATTACTGGCCATTTAACAGCCTCTGGCACCATGCAGGTATCCCAGTTTTCTATATTTCTATTCGAAGTAGTCTATTTATTTATGTCTTTAGGAAGACTATAAAGTTAATTCTTTTTCAGTTATCCTCTATCAATCATAAAAATACACAGACTTTATTTGTACATTGTTACGTTTTCTTATTTCCAGTGAGAGACCGAGGAATTTCATTGACACATTTACCTAAACATTTGGATCTAGCACATCTCTAGGGACATATTTTCTTATATAATTTGGACACACTTAAAAATGACACAAAACCATTCAATACACATTAACAGTGAGGTTTCTAATCTTAGAAATACTCCTGAGGCGGAAGAAGGCAGTTCTGGAGATTTCTTTGTGTAAAAAAGATATCTTGATCAAAAATAACACCAAGATTCCTCACAGCAGCGTTCGAGGTCAATGCGATATCACCTAAGGTGGCTATTTGATTGGATAGCTTGTCTCTTAGGCCTCGGGGACCAAATAGAATAACTTCAGTCTGGTCTGAATTAAGGAGTAGAAAGAGACAGGACATCCAGGCCTCTATTTCTTTTAAACATGCTTACTATTAGCGAACTATTAGCGAACTGCCAAGCGAAAACAAAATGGAGGACTTCTCATCAACGTAAACTAATTGTGCTTAGGGGCTGCTTACAAAGTCACTTTTTGGTTCAACCAACCTTCAACCTTCAGGCGTTTCTCTTCTTCAGGAAATCAAAAATGGTCTGTTCTCTTTTATTCAAGTCTCCCACAACTATGCAGTACTAGCACATGCTTTTCAAACACCGCTGGAGTCCTTCCCTTATTTAACGCAGCCCCGCATAAAAATTGTAATAGTAACAAGGAATCTTATGTAGTTGCCATTCATAATGTATTACATTCAGTACATTTGGTTCACATAGCTCTCATTTATTAAATTTGTGATTACTTCTGTCTGTTATTAAAAAGAGAACAATTATGTGTTTTCATTAGCCTTTTTCCAATAGCTTTTAGGCAGCTCTGGAAAAAGTGGAGACCACTGCATGAAAGCTGTGAAAGCAAATCAGGGTTATCCCACGAAATATCTTTCTGAACACTTCCTAAGTTAAAACATTACCAATGTGTTGTGTACAAATTATCTTGAACTTGTTAAGTTTATTCCATTATTTGAGGTCTGAAGACACTTATCTGACATTATTTGTATTTGGAATTTGGGGGTTATGTTGCTAGTTATGTTATATATATTTTTCTTCAGAGCTATATATTACAGCCAGACTTTTTTTGGTGATGATGTTCACTCACTGAGCCTACAAATGAAACACTTTAATTTAACTTCACTAGGTTTGCTCAAAGGTAATTCGATAGCTGTTTTAAGGAATGTAAATCTTCATCCAACTTCTTCCAGATGTTTCAAGCATTTATACCAGTGATTCTGTGGGAAAAATCTTGATTCTTTAACCCTCAGACCTCTGTTGCCACATCTCTGCATCATCTTTAGCAGTCCTGCTGCTCCGCTGCAAAATATTTTGAGATCCTGTTTATACAGCCTGAGCTGGCAGCGATGGATCCATATGTAAGTAATTAAAGGCTGCCAACTGTTACTGCAAAATGGTCTCAGGAGGCACCCAATTAATCTTTATGCAAGATCTTGATGTTTTCAAACACATTTACTAAAGCGTGCATCTAGGCAGTACATTGTACAAAATAGAATTTGCTTTAATTTATTTAAATATAGTGAACATCTGCATCTTTCATTTTATTATCAGAATTTCTCTGGTTCACTCTAGTAGCTTTTCAATAGTGTGTTAGAGGTTTTTTATTTTATATATTTATAAAGAGACAGACTTTAGTCTGCATACTCTCATGTGGAACATGAATTTCAACATGCTCAAGTTGCAATTTTCATTCAAAATAACTGCCAGTTGATCTGAAAACCTACAGCTCTAATTAAATAAAACTATAACAATAGGTAAATTTGCTCCAGTTATAGCTAGGTGTGCTGCAAAATGAACAAAAAACACAAACTTTTACAACTTTTCTTTGCTTTTAAGAAGCCCTAAAGCAATTACATTTCTTACGTTCTGCATCCCTGCATTCCTTCTCTACATGATTATCTATTTCTTTCCTAATTCCCTTCCCATTCTTTTTACAATTATCTTATCTCTTTCTCCCTCCATTTAAATCAACAGAGGGCCAGAGAGGGTTAGCTGAATACCACTTTAATCTCTCTCTTTTTCCTTCTAGCCAGTCTTATACTATAAGCCTTTGTTGGTTGGCAGCCAATGACTGCTGACTCTTGTTAGCTGCATGCCTCTTGAGACTGTTTAATGTGTTGCATTGCTATTCTGCAGAGGAGGGGTTTGAGGGAGAGTGTGGAATAAGGGCAATCATAAAAGAAAGTATGGTAAAGGAATGATACAATACAGTGTATAGGACAGTGGGCCCCCTGAAGCCCGGTGCAGCAATAAGGAATGGTGATGGTCATTCTGTCCTTCGTTATCCACCATAGTATTTTCTCTGGTCAAACTGCGATATGATTAATTGAGAAGCAAGCTTTAAGCCTAGAACCATTCATCTTGTCGGGGGCTATATAGCAGAGGGTTAGGGTTAGTAACTAGTTAAGCTGCCATTTAGGTGTGTTAAGAGTTTATTGCTATTTTCTTCTTATCAGATTACAATGGTTGGCTTGCTGCAGCACCACCGCAATGCATAAGCATCTGAAACGTGAACATCCTGGAGCTGTGGTGCTGTCATGTCTTGTGAGGTAGGTTTTAGCAAGAAAATATAGTGTCACGTGAACATCAGAACAGGATGTGCAACCACATGGCGCAGACAGGCCTAGTTTAAGTTTACAATTGTTTTTTTCTGATTAATCACATCATATATTCTGTAAAATAATTGATCTTCACAGTCAAAACTCAGACTAATGAATCAAAAATATTTCAAAGTAAATAAAAGAGAAAATTTCTTTACTGAACATCCTGACCAATCAGATCTTAGATGAGGTAAGAGCAGATGTTTCCAATCATGGCCTGAGGTTTTGCAGTCATTAAACACCAACTGCAGCACCTTGCTCAAGATCTGCAGCTGCCTTGATCTTTCAAGGTTATACAGTCAGATTATAACTAATCGACTCATCTGTAAAAAAAATCCATCCAAATAATCATCAGTTGCAGCCTAATCCTTATGAGATGATGGATTTACTGATTTTCATGTTTGCTCTTGGGCTAAATGGCTGACAAGGGGGGCCAAATCTAGCATCTGCGATGGACAAATAAACATACTCAGGAATGCAGGTAGGAGGCAGGAGGTAACGGTCAGACACAAAAGCTCTAACATGCATGATTTTCCAACATATGATGGGAGGGGGTGTCACATGGGTGAAACAAAAAGAAGCACATGGTGAAGCTCAAGAGTGACTGTGAAGTACAGTAGTAGAAAGTCATTAAAAGCTTGAGGCATGTGCCATTCATCACTTTGCTCTAGCAACACCAACACTTTACACATACACTTTGCATACAATTAAGAAGTAGCATATTGAGAGTCTATTTAGTTTATATTGAACGGTTTGATCTTAAGAAACGTATGTTGACAACAGATGAACGAAAGGCTTGTGAAGCAGTCATGATGTAATGATGTAATGGACTGATAGACAAGCACACTACACAAAACTAATTTCTCTGAAAAGAAGAAACATCCATTAAAAACAAACACAATATATATATATATATATTTTTTTTTTTTTTTTTTTTTT
>JAUMTR010000002.1:2410365-2427194 GCA_032270685.1 Microctenopoma stevenorrisi | reverse complement strand
GCCCTCTGGATAGAAGGGCGAAACGTCGTCAAGAAACCTACTAAGTCCAGTTGCTATTGGATAAACCTTTTTTGAGAAAGGCCAAAGGTTTAACATTATGACTATATGCAGAAATGTTTCTAATATATACATTTTTTTGTTAATGCACTTGCATTTAATTCTCTTCGTGGCTCGGTTTACTTGGCCTATATGACTACACTGTCTTTAGAGCTTCTTTCACATAATGGTATCATCCTAGTCTATCTATGTATGGTAGAGTAGCTAAAGAATTAGCTCTCCCTCCAAAAGGGGTGGGTTCTGCACAGATATGCACGCTTGCCTCAGTCCTGACAGTCTAAATATATGGCAGATCAATAATCAATGTCTGATAATGTTTGCATTTCATTAGTTTGTCCCAAACAAGATAATGTTGATGCCTGTGACCTGTGATTGCACACACTGTTCTGATGTTCATGTGACACTTTCTTGCTAAAACTTACCTTTCAAGAGACGGCGTCGCCACAGCTTCAGTATTGAGGTCGGTGAAGTCATCAATTACGTCAACTAATCTATGCAGCCCTACTTGCTGGTAGGTAGTTGCTGATATACCCCAATCAGCCCCAACATTAGATCCGTCAGGATTGTATGGTTGCTCCGATAGGCAAAGCACAAACAAATAAAAAGGCAGAAATTAAAAGAACATTTAAAAAACAAGAACAAAAGGAAAAGCAAAAAAGTCAAGAAGATGCACTACAAATCAAAAGCAGAAACAAAATGAAAATATGTTGAAAATGAAAAGACACAAACAAAGTAAAAAGCAGAAACAAAAGGAAAATATGTTGAAAATGAAAAGACACAAACAAAGGAAAAAGCAGAAACAAAAGGAAAATACACCGCAAATGAAAAGAAAGAAACAAAAGAAAAAGCAGAAACAACAGCTACAAGAAACATAACAGGCCACAATACAGTATAATGGCCAATCAATCAATCACCACTTCTTTTGTGTCTCTCTCTTGATAATAAAGCCTGGGTATAATTTCCCTGCTCAGCCTCAACTCTGGTTAATGTGCTCAGTATTTAACCTGCCACCATAAAGCTGATAGCGGCTGATGTTGAATGAACAGCTTCATTAAATCGATAATGACAGAGACTTATGCTGTGGTGTCAGAAGTCATCAGCTTCACGTTACTGCAGATAAACAGTGAAAGGGTACATCTCCATCCAATTTCTATCTATTCACTAAATAATTAGCTGCCATCATGGGAACCTGTTAAAAGAGGGATCTTACAGCAGAGCCAGAGATTGTTCCAACATTAAGGTAGATGCATTAGAATATACAACTGAATAAAAGCCCTTAAGAAGTTTTATCTGATATAATTTTGAAGTTATAGATATGTAAAGTTATTAATAATATTTAGGCTGCTGTCATCTGGCAGAAGATTCAGGATGCTGAGGTCACGGACAAACAGACTCAAAAACAGCTTTGAGTCTGTTTGCCCTAATCATTGCTAACAGCTGACCTGGTAACTTTTCATACCCAACCCATGCGCATGGAACGTGGGTAACTCCTT
Organism: Microctenopoma stevenorrisi; assembly: GCA_032270685.1. NCBI lineage: Eukaryota > Metazoa > Chordata > Actinopteri > Anabantiformes > Anabantidae > Microctenopoma > Microctenopoma stevenorrisi. The sequence goes on along the minus strand of JAUMTR010000002.1, from coordinate 2,425,644 downwards.
TAGGTACGAATACTTTATTTGTCTTGGCTTGTTGGAATCCTGAACATTAGGGTACACCCTGGTTCAGTTGCCAGTTGCAAGAGACTCTCATATTCACACCTGTGGGTGATTTTAGAGTCACCAGTTAACCCAACCCATGCAGAAACTGGGAGACAAATTAGTTTTCTCTGCTCCCTTACAAAGAAACATCATCCACACTCATACTTGAAGCACCAGAGCAGCTTATGGTGTCTCTAAAAGCTTTCCACCATCTCTGTGAAAGCAGTTAACACGATGAGAAACAAATATGTAGTGAAGAGAGGTGGTTTTACTGTAGGAAAACATTATACAGGTAATGTTAAAATATAGATTTGAAGAATTGATTTAAAGGCAAAGTCATTAATTAAAACATCCTGTGCTTTCATGAGTGCTTGCTTGAATATGGATAATTATTTATGGGCCTTTAGTCACACATATGCTAATTATAATATTGTGTAAATTTATAATTGCGCATTTAAAGAATAACCTTTTTTAGAAGACCTAGATTATTACCCGATTATTACTATGTGTGCCTGATAAAGTAAAAAAGGTAATGTTGTAAGTGTGAAAGATGTTTTAGTGATCATTTAATGTTTTCCTGACATTAAATGATGACTGAGAATACTAAATCATCGGCATCACTGACTTATAAAGTACCTTTTAACATTATGGAGTCCATCACTACTACACTATGAGTGCAACTATTAGCTTACCACTAATGCTGAACATCATTTTAGTCAGAAGCTTACTGTGATACAGAAAAGACGATGCAATGACTTGCTGTGCAGAGGTGGTCGCAGAGATCTGAACCTTGCAAATAGTGCTTTTATAAGATTATGGTGTAATAGACTATCTATGAAAAGGACTGTCTGAACATTTTGTTCATATACCATGGTTCTCAGGAGTACACAGATTATGCTTCGATAGAAAATAATGTACAGTGGGCAACTCAACATGGAAGCTAAGCTTAAAACCTTTTAAAAGGGCCAAATGGGCAATTTTTAATCAGGTAATTATGCACTATCTTTGTGTCTTGTATCCAACCCTCCTCAGTCCCTCGTAGTTTATACATGTTAAACGCCACCTATGACTGATAATTACCATGCCTTTCAAAGAAATTTAGTAGTCATTACTCTTAGATGTGTAAGTAGGGCCAATTGCATGCACCCCTAAGCCGTAAGTTGCATATCACTGATACTGTCCTCCCTAGATGGCCAGTAGGTTGCCCATGAAGTACATTTGCAAGCATAGATTTGCATGTTCATACTATTATTTTAGGAAAACAGAAATGTTTCATAACCTCCAAGAGATTAATTCAATATGCCGCAGATATTTTCCTCTCTTCTTGTGCATCACTTTCCCTATTGTATGACATGTGATTTCATGAGCAGTCTTTCATCGCCTACCAATGAGTTCCCAGTGGCATAATGGTTTAATTGGACATTGTTGTACTTTCTTTCTTTATCATCTGCACAAAAAAACAGTAACTAAGTGGTGCCTTGCAAATAGAGATTTCAATTTAAAGTTGGATGACTTTATCTAGTTAGTACTTCTTAGGGAGTTCCTTATGGTGGATATACTTGTATTTCCTAAAAGGTGACCAAAATTAACTTATCTAAATTTAAGTTGGATCATCCAAAGGTTTTTCTAAATGTTTTGTCCCCAAAAACTCTAATTAATGGCAAATATGTGGATAACCCAAAAAGATTTTCCAAATCATGTCATTCTTCAATTGAAAAGCAAATGTAAATATTCATTCAGTACGTTACTTCACTTCCATTGTGATAATGGAAATGAAGTAATTAGTGGTGAAAACAGATTTATTGTGTTTTGTCCTTTATTTTTTCAGATAATATTTGGAAAATGTTTTCAGGTGCTGTAGAGTATAAAGGGTTATTGTGGTTAGGCAATGCCCAGACAATAATAAAATAAAGTTAGAGATGCAACTTTATGAAGGATGATTTTATTAAACACAAGCTCTGTGGTTGTGTTGGTAATCTTATATTTACTTTTAAATCCACATATTTTAAAATTTTTAAAGTGAGCATACACATATCAGATGGATGTAACAGTTACTAATATGTATTTGAACAGAAGGACAGTATTGTCAGAGCAAACTGTCAAAGTAGTCTAAACTAAACAATGCATAATGTCACTTTATGAAAGCACCTGCTACCACTTCAGACATACCTGATGCTGTCTTGGCAAAAGTAATAATCAGTATGTTATTACACCTAACATCTTCCGTCCTTTCTTAGACTCCATTATTACATGGAGTGTGTTAGTTGTGTTTTTCTCTTCCTCAAAGTGACAATTATGGAATCAATAACAGAGCAAAGATATTGCTATCTGTTCTGATAGTTTAAACTTTGGTTTGGATTTGACAGTGATGTACTGATAGGGGTACATCACTGTCAAATCTCAACATAACTAATTTAAGCATGTCAAGGTTCTGTTTTTTCTTACAGTGTAATGTTCTGCTGGAGGTTTCTTCTGTTAAAAAGTGTTTTACACCGCTGCCTAATGCTAAAGGGAATTTGTTGGGATTCCCTAAAACTCTGTAAGATCTTAACCTTACTGTGTAAAGTGCCTTTAGAAAGTCTGTGTGATTTTGCGGTATATACATAAACGTACTTGGCTCTAAGTGATGATGCTAATAGATTGTTCTGTATACTTAGATTTTCTCATTAGTACATAAATTAGACATTTTGTTCTCTAGGACCTTTAAGTGTAGGCAGAGGAACAATTGCTTTTAATCACATTTATTGCATAGTATCAGACAAAAAGACTTTTAATCATCCTTTATGTTAAGAGTGACAGTCTGAAGTATGTTTAATCAACTTTAGCCTGTATTTTAGACTGAGGGACAAGATGAAGGGAATGTTCTTTTATCTCATTCAGTCTCTAGTCTAGACAGAGGCAGTAAAGGATCCTCCATCACCTGCAAATGGTTCAAATTTTAATTTATGTTTTACACTATGGTGATGCCACAACAAAATGGAGCCTGTAGTGAAAATCAAAAGTGGATGATAAATTGTTCTGGATGACAACGTGTACAAAGGAAATAAAGGGAAAGTTGGGGTAGAGAGTTACATAGACAAAATGTCAGCTTGTTTTTTCCGCATTTTCCGCATGTCTAATGGCCAATTGCACGTTTCAGTAGGTCAGATCCATCTATCTGTTATCCTAACTGCTCTCCTTGAAAAATGAATGGCTCCATGTAGCTTGGCAAATAGTCCTACATATGCCACAGCAAAGTACCTTCGCTCTCTTAATTGCCATCTGGCTACACTTTTCTAGTCTCAATGACATGACATGACAGTGTCATTGCTGTATATCCTATTGTTGTGAATCTGTGAATATTATTCACTCTTGGCTCATACAGTTCGATGTCATCTACTATGTGGTTGATGTTTGTGCCATTCAATAGGCAGTATCATAGATAGTGTTGATCTGGCAGTGTGGGTTTAGGTCTGTGTAGAACAGCAGTGGGGACAGAGCATCTCCTTAGTAAATCCTGCACTTGATGATGACAGTGGGCTTTAAGACCTTACAGAATAATGTAGAAAACACAACAGTTGCCATAATGCAAGCATTGAGGTGACAATGGGGAGGAAAAAACTCTCTTTAATGGTAGAAATCTCCCACAGAACCAGGCTTAAGGTGGGTGGCTATCTGCCTCAACTAGTTGGGGTGAGTGGAAATGGGAGAGAGAAAAACAACAGGCAAATCAAAGACAACAACAAGAAGCACTATAATCACTTTATCTGAACTAAGAACTAAATCAGATAGAAACTCTGATATTTCAGTTAAATACACACATACATACACAATCATTTTCATAGTGTTAGTCTACCTCTAATTTAGAGTGGTTCTGTCAGTCTCTTTTGAAGTACAGAATGTCAAATGTTTGTCTTATCTATATATGTGACAACATACTAATATTTTTTTACACTTGTTCAGTCACAAAGAGCAAGCAGCATGAGTGTGTTGGTGAGACTCTGAGGCAACTGTAGTTTGTTTGGTGTCTCAACTTTCACTTTGTGTTTTGTGGACAAACTTTATTTTTCAGATTGTCCCTGTGGAAATGACACCAACAGAGAACAAGCACCCCAGGGAACATACCAGCAGTACAACACTTACAACACGTAGATTTTACACCATGCAGTGTGGAGGGTGCTACTTTGGCCTTCACTGCTGCTACAGTGTGAGCTTGTCAAAGGGGCCCGACGGCGCTGTCTTGGGCAGCATTGTATGTAACAACTTATTTCACACACACACACACACACACACACTGTCATTCTTTCTATGTTGCCTTCTCTCACAGTTTTACACATCGATATAGAACTCGTCAAAGTGCAGCAATGTAGAATTATGGTCCTACGTCTGTTAGCTTTTTCATCAAAACAATGAACACTGTGACTGACTATCAGAGCACAACTATTTCTGGTGTAGCACAGGGAGATGTTTGCACATCACCTGGTCTCGATTCAATTCATATGTTAAAAATTAAATATAAAACTTTGATAGTAATGAACTGATCATTGACAATGAAATATATTTATTTTTGGAGCTGTATATTTCCAGTGTGCAGTTCATGGTCCCAACAACCTGCCCAGTGTTTTATCCTTTGTGTGTTTTATTCTGCTTGCTCTTCTTTTCTGTCGCTGTTTCCCACTCACTCCAATCGGTTTAGGCAGATCGTCTCTGACCCCAGAGTTTTTTCTTGCTACATTTGCCTAGTTCAATTTGTTGTGATTTGGTTAATAAATGAAAGTAAACTACCCACTACCAAAAGAAAGTACATTTCTCACAATATTGATAGAACCGTTGCTCCCAGGCACACTCTTTACTTTTTTAAAAACATGATAAAAGCTTATAATTTTCCCAAGCTCGCCTAAAATGAAAGATAATTATAGTATTTTATAATTATATGCACACGTATATCACTGAGCGCAGGTATTCACTTAACAAATAAAAGCGAGACTATAAATTGAAACAATACGTCTAGTGATAGTTATTACCATTTTGACTAAAATGATGTTACTGGCTGCTTAAGCTGCTTTAGCCGGCTACATGCCAAGTTGTTTTAAAAGAACAAAGTGGTCAAAAAATCACATCATAGTCTGATACAGTGAGTAGGTGTTTATTTCTGTTAATTGCTTAAACCTTTGAAACCTAGAGTTTCAACAGACTTCCTTGAATAATTTTGTCGCTTTAGCTGTAAAAGTGTCATAAAATCTGATGGGAGTATGCACTTGTTTCCCCTTTACACAAGTATTACTTCTGTCAACATCTGCTAGTTCTTTGGTGACTGTATGCTGTAAGTGTTATAACTTGGTGTAACAACAGACAGCAACGAAAAAAAGAAACTCAAATACTACACAGTATCATTTAATAAGACATGCAAAATGAAATGAACATGTATACTAAATTTAGAAGGTTTAATATGAAGTCTGAACCATAAGACATGCAACTGCAGGAAGTGTTTGAACGTGAGCAACTTACTTTGGTTTTCATAGCACTGCTGTGGACACATTGTGTTACATAACGACCCGATTATCACCCAAAAGCACAAATCTATGCTGTCAGAAACAGAGTTTTTTTGATCTTGCAAACAGTGAAAGAGTTACAATGCTTTTAAAATGCGTCACGATTCGCCCCGGTCTGCCCCGCTTCCCCGTCTTTATTGTTTTCTCCGGTATTTGTTTCACTTCTCTCTGTGTTTGTGTGTGTGTGCGTTTTCTCGATTGGTTCTCGTTTGCTTCCTGGTTTCTTGTCATAGTTCATGTTCGTTTTCTGCCTTTATCCTGATTTTTGGTTTCTGTCACCGCTGACTCCTAGTTCATCTCCTACCAGATGTGTCCCTGAGCCAGACACCCAGCGCTAGCTCCCTGTAAGTCGCTTTGGATAGTCTGCCAAGCAAAGTAAAGTAAAGTATTTACCTGTATGTGTTTTCCTCAGTTTGTATATATTAAAACCTGTTGCTTTTAATCCTGTCCTCTGGTGTTTTTGGGTCCCTTAAAACACATTTCCTAATAAGAGTTTTAAACAGGTTAAGTTTACTTATATTTCCAGCCCCCAGATTAATTTTTAAAAATGTATTATTTAGGACTCGAAATGAACTGGGATAAAAAGCAGCTCTGGCATCTTGGCACAAACTAGCACCCAATAAGAGCGCACACATTATAAACACCGCCATGTTGCAAACTGTGCATCATCTCCAAACTCACCAGTTGCACACTGACAGACAGGGCATCAATTGTCCTGTTCATTTGTTCACACCCAATAGGCTTATTTTACAGTGACATGAAAATTAAATTAAATTCTCTTTTATTTATTAGCGCCAATTCCCAACAGACGTTATCTCGAGGCACTTTACAGTGTAAGGTTTAAGAACTTACAAAAATAGGTAAATACAAAATAATGTAAAAAACCCAACAGTTCCGCTTGAGCAAGCACTGAGGCAACAAGGGTCAAGGTTAGCTTTATTGTCACTTCAACCATATACAGAAGTGCACAGTGAAGCAAAATAACGTTCCTCGCTTTTCGGATGCAGCGTGTGTTGTAGATGTCTTAGAGGGGAGAGAGACCCCGATGATCTTCTCTGCTGTTCTTACTATCCGCTGAAGGGACTTGGGGTCAGATATGGCACAGTTCCCAAACCAGACAGTGATGCAGCCACTCAGGATGCTCTCGATAGTCCCCCTATAGAAGGTGGTCAGTATCAGCGGTGGAAGTTGGGCCTTCCTTAATCTTTTCAGGAAGAAGAGGCGCTGTTGGGCTTTCTTTCGTATGGACTTGGTGTGGAGGCACCAGGTGAGGTCCTTCTCCAGGTGGACACCCAGGAATTTTGTGTTTTCAACGATCCCCACAGAAGAGCCGTTGATGCTCAGCGGGGGATGGTCGATTCTTGTCCTCCTAAAGTCAACAACCATCTCCTTTGTCTTGTCAACATTCAGAGACAGGTTGTCGTCTTTACACCAGTCCGACAGCCTCTGTACTTCCTCTTTGTAAGCTGACTCGTCGTTCTTGCTGATGAGACCTACCACTATCGTGCCATCAACTTGATTATGTGGTTCGAACTGTGTGTCGCTACACAATCATGAGTCAGTAGTGTGAACAGCAGGGGACTGAGCACACAGCCTTGTGGGGCCCCAGTACTCAGTGTGGTGGTGCTGGAGGTGCAGTTTCCAATCCGTACTGACTGAGGCCTTCCGGTCAGAAAGTCCAGAATCCAGTTTCCGAGTGAGGTGTTTAGACCCAACAGGCTCAGCTTCCTGATCAGTTGTTGGGGGATGATAGTTTTGAATGCTGAGCTAAAATCTAGCATTCGAACGTAGGTTTCCTTGTTGTCCAGGTGTGTGAGGGCAAGGTGGAGTGTGGTGGAGATGGCATCATCTGTTGAGCGGTTGCGACAATATGCAAATTGCAGTAGGTACATTGACGGGGGGGGGGCATGATGTCTCACGCTGTGTAGCCTGCTGGATTCGGATGCAGTCCATTTTATTTTCCAGGGAACAGACATTGGATAAAAACATGGACGGGAGAGCCGGCCAGCTACGGTTTGTTTTTAGCTTAGCACGGACTCCTGCACGCTTGCCACACTTGTACCTCCTTATGCACCGCTTCCGATGTCCCCTTCTCCGGCTATCGGGGGCTTCGAGGCCCGGTTCACAGAGTAAGCTGAGCTTGCATAGCTTTTATTGCAGCTCATCATGGATGTTGTTTACCGGGTTGTTTAGGTAGAGAAGTCTACGACGGTGGTATGTGCCGACACCAGTTGCTTCGATGTCCATAAAGAGTAGAGACAAACACGTATATTCACAGAAAAGAAGTAAAACAGAAAACGGAAAGAAAACAAAAGAACAAAGAGTAAAACAGTAGCTCCCAAAGTTTTGGCTCCGGAGCGGCCACTGTGTCTCAACCTGGAACTACTGGTTGGGTGTGCAGGGGCGTGTGAGGGGAACAACGCTCGCGCTGTTGCACCAGCTGTTGCACCAGCTGTTGCACCAGCTGTTGTTCACCATCAGACACACACCTCCCCTCGTTTTCCCCGTGTCCTTTGTCCTGTCCATGCGGTGGACCAAGAAGGCCTCGGTCGGCTGGATGGCGTGGTCCGGCACCGCTGGGTTCAGCCATGTCTCAGTGAAGCAGAGGAGATTGCAGTCCCGAATGTCTCTCTGGAACTTTACTCTGGCCCTGAGATCGTCGAGTTTGTTTTCCAGTGACTGGACGTTGGCGAGCAGGATGCTAGGCAGAGGTGTGCGGTGTGCACGGGCGCTCAGCCTGTTCCTGACGCCGGCTCGTTTACCTCTGGGAGGCCGATTCGCGTTGCGTCCTTTGTCCTCCCTCAGGACTTCTCTCGGCCAGTCCTGATCCAGGTTTAAAAGCTTCGAATTGTGAGTACATTGTATACCAAAAGAAACAAGGGTGTCTCTATCATACCTAATGTACCCAATGGCTTCGTTTTTAAAGGTTTAAAGTTACAGAATGATATGTTAAACGACAAAAACAAAGTAAGAGGTCGGAGCAGTCGCGACGGCAGCCGACCTCACCGGCGGATTAACTGGAGGCTTTTGAGTGAGTTATTGGGACATCCTATTAGTAATGAGTTACAGTAGTCAAGTCTAGAGGTAAAAAATGCATGGACTAGTTTCTCAGCATCACTTTGAGATAGGATGCTCCTACTTTTAGCAATATCCCTAAGGTGAAATAGGGGTCCTAGATATTTCCTAAGGTATCTAGATATCCTAAGGTCCTAGATATTTCTTTTTTGTAGGTAGTAAATTATATATCTTGGTCAAAGATGACTCCAAGATTCCTCACAGTAGTACTTGAGTAGTATCTAGTGTAGTAATTTGACCAGATATCATGTCTCTGAGATTTTTGGGTCCAAATATCATAACCTCAGTCTAAATAAGTCCACACCTTACGATTTGTAACTGACTACATATTGGGATTGTGTTTATTAAAACATGCAAATATATCCATTAATGCATTTAAAAATATTAAATGTAATCCATAATATCTAACAATATACACCTCTTTCTTTCCTGCTCTGTCACTTTACAAATAAATTTAGTTATTTCTGCCTAATATTAATATTTCTCTATGCAGCTAAAGACAGAGGAGAACATAATGGTGTACTGCAATAAGAAAGATCAACATTACCTTTTCTTTCTTAAGGCAGGAGTGTCCAAACTTTATTACAAGGACCAGAGTTGGTTACATGAAGAGCCCCATGTCCTCAGGCATTTATTACAGAAGGACTAACACAAGTAGACGCTGTCAATGTTTGTCTATTTTAAGTTATGGTTTTATGTGATTTTGGCTTTTCTGTGTACTTCTGTATATGGTTGAAGTCACAATAAAGCTTACCTTCAACCTTGATCTATTTGCTTTGTTTCTGTATATTTGGTTCAGTTTCATGTCTCCCTTTTTTGTTTTATTCTGCATCATGATTATGTTTTTCTGGTTAGATTGGACGACATTACCCCTAACCCCTTTTTCACCCTCTGGACTACTCACCTCCTGGTTTTATGGACAACTACTCCCAGCACAAAAAAAACATTACATGAAAGATGTATATGTAGATATAAAATGCATTTTTAATGATTTAATATTTTGGAATTACAATACATTGTTTATCACATTTAGGAATAAAGAGAACACCACCACATAATCAACTGCGTTTCATTTGGCATTTTAATTTGGGTCCGGGCATATCACCCGCAATGATTCAAAACAGTTGGTGACGCAATGGAACGCGATATGGAACAGTCACGTGACCTCTTGCGCTTGAGACAGCCAACTATAGCTATAACTATTTTGTTTTCATTGTTTTATTTCCCGGTTTCGGTTTCCAACCTGACAACGAGACAACTGTTCTTTGTTTAGTTACCATCTATTAATTTTCTATCTTGTATAATTTTAGCTTAATCAACTGTTCACCAATTATTCATTCACAGTCTTACTGGGCTTCATAACTTCTGTGGTTTAAGATATACTGTCACTGCTCATTTTGTTTTGTGTTAGCTTAGGCTTACCAGCCACAACCTCCACCCCCATCGTTATGGCGTCAGTTAGAGCAGTTTCTAAGTCCCAACCTTAAGTTAGACACAGCGGGCACCCCAAATAGCATTAACATCAGGCCTGAGCCTGCTAGCAGCAGGACTAGCATGGCGTCGCCCGCAGACAGTGGGGAGTTTGTATCCGTTCGCTGCAGTTGCCTCGTGACTGCTAAGCTCTCATGCCTTGTCGACCCTACTTGAACCACAGGCCGCCTGGTAGCAGAGTGGTTAAGGCAGAGGGCTGGGAAGCAGGAGCCCCGGGTTTGATTCCCAGTCACCCAGGCCATCCCACATACCAGGTGTGTCCCTGAGCGAGACACCCAGCGCTAACTCCCCGAGCGCCTCCTGTGGCTGCTCACTGCTCCCCCCAAGGGGGAGGATGGGTCAAAAGAGAACAAATTTCGTTGTAACATGTAAAAATGTATCAATGACAATAAATGGATTTTTCTTCTTCCTTTTCCTCTCCTATATCCGGCAATCTTAGAGAACTAAATAACAAAAACAGTCAACTATAAACAGTTGACTAATAATTGATCTCTCTTGTCTAAATCCTGGTTTAACTCCTATTTATCAGATAGATTCCAGTTTTACAAGGGTTCTGTGCTTGGACCCATTCTATTTTCATTATATATGACTTTCTTAGGCAACATGATAAGGATACATTCAATTGCCATTGTTATGTAGATGATACACAATTATATTTATCCATGAAACCAATCATTTAGGGAAACTTAATGCTTTTCAAAGTGCCTTAAGGGCACACAAAACCAAAGGCAAGGGAGAAACCAGAGAAGCCATTAAAATAAAAAGAGCTTGATAACAGCAGAACTGCTGTAAAAGAAAATATAAAATTATTAAAGCCTTTTTAGATTTGGAGAAAATGTTTCAGCACTCAATTCATTTCTACAACCCTAAGGGCTGAGCCCCCCTTTGTTTTTCCAATTCTAGTGACATCCCTGCTTGGATTACTTGCCTCCAGTGTAAGGTTTAAAGCAGACCCAATTGAATAGCCAGAGCCAGAGGTTCCGGTAAAAGACTTTTATTGGAGAAGAGGTGGCGAGTGTGCCGGGCAGTAGAAGAATCTCCTGGTGAGGATTCAGAGGGGAAGCCAGTGGGATCTAAAAGAGAGTGAGAAGGGTGACAGGATATGGGGCAATGTGAAAGTTCTCAGACCTTACGCATCTAGCTGCGGTGTGGGTCCAGGAAGAAGTGCGGGGCAAGAGAGATGTCCACAGCCCAGCGTTCTCGGCGAGTGATCCGGTTGTCTGGACGGGAAGGGAGGAATACTGAGGGGGAAAGCAGAGAAGTTAATGTGTGTGGAAAATGGCCGTCAGCAGTGGGTGGGGAAGAAGCGCTCCTCTTCGTGTGCTCACTGAAGTGAGAGCAGGCAGGGCCAGGTCCGAAAGAGTAATCCTTAAATCAGGGCAGGGGTCACAACACAGTAGACAGATCCAGGTCCAATATCCAAAAGGCAAGTTCATTAATCAGAGCAGGGGTCAATGTTCCAAACGGGCACATACACAGAGCAGGCAAGGGTCAGACAGAATAGAGAAAACTTAAAGACAGGCTGGCGTCAAAAACCAGGCAGGCGAGACTTACAGACAATACCGAGGTAGGGCTGAAGGCAGGTCCAAGAACAGAAGCAGGTCTGAAATCCAGAGTAGCAATCAGAAAAATCCAGGCTTGAGAGCTGACAATACAGTCAAACAATCTGGCAGAGGTGGAGCGTCTGAGTGGCAGCTTAAATGTGCTAAGGGGGAAAACAGGTGCGAACAATCAGGTAATGAGCAGTGAAGTGAGCTTTACTGAGGGTGTGGTGTGGTGTGGTCAGAGGAAGTTACCAAAATAAGAGCCGTTGGACAGGAAATGAGGCCAGGATCCTGACATCCAGATGTAATTCAAATGTAATTTAATGTATTTGAACCTGGTTGTTGAGTACAAGACAGAAAGAAAACTATCTACTATTAACTAAACTACTATTATTTTAGTAGTTTAATTGTAGTATTGTAATAGCTCAAACCACATTTCTCCTGTCAATTGTGATGATGAGAACAACGATTCATTACCATTTAATTCAGTGTTCTCAGCTCTAGTGATCACAGGGACTGATCTTGCTTGTCAATGGTGAAACATCTGCCCATCACCTAGATGCAAGCAGACTCGTGCACAGGTCCAATTTTGCAAACCTTTACCTGAAAAGCTCCATACCAGACCGGACCACTTCTGATCTTACCTACTAATTTTAGTCCTGCAACTCGACTGATACACACAGCCAAGCTAAACACTGATCAGCTCCAACATTAACATCACGTGGTGTACGTGATGTTATGCCACCTATGCTGATGAATGCCGAGCATTACATTTTTTCCAAACTGTTCCCCGTCCACCATAATAAACACCCCAGGGCTGCTGTTGTGGTTGATCACTTTAACACTCATCCAGTATGTAGATCATAAGCTACTTGGACTTGCATCTTGCTTACATCTGAAAGATATCTCATTCATATGTCCAAAAGCTGTTTCAGTTTCTTAAAGCAAAATGACACAGAAATATCTCAATTGTGTAATGGCAATTAGACACGATAAAATTATGCTGTTTTTTTTTCTCTTCAAACATTTTTACCCATACCCAGATTTATAGGAATGATTCTTTTTACCCATTGCAAATTGGCAAAGTTTGAATGGGCTGTGTCAAATATTAGACCATAAGATTGAATGTGGGTGTGTGCTTAATGTTTTGTTTTTTTTAATGACATCTAGACAGCTATATACATATACAAAACACATTTTAAAAGGCTATACCAATTATATTTTGTTTGTTTCTTCCTTTAATTATTTCATTTATAGGAACAGAAACTGTTAACTTGTATAACAACGTATGGACAAAATAGCACAGAGACTGAAAATCACAGTTTAAAATTAAATAGATAAAAAATAAAGTGTGTGCCAGTTGTGAGACTACACTCTTTTTAACCTCCTTCCTTGACCCATGAAAGCAGGCCAGTCTCCTCAATACCAGGTCAGCTTGACCACACGCTGCATCTCCACGCCAACCTGACTATACAAGAACAGCATTTCTTCACAATTGCTTCCCACTCAGCCCTAAGCAGAAAAAAACAACTGTGGAATCTGACAGCACCGCAGGTATGTATACTTATAGCCAGACTGATTGACGACTGAGTAGAAAAAAAACATGCATAGATCTCAAATTGTCTGTCAATTTACCAAGACAAGAACTATCAGAAGAAAGTAAGGAAAGTTACAAAAGCATGTGTGTTCACCATATCACTAAACGGACACAACTGCTAGTAAAACAGGACAGTGTTTCACTTGAAAGTAATTACTTGTCTTTAAACTGTGAATTCCCTGTTACTTTTTGTTTAAGACTATCTGCTTTATGCGTGTGTGTCTGTGTGTGTGCCACCTGCTGTGAGAAACTGGAATCCAAAGAGGGATTCAAGCCCATTTAGAGATTTCCTGCTGAGATCCATTTTAGCGTCTTTGCACATATGCACACACAAGCACGAGCTGTGTATACATGCTACTGTATGTGAGTTCCTGGGATGTATGTCTTGTGTAGAGTGGCCTCCATCTTGCATCTGAGTGTTGACTGTTACATAAAACCAAAAGGCAATAAAAGCAAAGTCATGTTGATGAAGCATTGCTCTCTCTGGGTTTCTGTTTTAGGTGACATGCAGAAACAACAATGTTCTCTTTATGGGGCATATGATTGCCATACAATACCAGGAAACATGGTAGATATTTTACATTCATTGAACTGTTGTCTGAGTGGATAGAGTGAAATGAGCACCAACTTGCTCGCTGTAAATTCTCTGGACAACTAAGTGCTGCAGACACACATGGGCTCAACTGGACATTACCCAGACATTGAACCAGGGAGCTGCTAAGGTGTCCATTTAATGTGAGGGCTGACTGACTCTGACATTTGCATTTCAGCTCCTCCAGGCTTCCAGTGCATGTCTGAAAATTGCTTTACCAAGGGTAGTCAACCTTGATCCCTGAGACCTGCTGCCTTGCTTGTTTTTCAACCATCCCTGACCTTACAGCTTCACACTGACTGAACACACCTGATCCAGGAAATCAACAGTGTGAAGGAGAGAGAGATATTTAACCAGGGTTGCATCTCTAGGACTAGGGCTGGCTTGTTATACCTTGTTTTATCTGCCAAGATATCTAGTTCGCAACATCCAATTTACTCCTCTGCTTAAATATCCAATCTGTACAACATTTGGTTTGTGATGTCAATATAATTAGTTTTTTATGGTTGGGTTTAGTCACTCACAGTACATAAGAGAAAGACTGCTGAGGACAAATAATTAATAATAATGTGACTGCACACACAAACACACACATAACACTAATAATTGGTCTCTAATCCTAACCAATATTGCCTAAACCCAGTCTGACAGGAGTTATGGAGTTGAACTTGGGCCTGCAGTTTGTCAGTCCTGCACATTACACTCTCTCCATGCACTGCAACCACCTCCGTGTGACTTGCTTTATCTTAATAAAAGTAGCACTCCATTAATCAAAAACTATGTTGCATGAGAACATAATAAGAATTTGTTAGCTACGAAAATATAATTGCATTTGCAGTTATCCTGGAAAACAAGGTTAAGGTAAAGAGGGTTGAGAAAAGACTATAAGTGACAGCTGTACAAGTTTTTTTTTGTTTTTTTTCTCCGGCCTTTTAGTAACACAGATGACACATGAGTACGTCATGTATGTATAGCTGAGTAGTCATCATTCACGGCCCTTTCTTTTATTGTCTTATATTTATTTATTTTTTATTATTTATTTATTTATTTCAGTTACCGACAAGGCCTGCGGATATAAAAGAAAAAGGGGAAGAGAGAAAGAGAGAGAGGAAATAACAAGAAGGTGGGGAGGGAGTCGACAGATGATGGGACAACAGATAAAATGGATAATAGAGAGGGGGGGGGGACAAGACACCGACAATCTGCTTCAATACCTGTTGAGAGAAAAAAGGTAGAGAGAACATACACAAAACAGTAAAAATATAGCAGCGACCTATATCTGTATTAATCACAGTATTTAATAAATATTTGTTATTGAGCATCACAGTACTAATATACGATAAGTTTGGAGGCAGCAGCTGATCAGGACAGAGTGTGTGAGTGATGGTTATACCTCCGTGTGTTCACCTG
>JAUMTR010000002.1:2389056-2399628 GCA_032270685.1 Microctenopoma stevenorrisi | reverse complement strand
AAGGAGCTGGTAGTGGACTTCAGCACCAAACATGACAGAAACTACCAGACCCCTGTCATCAACGGGAGCCCAGTGGAAAGAGTGAATAACTTCAAATACCACAGTCCACATCACGCAGGACCTTTCATGGTCCTGTCACATCAACACTGTGGTAAAAAAGGCTCGGCAGCGCATCTACCACCTGCCCCCCAGGGTGCTGAGAAATTTTTAAACCTGCACCACAGAGAGCATCCTGACTGGGAACATAACAACCTGGTTTGGGAACAGCACCATGCAGGACAGACGGGCTCTACAAAAAGTGCTGCGATCAGCTGAGCGCAGATGGTGCTCGACCAAGGCCAGGAAGATCGTGAAGGACCTCAGCCACCCCAGCAATGGACTGTTCTCTCTGCTGTGGTCGGGAAAATGTTTCCACTCTCTGAAAACCAACACAGAGAGATTGAGGAGGAGCTTCTTCCCACAGAAGGATTCTGATGAGGGTGCGGAAATATGAACACATCACTCCAATCCTCTGGACACTTCATTGGCTCCCTATCCACATCCGTATTGAATACAAATTTTTCCTGCTCACCCACCAGTCTATATGTTAGAGATCAGGTGGTTCTTTTTTGATCTAGAATGAAATAGAGAATATACTTTATTTGCTCAGTAAATGTTAGGACTTATACAACAATAAAACAATACCTACGTAAAAGGTAGAATACTAAACTAGGAAATGCAGTACTAAAAGGTGATAAAAAGACTAAGAGACATCAAATGTTAAACACCAAACACAGTTAAAACTATAAGAAGGGCGCTACGCTAGGGGAGAGACAGGATCACGGGAGTTCTTGGTCGTGGGCGGCCATTACTACCGGCCTTCTTACCTATATGACGCGTTCTTGGTCTACGGCGGAGGCAAATCGCCCTAGGGGCTCTCTACCAAGGCTCTGTGTCTCACACATCCGTGTTACAGGCCTGGCCCGGCCTCCTCCTGCAGTCCACGCTCTTGTTCTTGTTCTTCTTTCCTCTGCCCTGGGGCTCTTCCCACTCATATATGGCCGTGGTTGGATCACACCAGTCCCCCGTCACTTTGAGAGCAATTAGTGTTTATCATCAACTGGTGTGTCCACTCTCAGGCCAGGTACTACTCGTTACAAGTATTGTCACTGCACACCAAAACCAGTCCCATGCTCCTGGTCACGTGATCAAAATACACGCCAACTTCATTCCGCAAACAATGCAAAACACACAACTAACCGAATAAATGAGCTTATCACACCCTGGTTCATTTTTCAAAACCTCCCCTCTGAAATAAGTTTGACACCACATACTTCTACAAGACAGCTCCAGTCCACAAACTCTCACCGTCTTTGCCCACCCATGACCAAACTTCACACAATAAGCTTTTGCAGCAGCTGCTCCACAGCTCTGGAATGCTCTTCCACAGATTTTGAGAGCAAAACAGACTGTGAACTTCTTTAAAAACAGCTTAAGACTTTGGTATTTAGGAAAGCATTTTCTTAATTTGTGTTCTATCACTGCTCATAATCTGCTGGCTATTTTATTCTACACTCACCGGCCACTTTATTAGGCACATGTGTCCAACTGCTTGTTGGCGCAAATTACTGATCAGCCAATAACATGGTGGCAACTCAATGTATTTAGGCAAGTTGACTTGCCTAACGATGAACCGGTTCAAACCCAGCTTCAGAATGGGAAAGAAAGGTAAACTAAGTGACTTTGAACGTGGAATGGTTGTTGGTGCCAGATGGGCTGGTCTGAGTATTTCAGGGATTGTCACGCACAACCATCTCTAGGGTTAACAAAGAATGGTCCAAAAAAGAGAAAACATCCAGTGGGCAGTTCTGTGGGCGAAAACACCAGAGTGGTTCGAGCTGATAGAAAGAATAATAGTATGCAGAAGAGCATCTCAGGCTACAGTTCGCACATCAAAATTGGAAAGTAAAATGTTGCCTGGTCTGACGAGCCTTGAATTTTGCTGTGACATTTGGATGGTATCCATTCTGGCTTGTATCAATGGTTCAAGCTGGTGGTGGTGGTGTAATGGTGTGGGGGAAATTTTCTTGGCACACTTTGTTCCCCTTAGCACTAATCGATCATTGTTGCAACACCACAGCCTACCTGAGTACTTTACTTTACTTTGCTTGGCAGACGCTTTTATCCAAAGTGACTTACAGGGAGCTAGCGCTGGGTGTCTGGGACAGGGACACACCAGGTAGGGGATGGACTAGGAATCAGACGGGATTCGAACCTGCGACCTTCTGCATCCCAGTCTGACGCCTAACCCATTGAGCTACCAGGCTGAGTATTGTTGCTGACCATGTCCACGACCACAGTGTACCCATCTTCTGATAGCTACTTCTAGCAGGATAATGCAACAAGTCATAAAACTCAAGTCATCTAAGACTGGTTTCTTGAACATGACAATGGGTTCACTGTACTCAAATGGCCTCCACAGTCACCAGATCTCAATCCAAAAGAGCACCTCTGGGATGTGGTGGAATGCGAGATTTGCAGTATGGATGTGGAGCCCACAAAACTGCAGCAACTGCGTGATGCTATAATGTCAATATCGACCAAAATCTCTGAGAAATGTTTCCAGTACCTTGTTAAATCTATGCCAGGAAGGATTAAGGCAGTTCTGGAGGCAAACCTGGTACTAGCAAGGTATGCCTAATAAAGTGGCCGGTGAGTGTATGTATATATACACATTGATATATGAGGGGATAATTCTCTCAGTTATCTGGTCTCTCACTATAGAATGTGTCTGAGAATCACGGACTTGCAGAATCCTAATGATGAAATGATAATGATAATAATTTTAGAATTGTTTTCCTGTACTGAGTGGCAACATATCTTTCTCATGGGGTAAAGCATAAGCACTCAGATAAAAAAATCAACATGACTAAAACTTTGTTGCAACACTTGCTTCTGCTGAATAATGTGACAGCAGCTGTCAAATAATTGTGATGGGAGAAAATTTAAAATTGATCTGCATATTAAAAATGCAGCAGTTATCATTGATGTCTTCTCAGAGGTTATGTAGAAAAGCAGGCAATCAGCATTGTGTAGGATAAAATGCCGGCTGATGAGTATTCAGCACGTTTGCACGTGTTGCTTCTAATCACACAGCAGACAATACAGATGAGTTGAATCCCTCGTTGAACAAGATAATGATAGATAACAGACTGAATCAGACTGTACTGACACCAATAATCATGCGTCGCTACTGTTGCCTTCCTGTGTTTCTTGCTATCATTTTTTCCCTTTTCTATCCTCTCTACACTAATTTGTAATGTATCTTTTACTCTTCTACTATCTACTCCGTCAACACATCGACACTCTCTCTATTAAAACAAGGCTGATAAGAGGTAAACAAATTCTCCATGGGACTGGAACAACACTTTACAATAATGTCATGCACCAGACACCAGAACGGAATCGTTCATTGTTTCCTCAGTGTTGGTCCCTCGTGACAAAAATGATAAATTTGTACCAGGACAAAAAGAAGCAGTTATGTTTCCTTCTCTCATCTGAGATTGTTGAACTGAAGCCCAAATATAAAATTTTCATTTTGCGCATTCTGAAGGAATAAGAGAGAGGAGAGCAAAGACAGAGAACAAAGACTGAGAAATTAACTACTTACGTCACAGTTACACAATTTGCTCGTTAACCCTCTTCATGCGAATGTACTCGTCTGTTACATAAAAGTAAGTAAAATACAGAAGGCTGGAGGAGGCGAATTAAAGATTTAAAATCTTTCACAATTTATAGTTTCTCACCATTAACTGAATGTTATAAACAGTTCAAAAGAAATTATTATTTCATTAGAAGTGTGATCCTTTATACTTATCTAACTTAATTTACACGTTTAAAGAGTCGCAAGTTGATTAATGAGTCTTTCCACAGTATTTTAGAGCATGTTCCTACTTAAATATAAAAAAGTGGATAATCGATTGGTCACTGAGGATAATTTACAGCTTATTCACGCTTCTTCTTGGCTGCCTGTTGTTCAACTGGTGGTGCTGCAGTGTCTAGTGTTAAGTATTCTGTAGTCTGTATAGCACATATTGTTTGACCTGTAATCGCCAAGCGAGGTAATGCCAAAAAAGCACTGAGAACCACAACACAACCTCTCTAAAATGGCGCTCCGCCTTTTCTCCAGCTAGTGCACTTTGTAGCGTAGGACCTACTTGAAGTGATTATGTTTCTCGAGAATCCATTTTTATGTCATTGATACAGTTTTTCACAAGTTACAACTACGTTTTTTCTCTGCATTTGACCCATCCCCCCTTGGGTGGAGCACTGAGCAGCCACAGGCGGCAGGATGTCTGAGCCCCTGGCATGTATGTCACACAGACATGTATTCTGATGAACGCCCTTGTAGCGTGCGGGATCGACCCAAATGCAGAGTGGTAGCAGATGGGTTAGAAAGCACACGCGTTGCTCTTGTAACACCCTAGCGCTGAAAGCGGATCCCACCAGGAATCGGTGTTACAATAACCTCACGTACTCACGGTACCGGAGACTGGAGACGAGATTCGAATGAGATGACTGCATAAAGCAGGAGCTCTTAACACATGGAAGAAACACAATGTCTGAGCAGAGAGCAGGTGAAAGGACTTCCTGTTTATATCCTGTCCTAACCAATCCCGGCCCTTCCTGGCTATCACCTGATCTGCTCACCTGACATAGGTAAAATGTGCTCAACGGGTTAATCGTCAGACTGGAATGCAGAAGGTCGCTGGTTCAAAACCCATCTGATGTCTAGTCCATCCCCCACCAGGTGTGTCCCTGAGCCAGACACCCAGTGCTAGCTCCTGGTAATTCGCTTTGGATAAAAGCGTCTACCAAGCAAAGTAAAGTAAAGCTTTTATTATTATTTCTAACAGTCTGACTGCGTTAGTTATTGGTCAGTCTTGTGGTGTGAGATTATATACTCCTAGCTCCTACATGGGACCATATGAACACATACAGTATGTGTACCTCTGTAACTATGTCCAGTCACTTAAATTAATTAGTTACAAATAAAACACATTGTTGCTTTACCATTATATATTAATGGCATTTTCATCCATTTAATTATAAATCTATATCACAGTAAACTGCATAGAGTGAAGGTGACAAAATATTATTCTTCAACAATACAGTAAAGCAGATGTGGCCCAAAAAAATGGACAGCAATTGAGTTTGTTCTGTTCTCCAATATTGTAGAGAGTGATACATTGTTCTTCTAAGAGGCATATGCCAGAATTCTTTGGAGAGTGGAAAGAAAACACAGGAAGTGTCAGGAAGTGTTTGGAATATGTTGGTGAATGGAATGTGGCAGAGACTAATTTGCTACTGGGGTGTTTGTTTACTCTTTATAAATTCTCTTCAATCAGTGTGTCATTTTCACATCAGCAGGAAACTAATGAAGTCGTTAAGGCTGTAAGGTGTCAAATCAATTGGATATTTAACTTGGATGAATTGATTTTAATAAATTAATAGTTCCTTTTTGAAATTGAACCACTGTTTATAATGATATTTTTGTTAGTAATTGGACTGTTACTGTAAAGTTATAGCATATCCACAATAAGTAACTCATGTGCCTTAATTATCTCTGTCATGTAACTTTTTTATATAAAAAAGAAAGAAAATGTGAAAATAAACACATTTAGTGAATATCAGTGAAGATTCTCAATCATCCAGGTCAATAGTTTATTTGTGGCAAGAAATGTTGCATTGTTTTATAAGTTGTATTAAAACAGGGAATAATTACATAATACTATTATATCTTGTTTGGCTTGAACAGTTAAAAGAAGTAGTAGTTAATAGTTAAAAACCATTCTTTCTTTGCATTTAAATTAATAATAAATTAGATCTAACTAACTTTTATTTTTAGAATCTATTTACCATTAGTCACATTCTGGCTTAGTATCAGTTCTCTGTGCCTTTTTAAAAGATCATTTATTTCCATGAATGCCTGAGTAGCAGCCTATAAACCCACATACAGAGTTATAAAGTAGGATCAGTCTCTTCTGGGAGCATTTTTCTTGTTATAGTAAATAGTAAATGGTGTGTTGGGGTTTTACTACACCATATTACATGTGAAATAACTGCTCATGATATACTGTGCATTCCTGGTGCAGCTGTGCATTTTCTATTATCTTCTCAGGAAAAACTGCTATAGGCAACAATCATTTTTTGAATTAGCAATGGGGAACATTGATGTAGATGCTATTGTACATATGCAAAAGCTACAGGGTATTCAGAGCAAATGAGACACGCAGCTTTTGTAAACATCTGCAAGTGAATAAAGCTTGGAATTAAATGATACATGATATCCTATGAATTTGAAAAACATACTTTTGGGATGTTGCAATATCTCAAAAAAGTAGCACCTTCCGAATGCGATGCAAGCGTATGTTGTGCTAGTAACCAGCTGTATGGATGACTCACTGACTAGGTGATCCAATATTTATATAGAAGCTACTTTTTCTCCTACACTAACTCACATTGAATTCAATTCAAATTCAGCTTGAGAAAAAGCCTTGCTCCATCAGTTCCCTTTGCGATGAAAACAAATGTCAGATACATCAGGATTCCCTTCTACTGCACATGAAGCTAACAGTTGAATAACTAAAGTTGTTTTCCTAACAAATGTCACATATATCAAGAATTCAACTCTGAAAATCAGTCTCACAGGCATGCATAGCATAATGTGAATACTAATAGGGTATTAAATAAGAGTGACATGTTTCAGTGATGATGCTTGCTGGCAGCAAATGACAGGAGTGTGTGTGTGTGTGTGTGTGTGTGAGTGTGTGTGTGGAAGACTGTGCTTCCTGGCAAACGCTGGCAGGTACGTCTGGGGGTGTTTGTGTGTGAAACAGGGTGAGAGTACATGTCATGGACAGTGTGTAAAAGAGTGTTTCTCAGCTTGTCCATGCCTGCATGTGTCTGTGTCAGGTTATGTCACTGTTGGTGCGTGGTCAGTGAATTTGTGTAGGTGCATGATCGTTAGTGTGTCCGTAATATCAATTGGCAGTCCCAGCTGAGCTATGGTAGATGCTTAGTTACACTTCTCTTACCATTACCCAAATTCATTCCCTCTTGTAGGAGAGGAGCTAGTTGTATCCATTCTTAGAATTGAGGTCATGATCCATATTAACTGAGTCATTTCCTTTGCTTGCCATGTGCATTAATGAGCCTTGGGCACCCATTGCCCCTGATTTGTCAGACCTACTTACCTGAAACACTTATGACAGGTACTGCATACTGGGAACTACCCAAGCCTTGTTGTATTGGAGATGCTTTGACCCAGTTATCAAAATTTGGCAGATGCTAACATATGCCCATGAATCCTCCTTTAACGTCAACTGCCCAAAATATCAACTTTACTTTGCAGACGCTTTTATCCAAAGTGAGGAGCTAGTGCTGGCTGTCTGGGTCAGGGACACACCTGGTAGGGGACGATTAAGAGTCAGCGGGGTTTTGAACCTGCAACCTTCTACATTCCAGTCTGACGCTTAATCCATTGAGCTACCAGGCCACTTTGAGCAACTGATGACATTGTAGATAATGTGATTCCCCTTATATGTCAGTGGTTTCAAAGTTTTGGCTGCAATGAGGTAATTGTTTAAATGAACTCTGATGCCTGTGAAACAGAGTAAAGGCTGAAAAAGTTTATTGAACAGTAACTCAAAACTGATGATTTGTGAGCAGCCGAAGAGTCAGGTGGGGGAGCAGTGAAGGGCAGGATTCATGGGGAGTCTAAACACGGGAATACAGTTATTAAATTATCAAGATTTTTAGGTAAGTGAAAGATTTTGATAATTTTACTCGCTGAAGAGAGGAGCAGAGTAGATGGGGACTGCATAAGCAAAGGGAGCGATCCTGGTTGAGGAGTGTAGCCAGACAAGAGGGGCTGTTGAGGAGGAAAGCGTGGAGACAGATCTGGGCTTTGGGAATCTAGAAGAGCAGGTAAGTATATCATTGAGGAGAGAAGCTTGAAGAAACTAGGCAGGATTTCAGAGCCGAGGAAACACAGATGATAGTTCAAATGCCAGAAACAGAACAGGATCCAAAAACACGGGTTAATCAGGGTGTCCAAAGTCCAAATAAAAGAAAAGTTGGCAGGAGATCAATTTGGATAAAAGCATCTGCCAGGCAAAGTAAAGTAAAGTAAAGATACAAGTACTTGCAAGATGCGAAGCTCAAAGGCAAAAACAGGGTCAGGTTCAAAAGCAGGTTCATCCACAGAAATCCAGTTTAAAAAGAAATGCTGGAAAGTCGCCAGTCGCTTCTGAAGTCAGGTAGGCAAACAATGTGGCATGGGGACAGAGTTGGCATCAGAGCTGGCCTGCTTTAAAAGGGGGGAGAAAAGGTGAGTCAGAGTCAGGAAAGAGAAATGACAGGATCAAAATCACTTTGATCAGATGATCCTGGGTTCAGCTCTGACATTTCCATAAGGAACAACATCATCAAGGTAACAACCAGTTAGTTGGATCCTAATGGATCCAGTGTCCTCAAATAGATTTAGCATGATAATCAATCTATCCATGCTGTCAGATAGTCAAGTAAATATATATATATAAATAATATAGTAAAAATATTAGGAGCTGTGGTTATAGAAATGACACTCATAGCCTCAGACAATTATTTATATTCCAAAAAAAAAAAAATTCCAAAATGCAGCTAAATAAATGCTCGAGTTAATTCTGCTCTAGGGTTCGGTTCCTCCTGTAACAAAATAAGCACCCAGTGACTATTTTTACATATACATATACATATACGTATATTACTTGTCACTTTTTACTGGCACTCTTCTCTTTACTGCTGGGCTTGACTGGACTAAATACACTGAACAAAAATGTAAACGCAACACTTTTGTCTTTGCTCCCATTTTTTATGAGATGAACTCAAACATCTGAAATCATTTTTACTACATACACAAAAGACCCAAATGTTGTTCTCAAATCTGTCTACGTGTGTTAGTGAGCACTTCTCCTTTGCCGAGATAATCCATCCTACCTTACAGGTGTGACATGTCAAGGTGCTGATTAGACAACAGGAAAATTGCACAGGTGTGCCTTAGACTGACAACAGTAAATGGCCACTAATTAATGACATTAGGTCCAGACTAAGATTTAAAAGAAAACTGTCAAATTAAATCAAATTTTGAAAAAGTTTACTGTAGTAAATGCACTGGATTTTAAGTGTAATATGCATTGTTAATAATCTCTTATGTTGGCCTCCATTTAGATGACTATCTGGTGCTTTAGCTACTAAATAGTTTAGTTAAACCCAGATTCTAAACTGTTCCACCTCATCAATTCAAAGCTATGACTCTTGCAGCATGGCAAGCTGACCTGAGTAGGTAGGAGCAATGGTGTGCTGGGATCTGTGAGTCAAGAGTATCAGTCTTGCAATGATGTGTTAGTCCTCCATTAGAGAGATCTTCTGCTTCATTACCTCTCAGTGCTCAGACTCGACAGGTTGCAGCAGGGCAGTGGTAGCCAGTGGATTGCTAGTCTACACTGAATTGCATTTGTCTCCTCAGATTATTCCATTGCTTAACTTTGCCTTACGTTTTATCGCTACACCAGCTGCTGTCTTTTTGAAAACATACAGGTAACACTCAAAAAAATCAACATGAATTTCAGGGAATTATCCAAGAAAAAGGTGACGTTGGGTGTCCAAATATGAGTCAAAGCAAGAAATTCAAAAATGTTTAAGGTGGCAACCAGAGTGACAAACACAAAATTTTACAGTTTTAGTTTCTATCAGCTCAGTGTTTTGGTTTGGTCGTGTTGGTGGTGTTAATTTCCCTCTGGGATTAATAAAGTGTTTTTGAATCTTTGCTCTAATCAGCCTGGTGTAAGCTGCAGCACTAGAATGGGGTCAGAAAAATGCTCTAAAGCCACTATATTCTGAGAACCAAACAACAGACAGCCACCACAAATACTAGCATGTAAAGACAATCAAGCACCCATCTATTATCTTATCCGCTTATCCTCCTAAAGGTCATGGGAGTGCTGGAGCTGGATCTCATCTGTCATTGGGTGAGAGGGATAAGTGCTAACCACCACACCAATGTGCCGCCTTTGACAATGGGGTGCAATATTCTTTACTGCTGTCTGCTAGTGCATATGCATATGTAGCTGATTATCATGAAAGCTATCATAAACACTAGGGTACAGTTGGGGTCGAATCTAGACATCACAGTCAGTAACTACAACAAACTGATCAGGAAGGCTAGCTCTGTGGTGAAGACCTCATTGGAACTCTTTATTTATTATCTTTATTTTATATTTTTACTGTATGTATTTTGTCAACTAACCCTGACATTTATGTGCCTCACCCTAACCCAGAGATCTTTGTGGCTAGAGGCCATGATGTAGCCACAACTGTAACCTAGTGTTTGTGATAGCCGTCATGATGATCAACATACATACATGTGCAGTGGCCATTATTTCCATGTCGTCAAATAAAGTGTGACCTCGAGGATGTTAAGATTCAAGATTCAAGATTCAAAACACTTTATTAATCCCAGAGGGAAATTGTTTGCCATGAATACAGCCGCTC
>JAUMTR010000002.1:2359418-2373206 GCA_032270685.1 Microctenopoma stevenorrisi | reverse complement strand
TCGAATGTTATTAAGAAATGGTCTGACAACAAAGGGTTTTCAGGAAAAACTAATAAGTTATCAATTTCTACTCCATAGCTCAGAACAAGATCGAGGGTGTGATTAAAACTGTGAGTGGGTTTATTTACATATTGATTAAATCCAATGGAAGTATTAAATGCAGTGCTGAGACAGTTATCAACAGTGTTAAAAAAAACAGACACTGGACAATATACACTCAAAGGCCACTTTATTAGGCAGAACTCCATGTATTACATGGTCAAGACGAACCACTGCAGTTCAAACCCAGCTTCAGGAGATTCACATCATGGAAGTGCAGCCGACAAATCTGCAGCAACTATGTGATGCTCATCATGTCAACATGGACCAGTATCTCTGAGGAATGTTTCCAACACCTTGTTGAATCTATGCCACGAAGGATTAAGGCAGTTCTGAAGGCAAAAGGGGTCCAACCTGGTACTAGCGAGGTATGCCTAAAAAAGTGTAGATTGACATTAACAAAGACATTTCCTCATAAGAAAATGACAGAAATTCACCTCATTATTCTAGGAAATTAGTTCAATTGTTCAATCGGTGGAAGATTAATAAGAATTATTACACATGCTCTATTCAACCAATTATTCACTGAGATGGCTTTTACAGAGCCTGGGGTAATAACACCTCTGGAGGATTTGTCCACTATAAGTACTTTACATCTTAATCACCACTTTCACAGTTACACATTCTTTATTACTTTTACTCTGAAACCAGCAAACTATGCAATAATTTTTGAATCTTTTATTGTACCCTTTTTGGGGTTATTCCAGTGAAGGAGCTAATCAATATCCACTCTGTGACTACACGGATAGATGCAGTGCATGTATCAAAGTGCAGACCTTCATAATATTTACTATCATTAATCATACTCTTGCTCAATGATGTAATCTGCTATAGCTACAAGCTACCAGGGATGAAATGGCTTCTTGGTTTTAGAATCAGAATCAGTTTTATTCCAATTATGCTACACATACAAGAAATTTTCTTCCGGCCGTTTGTGGCCTTTCTAGGAGAGTATGCGAAAACCAATATATAGAGATGAACTACTGACAATACCTTATAACAAGACAGAAAGACAAGACAGTGTGTGTGCAGTTTGTGTCCATGTAGCAACAGTGGTTAATATTCTAGGTTAATATTCCTAGAGTTTATGAATTTTAGCTCTCCCAGCATGCAATATGTGTTTGTCTTTGTGAAAACATGCTGGAAGATAGTTAAAGCACAGCCTTCTAAGAGGACTACACTTAAACTGTGGTTGTATTTTGTCTGTCCAATTTGCAAAACAGCTTGTCAATAACTGTGCTGCTAATTTTATTTGTGGTTTTCAATCTGAAACCACAAACTAATAATTATCAGAATATTTTCTGTACATCTCAATAACTCTGCAACAGTATTGATTACCTTAATAACTTATTATTTCTTATGAACTTATTAATTACATTCATTAGGAGTAAAAGAAAGACACAACTGGGACTAAAGATGGCATATTTCTTTTATTGTCTTTAAAAGAATTGATTTAACAACCCTTAGCCTCAGCTACCACAGCTGCCAGTGGACTGAAAATAACATCTGTGGGAAGGTTACACCACTCGCTACTGAACAGCTCGAGAAAAACAAAAATAAAGTCACGAATGCAGATGAATAGTTATTGGCCTAAATGAAGAAAATGTCAAGTTAAATGAAGTGAAATGAAAGAGTTTGTTTTTTGTAATATCAGTTATGCCTTTGCTTTTGGTTTCTTTGTTATATTATTTTATTAGGCCACAAAAAAACTGTCTGGCTCTTCTCACTGAGCTTCATTTCCCTTAACATGATTACTTCTGCCTAAAGAATAACTTTGCCTCCAAGAAATGTTTGTACAACTTTAACTCCAATCTGCATTCACGCGAATGAGCTCAGCACAACGGACACAGTAAGACATGAGTTTCAATGGGCCGTAAGCTGCAGCCACCCATCTAGAAGGAGAGCTCTGTTCTGATCACTAAACTATTTGAACGCACATGAAAACAGGCATGGGATTCCTCACTAAGAAGATATGGGTCCTGATCTCTAGTTTTCAGTTGAAATTGTGCAAGGCAAAATTATTCTGTTGAATACGAGCAGTGGACTGGTCACTTAAATGTCTGAGAGCCTGGCTTACAGGCAAATACAGTTTTAGCATTGCAAAATCAGCTCTGCATGGCGAAATCTAGGAGGTGAAAGCACCTTTTTTGGCAGTCACTGCAGTAATATGACATAAAGAGATGCAGCTGAGTCTCATTGAAGAAGAAACATCAAAGGTGGTTTTCTTCTGTCACCCTGTGACACCAGTGAAAAGTATAGCATTACCCAAGAAGCAAGCCACAGGAGGTATCTCTCTCTCACTCTCCTGGAACATTATTCATGCTGTGATTGAGTGTAGCTCTCAAATAGCTGTGCGTATGAATGGAAAATGTGTGACTATACTGGATTATTAACACCTAAACAAAAAAAAACAAAAAACAAACTCTAGTTATCACGACTACTGACGACACAATGCTTCAAGTATGTTCCCAAAGGGATATTCTACTTTTAACCTTGTGTCTGTCTAACTTGGGTAACCATGGCGACTGTGGAAGCATTGCATTGCATTAGGTGTGTCATGGCAACAGCAGAGCCCACACGTCTCCATGCCCACGCTATATACATGTAGGGATATCCTTTCCACTGTTGCAATTGGATAACATTAACACCTTGGAGGGTGTGATGGCGATGGGTCACTGTCATCAAAGCAGGAATCCAAAATGGGTTCCCCACGGAGTCAGTCTTTCATATATTCAGAATTCCACACATCTTCCAGTAAATGCAGAAGAGTTGGAATTTATTTTTCAGACTTCATATACAGAATTTCATCTGACCTGCACTGATCTGTCTTTATATGTATCACATACACATTTTATTTTAAACATAGTACTGCATATACTGAGTACTGAGTACTGCATATATATATTTGTAACTTTGTTTGTACCACTTCTGTACTCCTCACTTTTCTTCACTTTTCATAATAATGATGGACGTTATCATGTTGTTGTTTATGTTTGTGTTTTTTAGTTGTTATTTCTATATTATTTATTGTTGGTGCTATTTATGGTTGTGGGTCTTCTAATTTTTCTATATTGAGAGCGGCTGTATTTATGGCAAACAATTTCCCTCTGGGATTAATAAAGTGTTTTGAATCTTGAATCTTGAATCTTGAATCTTGAGGCTATCTACATTGGCATTGGTGTTATGGGCAATGTAGGCGACAGGCACTGAAAAGGAGGAAAATGTAGAACTATTTTCTTATCTATTTCAAAACACACTGCTCATCTCTAGTAGGTTTCGAAAGAAGTGCCCCAGCTTGTTTGTTTGCTGAGATAGATTATAAATTAAAAGTTTGCAGTGAAACATTATGTGCACAACTGTTGGCAAAATGATTTTCACTGTTCTGTTCTATTTGTGCAAATTCACACTGGTCCAAACTACGACTATAAGGCGCACCTGATTATAAGCCGCACAACTTAAAATTGGGGGAAACTACAGATTGATCCATATATAAGCCACACCCTACTATAAGCTGTAAGGGATAGACAAAGATGACTGTTTAGGAACACAAAGTGTCCCATTTATTAACATTTAAGAAAAACAATAAATCTTTTAATTAATCATTCAAATTTTTTGACATGATGAACAACATTTGTACAGTGCACAAATAACACAACGGTGCACTCCCAGCCCACGTCCTGCAGTCATAGTACCGTAGTAGTGCCGTATCACAAAAAACAAAGCTTACAGCGCTTGACGAGGCAATGACTTTAATGGCTAAATTTAATTCGTTTTTATAGGTGCTTGTCTGACTGTCTACGTCTTCTTCATGTGTAATAAAACCACTAAAGTCCTCTTCGTCAGTTTCGGAATCAAACAGCCTCCGAACAGCTACTTCAGTCATTGCGCCGTCCTCTTCATTATTACGCGGCAGTCCAGCTTTAACTTAAAAGCAGCATCATATGTACCTCTTTGTTTGTTTTTTGTGTATGGACGCTTCCTTGACTGTCTCGCTCTCCTACTGTCTGTCTTGCTCTCGTTCTTGTACCACATTTTGGTTGTTTTTTTTTCTCTCGTTACCTGGCGCAAACTGTCTGTCTTGCTCTTGCACTTCCTTGCGCCCATGGTGATCGTTAAATCAGACCATTTTGTATTAAATTGCTAAAAGATAGTTCGCATGCTAATTGCTAAAGGCGTGTTTGGGGTTTGTTTGCCCTTTTATCCTTTAGCATGCTAACTAGCATTATAAATGCTAAAGGGTATTAGCATGCTAACAAGTGGGGGGGAGGGTTGACGCGGTGTTTGGCGATTGTTTTGCTTTTTTAGCCTTTATCATGCTAAAGGCTTAAAGGGGTGGGGTGCGGGAGGGTTACTTTGCACTCACTCCAAATATAATGTGCACAGGCTGATTATACCTCTTCTATGGCACCAATTATTATGGCCCTCATTTGCAGAGCATTGGCTCCATCTAGTGCCTGACACAATGCACTACACCTAGCTCTATTTTCACTATATGGCTGTTAAAAATTGTTACATAAAATTAGATTTTATTTTAACTAAAGCAGAATTGACCTTTCAGTAAAAAGATATTTGAAGATATTATCAATGTTAAGTAAGATTTTCTGGTTGTACTGGTCCCATGAGGGGGGATAGGTGAGACTGGATGCTAAATAAATGTGTAGATATAAGCTTTTAGCTCTACCACAATAAAGAAGAGGAACTCATACTTATACTAACCCTAACCCTACCTCTAACCCCACAATTATTAAATAACTTGGACTGCAGCCATTAGTCATGATAGTCAGTTGCTATGGCACTGCAAAAGTGTGTAGCAATGCTTTCAGAATGAGCTCTGGGGTGAGAGAGTTTGTCTAAATCAGTGGCTTCAAATGACATCCAGGAAATATTTCTGCCTGAATACTTGCCGAAATGTTTCTGCTTTTAACAACAACAACAACAGAGGTAATAAGCAGCATTCAGCTCTGCCAAAAGAAGTTTGTAAGGCAGTGATAAGCAAGGAACCATATCGAGTTTCTAATCTGATTATTGTTCTATTAAAGGATTTCTATATTAGATTTGAACTTTCATACAAATGATGAAAGTCCAATCAAGGATTCAGTTGCCTATTTTCACAGTGTTACATAAGAAAACCTTTCTTCTTCCATCAAAGCTCGATGAGTTGTAGGGAACTATAATGGTCTGTTTTTTCTTGCACATGTATAAAACTAACATAGATAATAATGCTTTATATTGGGGCTCAATGATTGGTCAGTAGGTAGAGCAGTCGTCTTTAAACCTGAAGGGTGAGCGAGTTTGACTCCCAGTCCCACCAGGTTACATGTCATGCAGTCCTTCGACAAAAGACTGTCCGTACAGCTCTCCGTTCCTTTTTTAGTGGGGGACAGATCTGGACTAGGTCAGTTACCCACTTGTGGGGCCTGGTTTTGGGTGTACTAAATCACATGCAAACTTGTTGTATTTGGTGTCAACCACAGCGCAATACGAGGATTCATTCTTGACCCTGACGAACACACTTTTGGGACAGAGACACACAATGCTACATTTTGGATCAGGAAAGATGCAGTTTTTAGGAGGTTATGCCTGCATCTCGTCTAAACGTAAGCCATACAGACAATGGCAAATCATCATCAGTCAATCAGATGCAAATCATGCAGTCTGTGTAGATGTACCGCCCATGTACGTATTGTATGAAGTATGATCAACACATTTAGATTTAATCTTCTGGGCACAGCACTTTCCTAATTGCAGCCCATTTGGTAGTTGTGGCAATCTGTCAAACCTGTTTGTTGAGCTGGAGTAAAACTGAATGAAGTTGCAACTCACTAACTTCATCGTCATTCCAATAGTTTGAGATATTTTATACTGAAACAAATTGGGAATAAACAGATGCACTATCCACAGAACTGTGGTGTTACCATAGTAAAATATATCCTTGACCTCATGGTCAGAATCTGCAAATCTCTAACTATTATGACATATGTTCATCCCTTGAGAAACGTACAGATCTATTTTTCCCGAGAAGGATCTGACCAAACTTTATTTCATGGTCACAAAGATCTGTTGTTTAGTAATGATTGGGACACTGTTGGGAAAATCAAAAACCAGGACATTTGTGGCAGTTGCACAGGGGTGTGATTGATGATGTGAAAATGTGACTTGATAAGATTAAAAATACTGCCACCCTTCCCAGCAGAAAATAAATCAGGTTTAGTGGCTGCATAAAATATAATGTCTAAGCATGATTATGCATGCCGATGTACATTCTGTGAGTGGGCTCCAGAGATCGAAACTGAGAGGCTAGAAACAAATAAACTTAATAGAGTAAATATGGTAATATCGATAGGAGGTTTAACAGTGCAGGTCACGGGAGTGGAATAACATTGGATGAGGAAATACTGTGAGGGGAATGGGGATCACCGAACAAATGCATTTGGCATGTTAACTATTTTAAATTGGAGTTTTACATAAAGGTACAGCCTAATACAAATACAAACAAGTTTTTTAACCAGTGTAATTGGTAAAACTGTTGTCAATGTAAATATAGATGTTTGAATGTATCTTTGGAAATCAACCCGAATCAAATATAGCAGAAGGGGTTGAGATAATCAAGCCATACATCAGTGGTAGGGAAATAACCAGGGCACTCTGGGGACTACGTAATTGTGTGAGAAAGACCTGACTGTCAACATTTCCTGATATTGTGGCATTGTGCAACCATTCTTTGTACTGCACAGACACCAAACATCTGCTGAATGGCTCTTCAGGAGAGCCAGAGAGAGGGAGACGACAGATGAAAAACAGCAAGTTGGGCAGAGAGGGAGAAAATTATTGAAGCCTACAAAGCAGAGCGCTCTGCTTGAGTTTTGTGCTTTTGCTACTATAGCTGAATGGTGATGAACAGAATCGTGATAATATGCTGTCATTCACAAAGCCAATTAGAGACAGGCTAACATGGGTTTTAGAGGAAAATATTCAATTATGTTTCAAACGTTATGAAGAATTTGGGGGCACCATGATGGGCTAGGTGTAAGCCTATGGTCATGGACACAAATGAGCTTTCACCCAAGTGATTTCTTTAATGTGAACATTTATGTGTCTGTACAAAAGTACAAAAAATACCTTCAGTTTTCACTAACAGATTAATTGTATGTAAGCTATTTTGGAGTTCGATGCCTGGAACCCATACAAATGATCAGCTAGGTTGGTAATAGGTCATGGTATCATAATTGGGAATAGAGGGAGCATCCACCAACCACCATTCACCACTTTGACAGTCACTAATGACGTTTGGCACAATTTGCTATAAATGCATAATTCAAAAACGGCCTGGCTAAAACTGTGACGCCAACTTATGTGATATTCGCCTCCTAACATTTATACAATGTGGTACCTCAAGTGTAGTTTAGAAAGGCTTAGTGTGTCTCCTACAGTGTTACTGAGTTCATCTTATTGATCTTAATTCGGGCTCTTTTTGACATTAACCAGCTGATTTAATTACTTGGTCTCTCTCCATTACACTGACATCTATTCTGCATCCATAGACATCCCAGATTGTCTAGCGTTATGACATCAATTTAATTCCAGACAATGGTATTTCTTCGTTAGAACTTCATGCACATAGAGTCAAAGGGCTTTGTAGCATCACCAGACCTGGACAATTCAAGCTAAAATGGGGTTGCAGACAACTTTCTTAACCTCTATCCTTAAAACTACACCATGCCTTCCTGTTTCAGTGCCTATGTGATCTCATAACTAATGTATGGCAGGATGACATAGACAAGGAGGGGTTTCAAGGCTGCTAGAATCCTGCGTCACACCAAGAGATTATTCAGGACAGGAGTCAGAATCCGAACGAGGACGAGGCACGTTTCCCCTGCGGTAACAACTAAAACTGTTGAGATTGGTTTATGGTTTAACTTCATTATACACTATCCCAGAGGTGGGTGGTCATGCCTTTCTACTTTAAGGGATCCACTACGACCTAGTGCCCCTTTAAATTAACAGGTGCAAATTCAAAAATGTATGTTACGCTACAGCTGACAGAGTAAAGTTCAGTTTTACTTTGCTGTAGAAATTGAACTTCACTGGTGAGATGCCTCACCATCAAAACAAAACATGAGCTCAATTAGTAAAAGTCGATACATTACCCATGTGACGGTATGTCCCTGGCAGCTCTGGCTTATCCAATTTTCATGCTGTTCCAGTGACAGTGAAAAGCTCGGAGCCTGTTCTCCACACTCAACGAAATTCATGACAGATGGGCAAATGAGACCCAGAAAAATCGTATCCTCTTTTTGCTCTGTGTCACTGCCAGAATACTACCACATTTTCCATTGCTGGAGCACTTGTTGTAAAGACAGTACTCTCATTCATCACCGGTCAAAAAAATTAGACCAAAAATATTCACAGAGAAACACTTCCTTGAGAGAGACAGGATTTCTTCACTTTCCATTGCCATTCCTCCCAAAAGCCCAGCTTCATTATTTCATTCCATTTTACATGTATTCCTCCTTCTCAGCCAGTTTTCGTCATCATCTATGCTTCAATTGAATCCATCATTCCTCCTGTGTCCAGCCATTGCTGGATCAGCAGATCAGCAGATGCCTTATTCAATCTGCTTTTGTAATCAAGCACCAGCATCTGGACAGATCCACATTATTGTTGAAAACTGCATTTCTAGTACTATGTATTAATAGTAGTAATATTATAGTATACTTATATCTAGAAATAGAAATACTTGAGCAATTCTCACCAATCTCCAAAAGCATAATTCTCCCCTATTAAAATTTTTTTCGGACTAATCATTTGACAATTACTTTTGTCAACAAACGTCTGTGACTTTTTTGTGATCTGTGAATCAAACACTAGAACTACCAAGGCGGTCATTTTGACCGTTTTGATTTTTTATAATGTAATAACCTATATAACTATAGGGTCCTGAATATTCTGACTTTTGTTTGCAATACAGCTAGTCTAAAATATAGTTTTATTTTTGAGCTAAATCAAAAAAGGATTATACTCTGTTTTCTACAGAGATGCTTAAAAGTAACGATACGACATTATCAGTATCAGCGCAAAGCGAGTAAAACGTCTGCGTTTCCAGCTCTGTCCATCTGTACGTCTGGTGTTAGAAGTCACCAAAAGGCGAACACAGAGACTGTTAGAGGTGACAACAGAAACAGGCAGAATCAGGAGTAGATGTGTTGGATGAGATGGTGAGGAAATACTCTGTAAAGTCACCGACACTGAGTGGTGGTGTTTTGTAATATTTTTGACATAACTGTATGTACGCTGGACTTCACTAATGACAGGATGTTACAGAGGAACTTCATAATGCGACTCACAAATGAACTTCAGCCCAACCACATGAGAGGACAAGGCAGACAGCTGATGGTACGAGGGAGGTGGAGATCACCTGTGTGAACTGTGAGAAACTGATCCCCACGCATCAGGGACTGTGAATCTGATCTGAGTTTGATGCGCGGTATTTTCTTCAAGTGAACACTTGATGATTGTACAGCATATTTTCAGTAAACTTTAAAAATGTTACACCGTATCTAAATAAAATAAACATTGTATTCAATACACCAGTTTGCTTTCCTACAGTTTACCGGATTTTCATGTTCTTTGCCTGTGATGGTCTGAAAACCATCAAAGGCCATTCTGAGTTCATATTTGTATATAAAGGATTCTGAAATGTATATTTGTTATACTTCTTAATGTTAATGTATCCTAATATCCAAGAAGAACTTAAAAAAAGTTTTGAAAAAAAAAACAATACTGAAATATAATAACAGCAGTTCAATGGTTGTCAGTAAATGTTACTCCTCACAAGATTAAAGTGTAAAAAAAATCTCATCTCTTGATGTTTTTTATTGATATTTTTACTTATCCTATCCTAAAAATATAAATCTGTTCATGCTTAATTTTATAATGATTAGTAAAATAATATGCCGATAATACATATATGTCAAAATAACCACCAACAGCCATTCTGGTATTCCGGGAGTTCGGGTGTTAAGTAGGAAATCACAATATGGGTAATGTTATGTGACCTTGATATCTTTTTCTAAATCATCACCTTTGGGACGGTACATTAACAAATCCCCTCTCATTGGCCCCAGACCTTTTGCCATATGGGTTGTCAGGCAGGTTAAAGTGAGTGCCCCCAGAGAACCACAAAGTATTTAACTAACAATGTGACCCTGCTCTGTTGGCCATAAGGTTTTCAAAGCAGCTACTGTAGAGTTGTCACCTGTCCGGGAATGGTTCACCTGCTATGCCAGCATCTGTCCCTCTAACACACAAACACAGTATCCACTATCTCCCCCAAGCCATCGTTTCTTGTTCGTGTGTGGCAAAAATCTGTTTAAGGTATGGTTTGTAATTCAGTATGATGATGTTGCTGTCAGTTTTAATTTATGGGTTCAATCCAGAGCAGCACAACTTGACGAAAGGCAGTGAAGAACTTTTTTGTATTAAGACTTCATCAAGGTTAAGCCTGGGAGGGAAACAACTTCAACACCTTCCTGAAAGAGATTTGCTTTCTGTCACTTATGTGAGTATGTGTGTGTATGTATTTTTTTCAGGGGTCAATCTATCAAGATAAAAACGAAACCCATAATAGTCAATGAAGCCTGGAACGAATCGTATCTACAGTGTGTCCATGACCTTGATGGACTTGGTTGCTGTCTTTACTGACTGCAGAGCTTCAACGTATCATTTTGCCAGAAGCGCATTTATCTATATTAATCGACTGATGCTTACTCACTTTCCTACTATATACAGTATATAGTATGTTGTTCAATAACCATGATGCAAGGGGGAGATTTATTGTAGTTTGAACCAGATTATATTTGAATCCAAAGAGCGAGGAAAATCTCAGACCTCTGGAGTGTTTTAAATGAACTTTGTTAGTTAGGAAATGTTTTCATGTGCTGCTTTTTAGGGGTTTCAACTGGCACTGTAACTCAAATGTATGAAATACATGAAAGGCACAAGCAGGGGCTAGTTTAGAATAATAAGCTGTTCAAGGTTGTACATGTTTGATTGGTCCTTCACAGTACCATTTCTTGCACTATGCAGACAATGTAGATGCATACGGCCCTGCAGTCCCAAAGCTTTAGTCAGAGAATATTTTTTGAGAATTAAATTAGAATAAAATGTAATTAAAATATTTATCAAATTGTATTTTCTCTGTAATGTTTTCTAGTGTTTATTGCCTGGTTCAACTTGTTTTTAATTTTTTGGTTTTGAGAACCTATTGGGATGCAATGCAACAGATTATTAAAGGGTTTATATTTCGTGTATTGATTCAAGGGGCCCCGAGAATACTCTTGCATAGACCTGCATCAAACTATATTAAAGCTTAGTTTGAAGAAAGTGAAATGATTAGTTGTGTGAGTCAATTCAAATATTTTACTAGTAGAAAACATTTGACCTTCCCTGACCAGCATGGTAGCAAACATCAGCATTCCATCAAATCAGTTTGATTGATCCAAATGTCTGCACATGAAATAAACTGCACTACAGGTTTTAAAGCATATTTTAATTTGAACTTTCTGAAGTGCTTTAGAGAACACTGTTTTCCTGAGATTTAACATTGTAGAATGTTCCAGAATTTTTTCTAATGTCACAGGTCAATGTAAAAATCTCAGTGTGAGTATGTGTTGGTAAGTAACAAAATCTGCGTATAGTTGGTTGGTTATACTTTACAATCTACATGATTCATACAGTACACATGCAGACAAACACACATCCTCTCAGCTACCATTCAGCAGATGTCTGCTGACTGTGTTTGATGTGAAAGTCGACTGTCTCTGCAATCACTTGAGCTGACAGTAAATTCATTTTCACATTATTATGCTCCTAATACAGAAAGTATATCCTTGTGTATGTATATATGTGTGTGTGTGCATGTGTAGTGTGTGCAGCACCTGCTGTGGATGGTACTGTTGCCCACGCCTTTAACTGTCATTTCGTCAAGTGTTGTTAAAGTGAGCGTCGCCGGGCTCTGCAAAAGTGGCTGTGATCAGCATTTCCTTGCATCTGCACTGGGAGAATAAAAAAAACGCAACATAATGACTTATTTAATGTATGTCTGATGCCAAAAAGCAGACAACAAAAAACTAAATAACATCTTTGTCTAAACTTACTGACTTAACCAGTCTCCCTTTGCTTTGTTTACCTGTTATGACTTGATACTTGAGAATATTTAATGAGGCCTAACTAAATTATATTAATACTCTGGTGGTATGGGTGTTTGTCAGGAAAGGACTGTGGGCTTGACTTACAGACAAAAATGTAACAGTAGCTTCCAACATCTGCATCACAATTTAAACCAAAACATTATTTTTGTTTAAACCTACACTCAGGGTTAAATTGACTGATACATTTTGCATGATATTTTATTTAGGCAAAAAAGCACAAACTTGTCAACGGTATTCACCGACTTCCTTCCCAACTACCATCTAACAACTTGCTTTGTGACAAAAAATGTAGCACACCATTTAACCCAAAAAATCCTTTCCACCACATGATAATTATGTTTACTACAAAAGCATAATTACTGCTCCTGCTTAGTTGTATATAGTGTAAAACCTTCTACTTATTCTCTATGAAGTTGTATGCTGAATGGGCAGTGTAATTGGAGTGTATTGCTGAATGTCAAAGTTTTAATTTTGATTATTATTAGTATTCGCGACCTGATTACGTTTTTGTAGAACGTAATTATCACACTTTACTGAAATGTATTTTTGGTGAATGATCAACATGCTACATTTTTTAACCAATGGGCTTGCATTGGGGAGTTATGGAGGGTGCCTACTGTGCAGAATTAACTTGCAGGAGACCAGTGTGTCAATACCAAAATCCTAGCTGAGGTTGGGTTTAGGTAGGAAGACTAGTGAGGTTAGGGTTAGAAAAAAATTTGTTTTGATTTCATTTTTAATGCAGATGCTTTGTTTGTGAAGACTGTGTGAAATGATTTTTTTTTAAATAATCAGCCCCCAGTCTTTTGTATCGTCCAATATGAACCTGAGTCATATCATCAATAAAGACCAGTGAACCTGTTCCAGAAGTGATGTTTTAGTGATTATGTCTGCTGTTGTTCTTCTTGAATTCTGCTCACCTAAAACTTGGGTCATCTGATGTCTGATCTGTGTTGCTGTTGAGGTGTATACAGGTTTGGATCTACATGGGGCAAAGGGGGGCAACTGCCCCTTCCTAAAATTATACTGTCAAAAAGCATCTTATAGCCTAAATATTACACAAAGAATTCATAAATTATCTCGTTTGAAATATAATCTTAGGTGTCTGAATAACCTGAGATAATGATACAATTAATAAAATATGTTTAAGTATAAGTATATTTGAGGATAACGTGACACAGTTTTCACTGAGGATGTTCAGTGTTGCCACCCTGACTAGACCCCTTTTCCATCCATGTATGATTAAATAAAATAATAATTAAATAATAAATGACCCATCCATCTTCTGAGCTTATACCCAAATGTCTGATTTAAAGCAAAGAAACCAAAATTGTTCCAGTTTTCAGATTCAATTCATTTCAATTTTATTTATATAGCGCCATTTTACAACAAAAGTTATCCCAAGGCACTTTACAGTGTAAGGTTTTAGACCTTACACAATATATCACTATACAGAAAAAACCCAACAGTCCCACTTGAG
>JAUMTR010000002.1:2325850-2337488 GCA_032270685.1 Microctenopoma stevenorrisi | reverse complement strand
TCTCGTTCTTTCGGTCACTACCCAGAGCTCGTGACCATAGGTGAGGGTAGGAACGTAGATCGACTGGTAAATCGAGATGAGATGCAACAATTTAAAATAATTTCAAAGTTCAGTTTATTAACATATTCCAGACTTTTCATTAACTGTAAACATTAGTTGTCCACTTCAACATCATCAACTTTTCATTTGAAAAAGTCCACGGGCTTAATAATGTAACGGGGGGTGTAAGGTCTCCAGGTGCCATTTTAATTTGTTAGGTTTTCAGGCAGAGAACACAAACGGGTCTTTCCTCGTTTCTGACTGTGTTTATGGTAAATCCAACGACAATAGATTAATTTTGTTCTGTCAAACTTCTTAAAACAAAATTTTATACGACCCACAAACAGCCCACAAAGTAATAAGGTGATTAAATTAGTGTACAGCAGGTGAATACATCAGTCAAACAGGCTAAAACTGCTGTTCACTCTAAACAGTCCACAGAGTGATAACGTAGATAAGCTAGATAAGCTAACATAAGAAGATAAAAATGTCCGTCATAGCAATTAACCTACAAAAAAGTTACACACAGTCTTCAGTGAAAATGCTAATTTTCTTCTCTGCTAGAAGCAGCCCTTGTCTGCAGAGCCTTGTCCATCACATTGCAAGAGGTTCGATGCAGGGCTGTGTCTGCCAATAACAAAAGTAGCTATCACATAGCTAAAAGGTGAAAATGGCCCATGTAACTGATTTTTTCATGTCTCCAAAACAGCCTCTTAAGTGAGAAACACGTCAATAAAAGAAGCATAGTTTGAAAATGAGAGTTTGGTCAGACTCTGTGAAGTGAGCTGATAAAGCAGTGTTATTATGAATTAATCGTGAAGCTATGTTAGACCAATAGGCTTAAAACTCAACTCAGCAACTTCAGAGTAAACCATAGATGAAGTAACTTCCACAGACACAACAACAGAGTTTATAACGGGCATGTGAATTTACTGTGGTCAATACTGGTTTAGAGCAACACAAAAGCTGCTGCTGAATCATTGACTCATCCAATCACATTTACACCTTCCGCTGATGTAAGCTTAGGGCCAGACGTGGACTGTGTTAAGTTACAATGACTTTTCAATGTATTATTGCGCACATGTGTCTGTATTCATTATTTCAACATGACATGACATTTTCTTATTCAACTGTGGTTTGTACTGTACATTCAACAGTGGTTTCTG
The DNA here is from genome assembly GCA_032270685.1 of Microctenopoma stevenorrisi. Taxonomy (NCBI): domain Eukaryota; kingdom Metazoa; phylum Chordata; class Actinopteri; order Anabantiformes; family Anabantidae; genus Microctenopoma; species Microctenopoma stevenorrisi. The sequence goes on along the minus strand of JAUMTR010000002.1, from coordinate 2,336,283 downwards.
GTCTTGGCCTTTGCACACTGGGATTATCCTGGCAGTCCCCTTAACATCAGTATGTCCTAAGTCCTCCACTAGAAACTAGTAAATAAAATAAAAAGCTCTGAGAAAAGAGCACTGCCATGCAACATGTGTTTGTAATGGTGTATCTACAGGTCAGTTCAGCTGGGTCAAATAGGTTAATGTGAGGTCAGCCCTCACTAAAATCTTCCAGCAGATTTGTCCTAAAAAACATGACATAGTGTTAATGTATTTTCCCTCTGCATACAAACAGTCCAGATTGTTCTGGCTTCATCATAAGGCATTTACTGACCTCTCTCCATGTGGGGGAATTTACTGCTCTACCCAAAAGCACTAAACCTTCCTACCTAGTTTAAGCATGGGATTAGGGTGGAATTATATGTGTATTCATTAAAAAAATAAAAAAATGCTTAATTGTATATTGCAACAAAGTGACCAAAACAGACAAAGCTGCCATATTTCACATTTTTCAAGATTTGTCATTGTCACTTCATATTTACATGACTGTTAGAAACATATATAAATTCTCATTTCTCTTCCAGTTTTTATTGAAAACATTTTTATAGACATTTTCACACAAGCATATAGTAATCTGCCAAGATATTTGTTTTTGGACCCACAACATCAGTGAGAAGCAGAGAAAAGCAAATCAGATAAGTACACTGTGTGCATAAGGAAAGTGAGTATTTTTACTGTTTCATGATTTGTATGCATAGATTTTATTTCCAAGCTGTGTGAACTTGAATGCATTCAATTTAAGCCTATATATCACATAATATGTATTTGTGTAATTAAAGAGGGTCACAGCTTCTTTTCCTCAGACAAAATGGGCCAAAAAACTAACCATAAAATGCCAAAATGGATAATAAAGTCTTTCAGAGGGATTTAGCAATTTTAGAATTGCTATAATATTGGTGCATGATTATAGAACCATCAAGCATTTTGTTGCAAATAGTCAACAGGTTTCCAAGACACATGTTGAAGACAAAAAATGCAAATTAACTGCCAAAAATTTGGGTAGGATCAAATGTGGAGCAGCCAGGAACCCATTTTCATCCAGTGCCGTCATATTCCAGAACTTTAACCTAGACTGTGCAGAGGTACAAGGGCTTTTACTGCTGAGACATGACCAAGGTAAAAAAGGCTGAAACCTGACCACCATTGAACAGGACACAAATTGAAATGTCAACACTGGACCGATCTTTATGATGTTTTATGTTCTGATGAGATGAGAGTGACTTCACGGATCAGATGGATGGGCCTGTGGCTGGATCAGTAATAGGCAAAGAGCTCCAGCAGCAAGTTGAATGTGGGGTATTGGTATGGGCTGTTATTACTGAAGATAAGCAAGTTGGACCTTTTTGGGTTGAAGATGGACTCAAAATCAAGTCCCAAACCTACTGCCAGTTTTAGAAGAAATATTCTTCAAGCAGTGATACCGGACAGAGCCTGGATCTTTCAAGACCATGAAATTTATCCAGGACAATGTTCCATCACACATCAACGTACTCCCATGCGTGGCTAGCCTTAAAGATGAAAGAATAATGATATGGCCCCATTCCTCACGTGACCTAACAGTGTTTTAGAGGCTGTGGTTGCTGCTGCACAAATAGTTTATTGGCAACAGATCAAGAAACTGACCGATTCCCTAAAAGGAAGGCTTATGAAGAATGGTTAAATTAAATTTTTATGGGGGGTTAGATTAATACTGCTATTTAGTATAAGTTTGGTGGAATTGGTGGAATTAGCTTGCAATATGTAAGGTTAAATGAGTTTTAGCATTATAGTAAAAGTAATATTTAACAAAATGTGTGTTTTAGCATTTAAATTATTCATACCTGTAAAAGAAGTGGTTTCGCCTGGAAGGAGGTTGAGCCAAGTGGAAGAGAGTTTTTAAATGGTGCTTTTAGAGCAGCAAGGGGACAGACACCTTGAAGTGCAGCTGTGTGTGCAAGTTAGAGTTTTCCTCAGTTAAGCATATTCAACATTTTTTGTCAATATGGATTGTGGTAGCACAGCTGTAAATAAATGCACTTTAGTTTTGCAACCTGTTGAAGTTGTCTAAATCTGCCTCATATCATATAAGCCACTTTGGCCAGGCTACACCACATCCCAAATTAAACACATGTAAATAAACAAGTGAGATAGAAAAATGTAAGTTTTAGTTGCATAATAACTTTGTACTGTAATAGTGGCCTATTAATTGTGCACAGACGTTGCATGATGCAGAGAATGTTCACATTTCCTTTGAGGCTTATTAACATTTTGGATTGACTAATGAAAATACAAATTGCCTTATAATTGTGCACGCAGGGTAGAATACAAAATGTATGCATGGCTGTGTACAGCCATTCATCATTTCAGCACCGCAGCAGTTCCTACATCTCGCTAAGTTTTACCCAAGCTCTGCTGTCTAATCTAATCTTCCCCATTCATCTAGTCTCTTTCTTTCTTCGCCATCCATCCAATGTAAAGGCCAGCTACTGTGGCTCAGGCTGATCACCACATTTTGTCACAACACAGGGTTTGGGAAGAAAATCACAGTCACTATCAGTGCATGTAAGTTTGAACAAGAGAGAAAAACTGTATGTCCGCAGATTTCAACCAAAGTTAGAAATAATGTTTTTATGTTTTTTTTGGATGTCTTAAATTATCGCCCTACCTACATTTAAGATTAAATGGATACCTGTAATAACAATGATATATAGAAATATGTAAATATATTAAAATATACAGTTTGAATGGGGGCTGCTCATAGTGAGAAACTTGGATATTACCTGAATCTGCTGCTCTCCTCAACTGTACAATTGTGGACCATACTCACTGTTCTAACCTTGTCTTTTTCATCCACTGCTCCTGGATGCATGGATTCAGGTGCCCAAAGTACATTCGTGTCTACCGCCTTCAGAGTATTCATATTTCTTTTTTCTTCTACATTTTCAACTTATTGGAAGTGATCTAATGAACTTGTGGTCTCACTCATTCTTTGTCTTTCTCTCTCTCTCTGTTTTTCTCTGCTTGTCTTTGCCCAATGCACCTCAGGTTTTTTTTTTAAGATCTCTGGACTCAGAGGGTGATTTCATCCTTCACTGGGCCATGAAAGCTCTTTATAAGTACATCACCACAGCTAACACATTAAGCGCCTCAGTCATATTGATTTGGCTGTTCTATTGTGCAAGCCAGCATATGGAAGACAAGGAAAGGAAGAAATGAGGAGAGAGTGCAGGGATGCTTGATGAAATAGAGAGAGCATTAGGATCTGGTATTTGGACATATGTAATGAGGTGGTTTGAAACTTAGGGTGAGAGAATTTAATATATGCATATGAGTTTCGTTCTGCAAGTGTTGAATGAAACAAGTCTGGTACAACACAAACACATTTATCACGGGACAATTTTTACTGCAGGACTGTTATACTGCAGATGTAGTGTGCAAAGTAAAATGTCATTGGTAGTGTTAATAAAAATACCATTATATGAATGTATAAGGCAGAAGGTGAGAAGACAGTTCTTTCTAAATTAGGTGTGTTGGAAGTAAATTAAGCACCGGTCACTGGCAATAAAATAACTAAGCTAATTTATTATTAAGTTTAACCTGAAACTAATTTCCTTTGGAAGTAAATAGAAACGTGCACTAGAGCTCCTCCGTCCTTACCTTTTATAGAATTTTCTCTAAAATTATTACCATATGTCTTGTTGCAAGAGAAATAGAAGGAGGCACCACAGGTTTGGGTTTACTTGTTGCATAAGCTGACTAAAAGTTTTTAAATTGTAATTGGTCCAGTCCAGGCTTCTAAAATTTAATTTTTATACAATTGAAGTGCTACCACAATTTTTTTATATAATAATATCATTTCAAACAGTTTATATCAACGTGATGAGCCTATGCTGTTAATGAACATGCAATTGGCAACTATGGTACTGAAAGTAGAATGCAGAAATACTAATAACCTCCTCCAGTATGCGGACAGCGCGTGCACCATTATATCACATTCGTCTTTTGGCTTCAGAGTCAGAGTTCACAAGAAGCAGCGTCAAATAAGACTGTGCTGCTGACTTGTGTTGCCTTTCTTTTCATCACAAAATTAGTTTTACTGATATGGGAAATGGCTGATGGGAACAGGATTATGGTGTAGATGTAATTTCTTTCTGGTGGTCATTCAGATATATTTCTGAGGGAGGCATACACTTGGGCTTGACCTTATTACTTAGCTTTTTACTTTGATCGAACACAAGTGAAAAAAAAAGATTATGGTGGGAAGGAAGACAAGAGAATGTGTGGGAAAGAAGCTGATGTATTATGAGATTTCTGAAGTTTTTCTTTTAAGTGATTTTGGAGGACATTTCACACCCGTAACTCCTACAAATATTATTAATGACACTAGCTGCCAGACAATGACCCTTTACTCTCTATAGGCTTTGTTAAATGTATAAGGCAGTAGAAAGGCAATGAGGCAGCCTGGTAGCTCAATGGGTTAGGCGTCAGACTGGGATGCAGAAGGTTGTGGGTTCGAACCCCGTCTGACTCCTAATGCATCCCCTACCAGTTGTGTCTCTGAGCCAGACACCCAGCACTAGCTCCTTGTAAGTCGCTTTGGATAAAAGGGTCTGCCAAGCAAAGTAAAGTAAGGACAAATTCAAACACGATCAAAGTTCAGATATTGATTTTATGTAAGAGTGTCCATAAACATGGATAAACAAAATGCTTTTTCTCATCAGCTTAATCAACCAGAATCTTGACTTCAATAAAAAAAAATAATTACTTTAATTTCTGTGAACTCTATCATGGCGACAATAAGAAATTTACAGCAAACATACAGATGGTCAAATTATCAAATTGGTTGATCCAAATGAAGAAATAATTTTAGCATATGTAGGGAGATTCACTGGAGCAGGAATAAGAGTTTACAGACCACAACTCCTTCTGTCAAATGTGCTCAGCTTTAAAATGCAATATTGTTAATCTGCCACATCAATTCAACAGCAGCTGTCTAAAAATCCATATTTCATAGAGCTGGAGGCTCAGAGAGTGGCACTCAGCGCAGGATTTGAGTCTATTTTGCTGTGCTGGCATTAAAAAAATGCTGAACTGTTCACTTAAAGAGGAATGAGACTGAACAGAGGTTTTGAAATATGGTATTCCTTTAGCCTTTACATGGACATTACAACTTAAACACTCAGTTTCAACTAGTCACAGGGAACTGTTAGATCCTCCATTACATTTTGAAATATTGAAAGTACAAAGAACTGGGGACACAATTGGCTCATCAGCAATACTGGAGCATTCACGTAAGGACATTATATTCCCTGATTACTCACCATTACAACTATGTACAATACAGAAATATATTTTTTATTTATTTTAATATCCAAGTATGTTTGTGTTATTGACTTACAATGAGCTGACCCATGTAAAGAATTTATAGTGCATATAAATATTTATTACAGTAACCAATCAAAAAAGAATGTCAATGTGAAAACATACCTACTCAGACAAATTAACTGAAATTATTTCAAAATATAAAACAATTTATAATTAATTATTTAATCCAGTGCAAGTGAGTATTTAGTAGATCCATGTTTAGTGGGTTAGGGAAAATCTGCAAATCTAATTAAGAGCATTTTATAAAATTACTGTGAGGGTGGAGTCAGGACACAAATGCACACTAACTTAGGGAGGTAAAAATTTGAAAAATGAAAGGATACAAGACTATAAACAGAAAATCCCCCATAATGAGGAAAAAACCTGATTACCTAAAACAGTAACAAACAAACAAACAACTAACTAAAACCCACTGGGAACCAGGAACAGATAACTGAACTAACCGGATAAATAACAGACAACACAAAACCATGAATACAAAACTCAGTCCAAACCCAAACTCACTTGCCAAACAGAGTCCAAGGGAACATAGATGACTGGACCGAAGTACAACAGGGTAGCAGGTGCCAACAATAAAAACAATAAAAAATATATAATGTAAAAAATATAATGTAAAAAATTAAATTAATAAGCATTTTCATTAATGAAAAAAGGAATTCTATATGAAACATATTGATGGGGAGTCTAGCTGAAAAGACTCTTCAGAAAATGGGTACACTGGTCATAAAGAAAAGGACATGGTCAGCAACAATACTTAGGTAGGTTGTAGTATTGCAATCATAATCAATTAGTACTAAGGGGCCCAAAGTGTGCCAAGAAAATGTCCGCCACACCATTACAGCACCAGTACCAGCCTAAACTGTTGATACAAGGTGAGATGAATCAATGCTTTCATGTTGTTGACGCCAAAGTCTGACTCTACTGTCCGAATATCGCAGCAGTAATCAAGACTCATCAGACCAGGCAACACTTTTTCAATATTCTACTGTCCAATTTTGGTGAGCCTGTGTGAATTGTAGCCTCTGTTTCCTGTTATTAGCTGACATCCGGCGTGGTCTGTAGCCTATCTGCCTCAAGGTTCGACGTGTTGTGCATTCGGAGATGCTCTTCTGCATACCTTGGTTTTAACGAGTAGTTGTAGTAGAAATCATCAGAGACTCTTGTCGATTAGATTAAATAGAGGTTTATTTTATCAAAACAGAACAGAGGAGAGTTGAGCGTTTCAGAGCACACACACAGAGCAGGCAGCACAGGAAGCAAAAGCAAAAAGCCCCAAGTTCATGTTGCGCACCTACACTTATACAAACTCAGCAGACTACTGATGTCACGGGCTGTGGTTACTGCCAAGAATTGGCGTAAACAGTGAACTTAATCATTCTGGTCCTATCTGGCCTTCCCAGGCTCCGTTTTCCTGTTTTTCACATACCGATCCCATTACCTAAACTCAGTTAACAACATAACCAAGGTCATAAGAGTTTTATTACCATAAATGGAGATGTCAGGCCTTCGATTGTATAACTGCCCTACATGGGGGCATAGGGGCATGGAGAGGGCATGGGAAGGGCCTTTTTCCACGACATAGTTATTTGAGTTATTGTTGCCATTCTATCAGCTCAAACGACTCTGGCCATTCTCCTCTGACCTCTGGCATTAACAGGGTATATTTGCCCACAGATGATTGTACGTGACAATCCCAGAAGATTAGCAGTTTCTGAAGTACTGCCGGCGAGTGTATATGTGAACACGTTGTTGAATGTGTGTGAGTGTGTAAGTGGTTTTTTAGCACAGATACCTGTGTTACAGTCTCTGAGAAAATGGGCCTATAAAGTCATTCCACCTGGCAGTGAATGTAGGGCTGTTTTTACTTTTTTTACTGTTTTTATTTTCTTAGATTAGGTTAAATTTATTGCCACTAGTCAAATGTTTCCTGAAGTATTTGTATGTAGATTACGTGAATTCCTGCACACTCAAGCAGCACTGGAAGGAGCATGTTAAAAATGCAACATGATGCATTTCGATGAGGACTGACTCGCGATAGGCGTATTGCTTCACTTACTGTTGTCAACACTGATTGATTTGTTAATGTATATCATCCTCCTGTCCCTTACTCTAAGTTTTTATCTGAATTCTCATACTTTCCATTTGATTTAGTTCTTAGTACAGAAAAAGTGATTATAGTCGGTGACTTTAACATTCACGTAGATGTTGATAATAACTCAATCAACATGTAAATAAACCCTCTCACAGTTTTCCTTTTAATTACACACTGTCCTGAGTTATGGAGTAGAAATGAATAACTTGACAGTTTTTCCTGGAAACCCTATCTGATCATTCTTTAATAATGTTTGAGTTTACTATATCGGACTCTATATCAATTGTAAAAAATTCCACTATAGTAGATATTTTTCTGAAAATGCTATCACCAAATTTAAGGAAATTATCCTGTTATCTTTTTATCCTGTGACATGTACTGATTTAGAGGGTAGTAATCCTAACTCTACTCCAGTACAGGTTGAATATCTAGTTGATAATGCTGCAGCTTCACTAAATACCATGCTAGATGCTGTTGCCCCTCTAAAAAATAAAAGTTGTTAATCAGAAGAAGTTAGCTCTGTTGTATAACTCACAAATCCGTAGCTTAAAGATGACAAGACGAAAGCTGGAATTGAGGTGGCGCTCCACAGATTTATATGAATATCACTTAGCCTGTAAAGATAAAAAAGCCCTCCGCAAAGCTAGAACTAGATATTATTCCTCACTAAATAAAAACAACCCCAGGGTTTTTTTTAACCTGGGGGTGTCAACCGCCAGGCTGACGAAGAGTCATAGCTCTGTTGAACCGAGTATTCCTTTACATCTCAGCAGTAATGACCTTATGAACTTCTTTACAAATAAAATCATAATATAGTAACTATAAAATTCTGGCATGGGCAGTTGCTTGTGTCCAGCAGCTCTAGTTGTGTCTGCCAAACCCCAGTCTTATTTAGACTCCTTCCTTCCTGTAAATCATGCAGAGTTAATCTCAATAATCAATTATTCTAATTAATCGATTATCAACTAGTAATCTACCTGTCTTTTAGACCCCATGCCGACTGGACTACTCAAAGAGGTTTTACCTCTAATCAGCTCGTTTATTAGATCGAACCAAAATTTCCTTATCAACAGGTTATGTACCTCTGGCCTTTAAGGTAGCTGTAGTCAAACCTATATTGAAAAAACATGCACTTGATCCAGTAGCAAAGCAATTATAGTATGAAGTTTTTCAGTTAGGATTTAGAGTAAACCATTGTACAGAAACAGCACTGGTAAAAGTAACTAATGATCTTCTCTTAGCCTCAGACAATGATCTCTATACTTGTCTTGTTAGACCTTAGAGCGGCTTTCAACACTATTGACAACAACATTTTATTACACAGACTGGAACATGTCATTGGGATTAAAAGAACAGCACTAAGCTGGTTTGAATTGTATGTGTAAGATAGATCTCAATCTGTTCATTGTTAATGATTAATCCTCAATGCATACAAAAGTTAATCATGGGGTCCCACAGGGTTCTGTGCTTGGACCAATTCTCTTTATATTCATATACATATCTCCGCTGGGCAATATTATAATAAAAGACAAACTTTCATTGCTATTGTTACGGCAACAGCTGTGTTGTTTGTGCTCTCTCTCTCTCTCTCTCTCTCTCCCACTCGTACGCTTTCTCTCGGTGCACCTGTGTGAGTTTAGGGCTTGACTCTAGATTTGGCTGGCATGTGTCTGCTGCCCTGCATCACAGCTGCACCTCATCATCGGGAGATGACAAATGCACAGAGAACCTGTTTATCGAGGCGACCATTCGTTTGAGCTGTTCCCCCATGCCTTGCCTCATGAACGTGTGTGTGTGCGCTGTGTCCACTTAGGATAAGCTTGTTTTTTGTAACATTAGCACGCTAGCTTTGTTAGCTTTGCCCTCTTAAGTTCCCAAGCACATTTTTGAGTTTTCGTTTTTTTATTTTTTCTGGCATGTCTTCAATCTTTTATCCACAGAGAAAATATTGTAGGTGTGGTTTTAAGTTTTGGAACCGTTTCGAATTTTTTTGTAATTTTTTTCCCACCCCCATTGACTTCAATGTTACACAGTAGTATAGCGTCGTTAATCCCAAGCACAAAAATGGGCACATTGAAAACCATTGAAATCAGTATTTTTCATCCTGCAAAAAAATTAAGTCTAATGCATGCATTTGCTCAATGCTGCGGTTCATTTGACCCTTCGGGCTTGCCGTTTGTCCTCTGGGGGGTTTGTCCAACGATGACGTCTCCACCACTCTTCCTTGGGTGACCCTGAAGTGGATCGGCGAAAACACTGTATATATCTATATTGTATTGTGTAACAAACTATGTCAGCATTTCTTCATATTTTTTGCACACATATCGGTGTATATAGGTCTAAATAATATATGCCTAAAAACGAACCGAGCGCTATTCAGGCAATTTCCGCGTCCAAACTGCTGGATCTCAAGAGGCGGAGATCGTGATGATAAATCTTTGCAAATACCTGTAGGTCATTCAAAACCATGACAATAAACATTTCTTTATGTCTTTTGCACACATATGGGTGCCAAATAATATATGCATATGTAACCCACTTGCTACACATATAAGCGAACCGCGTTCATTTCCGGGTTTGGAGCGGTGCAGATTTTCTGCAAATATTCAAAAAATTAAACCATAGGATTCTAATTATATTGTCTGTTTAGCTGCTAGAGGTTACAGACAGTCTGAAATTAGTTAGCTTGTCTCGTTATTCGCGTCTGATTATATCCGCCGATACTCTGAAGTCGCGCTACCTAGACGCACATTGAGGACGAAATGAGGGGTAGTTTTCACGGCTAATATTCTGAAAAGTACCCGGCCAGAAATTTTATCGTTAGTCTAGCTGCTGGATATCATAGAGAGTCTGAAATGAGTCAAATGTCTGCAAATGTTCAAGGCAGAATGGCATTTTTTCATTCTGAAATACACGTCTACACAAATGCACCTGCACATCTTTG
>JAUMTR010000002.1:2298343-2321107 GCA_032270685.1 Microctenopoma stevenorrisi | reverse complement strand
GAGCGTCCTCTTCTCAGCTACTATGTGTAGAGGGTCCAGCTCCACCCCCAGAACAGAACCAGCCCTCCTGATTAATTACTTAAGTAAAAAGATACACTAAAAGTACAGCCATTGAAGTTTTCATTCATTTTCTGAGCCGCTTTATCCTCCTAACCGTCCCGGTGCCAAACCCAGCTGTCTTTTGGGGGGGGTTGCCAGTCCATTGCATGGCCAACACACAGACCAACAATCATGCACGCTTAAAAATCACATATACATACAATTCAGAGTGCTTAATTAACCTAACATGCATGTCTTTGGACAGTGGGAGGAAACCAGAGTATCCGGAGGAAACCCATGCAGACAGGGAGACAACGTACAAACTCCACACAGAATGGGACCCAGCTGACCTGGGAATCGAACCGGGGTCCTTTTAGCTGTGAGGTGACAGTGCTAACACCTGTACCCTAAATTTATACCTAAATATTGTTTCTTTAGAAGAGATAGTGATACAATAAGTAGTGTATTTATAGATATTTTGTGGACTTCATTTACATACGTGACATTTTCACATACGTCATTAAGGAGGTCCAACATTGCTACCCTGCTTAAATCTCTTGCCACTCCTTTACCTCACCATGTAAAATGTTATAGATACACCATTGCCTTGCACCCTGGCGCCTAATGGGGGCAACATGTCTACAAACAATTGCCCCAAGGATATCAATAAAGTATCAATTATATAATATTATATTATTCACATGACAAATAGCAACACTCCTGTGGTGTTAAATTGTAAAACCTGAAGGTACCTTTATCATTGATATGAAGCACTACAGGATGGACAAAGCTTCAGTATCTGATGCTGTCGGCTGAGAACATGTTCATTTAACCATTGATGATATACAGATGACAATATTTAGCGCACCTAAACACCTAGCGACATTAACAGTACAGGAATGAGGATGTACACACTTCTAATGGTCTTTATATTTGTTAGAACTGTAAGAAAAACGCATAAAAAGCAATGTATATAACCAATAAAACAACAACAACTTTCACTCTTCTATTCCAAGTAGAAACTGATTTTTTTTTCTGTTTTTCTAATTTTCTAATCTTCTGCTTCCATGGTTTACAGAATGAACTTTCAGTTCGAAGATCCTTGATTGATCTTTCACATTGCGTTAAGACCAGTAAATGCCATAGCAGGTTGATTACTTTCTTGAAAATAAAGCTTCTAGTAAGTCTATAAAAAAACTTATAATAGGCAAAGTTTTAACTGCGTTTTTTGTGTATGTATATTGAAAAGTGCCCTATAATAATGTGAGGTAATTATATGCTAATGTAGGCAAAGGTGCCTGGAGGGTAAATGAGTACACAGAAGAAGTGTCAGGAGGTGAATTTGGGAATCAGCTTCCATCTGCTGGCGCATTTTGGAGGCCATGGACTTTAACGCTGTGGACATGAAAGGACAGGTGCGGGAGGTTAGAGACGGTGGGCACTGAGCATCTGTATTTGCTTCCAAAAAGAGTTGTTTTTATCTGTGTGTGGCTTGTGTGTGTGTGTGTGTGTGTGTGTGTCAGAAGGACAGATGCTGGCGTAGCAGGTGCACGGTCCCCTGACAGGTGACAACTCTAACTGCTTTGAAAACCTTATGGCCAACAGAGCGGGGTCACATTGTTAGTTAAATACTTTCTGATTCTCCAGGGGCCCTCACTTTAACCTGCCTGACGTGCCATGGGGACACTGTTAATTAGGTTCTTTAGGAAGTGCCAGCAGCACTTGCATTTTGCCCATGATAAACAGCCAACATTTTGAGGCCTAAAGAAAGTCATCCAGGTTTGCCTTGGACTTCTGTTTTAGGGGACACAACTTTTTAATCTGAAAAATGCACTTAATGTGCACTGGGAATATTGAAACAAACTGAGGAACCACATGTCAAGACCACATAATAGACATACAAGAAAATTCTCAAGGTATATTAGAAATAAAAAATATGACATGACATGCAGGTAGCACATCAAAAGGAAAATTGAAAAAATAACTTTAAATAAAAGATAGAAACTGATTTCCATTTCATTGAGTGAAATAAGTATTTTAACCCTCTAACACAAAAATACTTATTTCCTCCACTGTAAATCACATTTCTGTGACTTTAGTGTGTTTTCCTTGTTATGTTTCGAGCATTAAATACCAAATGTACAGTCAGGAGCCTTCAAGCTGTATGTAGAATTATTTGTACATTTCTGCAGGTGATACAGGCACTAACTTATTAATTAGTAATATATTAATATTAAAGATTATTCATTGTCCGGACACAAATTCAGGATCGATCAGAGTGACTAAATTGTTTTGTGAATTTTTCCACATGCTGTGCTCAGATGCTGCATCAAGTCTGCAGATTTAAAATACACAATAAACTACAAAAACCTAATCATAACTGAGAGTCAACCTACGCCACGACCCCACCCAACCACAAAAAAAATTGCCATGTCCCCCGCCCCTTCTACAGAGCAGAACTAGGGGAAACACATGACTTTAGGTGAGACTGAAGCGCACTGTTGACAAGTATGTGCAGATGCTGTCACCACACCACAGGTTTGTTGGGAATATATTCAATATTATCTTCTTGGAACTGGTTCAATGGTTGCCATTTTGTCTAGCGCCCCTGTAAGACAGCTCTCCTATAACAAGTTAGAGGTGGCTGGCACAAATCACTGATACACTGATAATGTTTGCTCATTCAGTTGGCAGAGGTACAGCTGAGACAGGGTGCAGAGCCAAAAGCAGAATAAAGCAGCCAACGCTGAATGACAAACGGCAGGGACAGCTAGCTGGTAAAACATTAGGGATTTCCAAGATGTCAAACCCATCCTGTTGAAAAATAAACAGATAACGTTTTATAAGTCTCAGATCAAATCATGTTTAAATTAATCCATATCTCAAATACTAAAACTTTCCATAATGTTTCCCACGTTCTGTTTTCTATCATTTGAGCTCAGACAGGACGTGTCTTAATGATGTCATGTTGTTATGTTTTCTGCACTGGTTTAATGGTACCCGAATGGAGAATTAGCACTAGTAACCAGTACATTTCTGGACAGTGATACGTCTTCCATTATTTGCTTACATGTTGGAGACAGACCAATGTGTTTAGGCTCGCAGGCTGAGAGAGAGTATGATTTTTTTAAATTTCTGGCCAGTTTTGTGATCAACAGAAACCATACTTTCCATACTTTCATGTTGCAGTACGTCTTGTGTTCCTTAAGGAAACGAAGTCAAACTTGGAACATCGAATCAAGAATGAACTTATTATAGTTTCCTGGTCAAAGATTTGAGTTTTGAGTTACAGAGTCTGTGTAGAATTCATCAACACTAAAACATGAGGAAGAACCAAAAACATCAGAACCCTGCTGGTGACCAAATCAGGGGCTACGGCAGTCCTAGGGTGATCATTCTCCTCATGTTGTGTGGGATTTTGTAATCTGTTTATAGACTTTGTCTGTCTCTGTTTGGATTTGTGTGTGCCCAGACCTGCCCGCACAAGGCCAGGGTTCAGTAGCCCATCTGCGTTTGTGTATACTGAAAAAGCAGTGAGACATCTCGTAAACATCAGTATTTCGTCTGTGTGGTCATGACAGCTAATCTGTGAGCAGGTGTGCTTTCTGAACACACACACACACAGTAAATCAGTTAAATCTTGCTCTCCATGGATGATGCATGACGCCACTAGAGGCACATCACTCACGCTGTCATGACACGCATTGGAGCCAAACAAGCTCACAGAGATTTCTCCTCTAAACGTTTGCCCTACAGATGACGTGAGAACTCTGTAAACTTGCTGAGTGCTTGTGGAACAAAAATGGGATGCCATACCATATATCCAAGCGCAGAAAGACAGTGCTTTAATCACAAAGAACACTCTGAATCTTGTGGAAGCTAATATTTTTTTATCTTAATAATAGTAACTTCAGAAATAACTATTTTGAACAAAATGCAGTATAGAGTGCAGAAAATTGTGGTTAATTCTAGTTATTAGTGATTGTTTTCCAAAGTAATGGAATGTGATATTTTGTATTAACAGGGCACAAATTTTCTATTCTTTTAAAATTTCACTTTTTTGCAATGCATTTATTTTTTCATTTAATTACAACAATCAGGTAATTACAATATATAAATATTTATAACTTATTGTTTCATAATTTCAATAAAATTACAACCAATTACAGGGTAATTATTATGTTATTAATGGGGTGTACACTGAAACACACTGTATGTGTGAAAAGGTGTGCAGCAAATGCATGCTTTGGAAAAGCCATACAAACATTTCTATGCAGTATGTCTTAAATGGCCAAGAGGTGATTAAATACATAACCAATAAATCTCCTTTAATTTAAAACCATCATTCATAAAACAGGCAGGCATTTATTGATCATATAAATATAAATACTTGTAAATCTGCACAGAATATTATGCATCTGGCAAGTTGTTTTTTTTTTTTAAAGCCACACCTTGGTCTTTATCCTGTATATGAGTTAATCCCTTCATTAGCATCATTGTGACACATAAATGACTACATTTTTAAATGGGACTACAATTATGTGTGAATAGTTTTTTTACATCATGTATTCTGTTTTATGTGTTTATCAGATGAAAATATATAATTATGTATACCTTATCATACCTTGTAATTCACAATTCTTACTAACAATTTGCTGTGCACATGTGTTGTCCTTAGCCTTTAAAATTAGCTTTGACCTTGACACAGGACACTTTCTAAGCCTTGTTTGAGATCTGCACTGATTTCTCTGTCTTCTGTGTCTTAAAGCGATGTCAGTCGTGGAGCTGTCAGTGTTAGACATGGTCTGTGGGTTATCTGTGCTTGAAGCTGCTATCCGGTGCAGGACAGGACAGTTAAGCAGACAAGCTGACGGGCTGACAGGTGTCAACTCAACAGGATTGAGGCTGATCCAGGCCTCTCGCTCGCTGCAGTGCTACAGGAACAGGTGGCTCACGCTGTTCTCTCACACGCAGCCATGTTCATTTTTAAACGCACACACAGTGTTTGAGCATGTATCACTAGGCTTGTGTACGTTCACATAAGCCCTCAGACTGACCACATCATGTGTGGTTCACATGTTCAAAAATCCCAGAAAAAAACACAGTCAGTAGTCAGAAGATTAAAGGGCAACTCCACCAGTTTTCATCTTGCTTCCTGCACACTATTAAACTTCTCTGTTTCTTAGTAGTATTAGTTTAGATGGTGTCTTCTGGCTGCTATTGCCAAGATGACATCATCCCCCATTGTCTGATGTAATGTCTGCTCTCTAAAAGTGTTTACAGTGCTTTCTCCTGTTGTTACAGAGATGGTCTGAATTCACTGTGACCCCTTGATTTGCTCACATGTTCACCTCTCCTGTCACATGCTTCGACATTTTGCTCATGAACCTGAAAGGCAAACGTAAAATGGTTCATAAAAGGTCGCTAAAAAAAAATTCTACACAAGTAATTGATCATTATTTTTATTCCATGCTTAGCTCACCACATCAAGCAAGACACATGACATAAACTATAGATAGGAAAAAGTGTGTTGCTGTATTTGTGATCTGATTTTAAACAAGGTTTTCTTACATCTGGTGTGATAGAAAATTATTATTTAGACACTATGAATAATGATGAAAACCTTGATGTTCTGTGAAGGATGTTTTCTTCCTCAATATCTTAGTTATTTACGTGCTTTGTCCTTTCCTATGTTCATCTTGTGCCATGTTGTGTCCTGTTGCCATGTCAAAGATAGTTGGCTCCACATAGATAGATTCCAGTGGAGCCCAGATCTCTCCGTCCCTCCACTGTTTCAGGGTTGCATCCTCCCACTTGTATGCAGGACTATAAATGTTTGTTTCACCATATCTATGTTGCTCTTTTCACTCTGCAGAGTGCTCCGGCACTCTGCACGACTGTTGGCCTTTCTTTGCAAGGAAATAAACTTATAAAAGACAGATCGGCTGATGGCTTTTATTTCATCTCTCACCCTAATTAATTATGTTTAGTTTTTTCCACAACACTGGAACACACCTAGAAATTCTGCGTTAGTTCAGCTTGTAGTGTTTGTAATGAATGTTGATTACATTAGATAAGAAGCAATGCTAAACAAAACATGTTAGCTTTTGTTAGCCCTAGCCTTTATCTAGCTACCCATGATTAACTGCGCTCGTATTGAGCAAATAGCTGTTAAACAAAATAATAACTGATACGTTGATTTATTCAAGTTTATAACAAAGTTTAGTTGGTCTTGTTAGTCATGATAATACTGCCCCCAGTCCCTAACAAAAGGGCTCTTAGTCCAAAAACCAACAAAGAATTGCCTCTCTGTACCTCAGTGTACCTGGGTGGGAGTATGTGAAGAACTTAGTTGAAATTAGGCGCTGGCTTGGTGGAATGAAAGTATGGTATATAACAGGGCCAATAGCTTTCATCAGCAAGGTTTCCGATTTAAGTAAGCAAAGTTGACTGAAAATAATTGTTTGCAAAATAAAAAGAAGAAAATCATGGCCTGGTAGCTCAATGGGTTAAGCATCAGACTGGTATGCAGAAGGTTGTAGGTTCGAAAGCCTGTCTGATTCCTAGTCCATTCCCTACCAGGTATGCCCTAGAGTCAGACTGAGTCTGCCAAGCAAAGTAAAGTAAAGTAAAAAACATCAGTTGAGGATGATATACCATGTTGTTTGATAAAGAAATGCAGGGAACTACTGAGAAAGAACGAAAATGCTTAGAATCGGTTACAGAAAGAATAATATAGAAATATAGATTCAGTGCCTGCTGTCTTGGGAGTGAGATAAGCACACTATTGCTGTGCTGTGCTGTGATAATGGACCCAATTCTTCTACCAAATACAATATGGCACATTTCTGCTTCTAATAAAACACCAATTAGAACCACTTTGCTGAGAAGACTGCAGTAAGTAAGAGAGACAGATAACTGTTTAGCGAAAACACTGTGTAGTAGGAACATCACTGTTTGTAAGGGACACACACTGTTGGTCTGAAAATGTACAGTATAGGGAGGTCTATTATATATATGATGGAAGTTTTCCACTTTCTGAATGGCTGTAGGAGCTCTGGCTGTAGTTTTCTGAACATTCTCAGCAGGTTACCTTTCAGATACACATATAGTTTCACAACTAACCATTTAGCATTCGCTGCTTTTTTTACATTCACCAATATCAAAAGGATATACTCATGGATGGCTAATCAGTGTTTCTCTTAATGTCTTTACCTTACTGTACTTTACTTTGCAAACGCTTTTATCCAAAGCGACTTACAAGGAGCTAGCACTGGGTGTCTGGCTCAGGGACACACCTGGTAGGGAATGGACTAGGAGTCAGACGGGGTTCGAACCCACAACCTTCTGCATTCCAGTCTGACGCTTAACCCATTGAGCTACCAGGTCGTTTTGATGTAGTCGTTGGTGGAGCAGGTTTTTACTCTCAGTTTGAGACTTTATTTCGCAGGGATAAAAGAGGACTACAGACAGAGATTCCTGAAGTGCTAGTGGGAGGATGAGGTTGTCATGGAAAAAGGAGAGTTTTGTCACTTCATGAGAATAAATGGATACTGTTCCTTGGCTCATTTTAACGCATCATAAACTCTCTTCCTCACTTGCATCCTCTCCTACCATTCCTTTTCTTGCAGTAACTCACTCCCTCTGATTTCATTTGAAAGTTGTATGGCTCAGAGGTTTGAGTAATATTCCAGGCTAGCTGTCAGATTTCATATGGAGGCAGCTCCCCCAACCAACCCCCCTCTCTATACAGCATCTAACCACTGGCCTTTGTTACTGGGAAGAGATAAGGCATTAGAGGAAATCATTTTTGGACAACTGAGAGAAAGATGAGACAAAAAAAGTGGAGGAGCATCAGAATGAGCTTTCAATGAGCATGATGACTGTAGACAGTTGCTCACATCTTCTCCTTTGAGAGCTATTGATCAGTGAGTTGAAACGACAGACTGGAAGTTATGACACTTAACTTATCACACGTAATAAGCACCTCACAAATGTAACTCCTGCTTATTTCATGTAACCACATTAAAGACATGTACAATGTCACCACAAAGAATTTTGATGTCAGATTTTAGATGTGTTCTGGTCACAATCAGCCCCCGAAATAGACTGCACATTCAAAGATAGAAATGTCATATTAAATTCTTTAATTATTACATTTATTTCAATGGTTATTTAGGCCCTATGTTTGAACAGCTATCAAGTACAAAATTAATTAAAATAGACTATGTTAGATCAGGTCAGGTTAGATTAAAAATAAAATGTACAAAAGACAAGAAAATATTGAGTAGTCAGCTTGCTGACATGAAGAGCGTGATGAAGTCTGGAGATGAAAAGCTGTTGTCCAGTTGCTGTTGAGTTTAATTTTGCTCTGAACAACAAATACTGACATGAAAGTCAAAGAACAGGGTGGATAGAACCATTTCATGACAGCTGCTGCTCTCACAGTGCTCAACAAAATCTATATTTTAAACAATAAAATGTGGCTTTGCAAAAACATCACATATATAATTTATGTAACTGATCACAGTAACACAGTAATAACGATTAGCACTTCAGTAATTCATATTAGCAATAAATCACACTGCTACATGCTGCTCGTACAGTTAGGTCCATTTGGTCCCTGTACTCCACCACACAGAGTTTGAAATGAATGGACATAAACAAATCCTGAGTTTTCTTCTTAAGATAATTTTCCAGCTGTTAGGTGCAGCTGCCTTCAGCTGCTGCTGCGTTCTTTCTCCTGTAAAAAGCCTTACATAATATACAAATAGTTTATTTCATTTGCTCATTGCAACTTTGCAATGGTGGTTATATGACTGCAGCTGTATACATACATGTACACTTGTACTGTCTTACTTTCATAAAAGTTTCAGACTGGTGCCGTTTTTATTTTGGGGAGCATTGCATGCTTATGGTCCAGAGTTTTATTTTGGGAAGAGAGGCTGTATGGGACAATCTTCCATGTAATCAATAAAATGCAACAGTTGATAACTAAATGCTTAACTTGTGTGCACAGTAACTTATTTGGGTGACTCCAACTCCGATTGGAAGGACAAATAGTGTCTCCTGTTCCCATACATGCACTCTAATCTCTCCACGTGGATTACATTACATCGCCACATGATGAAATCTTTAGATTATATAACCAAGCTCGTATGACATGTAGTACAGCTAGTGTACTGTATACTTTAGATAAGGAAGTGTAAAATAAATTCAATTGTTAGGTTCCATGTAGTCAAACTATTCATGTAGATATATTTTAGAGATGATCCAGACTTCCTGCTGAAGGTGCAACGCTAGACCTAATGTTTGCCATACTACAGCATCCTGTATTTCATTTGCACATTAACATTGGCCATTTTATTAATGACCCAACAAAATGCAGAATGACATAGTAGTGGGATTGGGCCTAACAGAGAAATATAAAGCTAGAAAGGGAAACAGACAGACTGAGAGCCTGCAGTCCACCAGCCAGTCAGCCAGCAGTAAGTAATTTGGACTAAAAAGGTCAGAGCAGCTGATAGCTCCATCCATCTAAAATGGCAGATGACCTGTGACTGTGGGTTTGGGGTTAGGGTGGATTAGAGCAGGAGAGAGAGGCTCAACAGCGAACAGGCATCTACTTGGAGCGCCAATGCATAACATATCCATGTGTTTTGTCTATGAATGCTGTCAACCTGCAGACAGGCTTGTCTGTTTTAATTCTCTATTCGCATTTCATTAAGCCGATGACTCGCCCCAATACTTCTCCTCCCCAGCAAGGAGTCGCAACAGGATTTGTGATGGCTCAATCGGACTAACATGGCAGCTGACCCCTGCAAATGTACTGCACACTCAATGAGACAGGTGGGAAGAAGAAGAAGCAAGGAAATACACACAACAGGCACGTGACCAAATATCAAGATAACGAGAATACAGACAATAAGCAGTATGAGAAGAATGGTTTAGGAGAAAAAGAAAACTCAAGTTTAAATTCAACTAAGATGTGGATTTCAGCTTAGCTTGAAAGTCTGTGTCCCATACCTCTTTCAAAATCTATTCCCTGTCTCCACTGCAGGCTGTCTGCTGATGGCTCCATCCATCTAACATGACACCAAACTCTGAGAATTGCTTTGGGGTCATGATGGGTCAAAGCTAAAGAAAAGGAAAGATAGAAATACAAGACAGAGAAAGAGAATGATGAGGTCACTGCCTTTTAATACTGCATTGATGATGAATTATGTCATCAAGGATCACTATTGACAGGACGGGTCTTCTTCAAACCTCAGAGAGTTAAATGCATTCTTACTTTTAAAAGAAGCCATATTGTCTTGTGTCCGGTAAATCACCCCGGAAGCCTGTAGCTTTCATCATTAACCCTGACCTTAACGCTTCCTCAAATCTAAAACTACAACAAAGAATTATTCATAAACAGCACAAACAGTACAAAGTTGTATTTTTAGATATTAATACTCAAGTATCTGACCAATCAAATCAAGGAAGGCCAGTACAGGCTTATATTAGAAACATGATTTCAGTCCCATTTCCGCCACCTTCGCAGTTTATGCAAAACGCCCATGTTTACCCACTGCTTGACAAATTGATAATGTACATTTGCACAATGCTGGTGGTTCCTACCGAAGCTGGGAATTGTCATGAATGTAATTCATTTTTACCCTAATGCAGTTATTTTGAGATCATGAGTAAATTATCTTGTTATCATGGGGAAAGAAGGGTCACTTTTTTTCTTGTGTCAAAAAAATTAAATCCCTTTTTGTAAGACAACGAGATAATTTGTCAACAGTAAAAAGAACATCTGGTTCATTTGATCACACCGGATGTCTCATCTCACAAAGTTTGTGTAAATCAATATGTGATTTTGCCATTGGTCAAGAGGGAATGTCTTAAATATCCGCATGATTGTGTTGATGTTTCAATAGTGTTTAAGTTAGTTTTGGTTAAAAGTAGTGATGACATCCATGGCCATTCTCTATTTCATATTTACACCTGCTGCTCTTAGTCTTTACTCTAGTAGCACAGACATTTTCTTTATATCATACCATACACACTAACCCTGCATTACTGTGTAGTCTTCATCTATGTACACGCCGTCCTGGCTTATTTTGGAGAATCAGCAGTATAGGAATTGAGAGTAGAGCTGCAGAAAGGCACAATGTAACAGAGGACCCATATGCAGACACAAAGGCACTGTGATCTCGGAACTTGATTCTGAAGTTAACAGACTTAATAAAAAGTCCAAGTGAATAAACATGCCAGGAATCAATGAATCAAGGCAGTTACAGTTTAGAGACATATTAACAAAAGGGCAAAGTCTAAGGGTTCCAGAATGAACATGCAAAACACAGGCAGGAATAACACATACAGGGTTTTGGCTAGGAGTCAAGACTTCTGATGTCAGCATGTTTACTGTGGAGGTACAGATGAATACATATTCATTTTACCACACTTAGTTATCCTACACTCTTACTGTTGAAAAGGCTCCAAGGTTGAAGTGCTTCTTCTTTAGAATAGAACACAAAAAAGTCTAACTAAATCTTATACTCAATATGCTGTAATTCTCTGGGTAGAGACATCGTGGACTAACAGCAGACAGAGAGTGGCTTTAAAGTCTTTGTAATGAAATTCTGTCTAGATAATCAATCTTAAGCCTGTTCTGTAGGATTGTAATGTGTGTTAGTGCTGGGTGATTGCTTTTATTCATCTATCTATCCAATTCAATTTTATTTACAGTTTATAAGAAGTAAATGAAGAAGAAGAAGATTCTTTACTTGTCACATTATACAGTGTACAACACACAACGAAATGTATCCCTCTGCATTTAACCCATCCCCTCGGGGTCAGCAGTGGGCAGCCACAGGCAGTGCCCAGGGAGCTAGCGCGGAGTGAATTGCTAATGGACCCACATGGTTATTGGAGATGGGCTGGGAGTTTGGGCTGGGATTCCTGTCGATCCTGTCAAATTATTGTCACATCCCAAAGCATATCTAAGGGTGCCCTGTGGCACTGGGGACAAAGACTTTAGGAAATCTTTCAAGTCTGTTCCATCCCTCTATTATTAGCCGTTGTTGCAGCAGGTTCTGCAAGGTGGTCATGATATCCCTCTTCCCATGCGTTCTGTGTTCGGACCCTGAAACACATCCCTTCAATGTGTTCTAGGTCAGACCTGGAATTACCTGAGAGTTGGACACATCCTTCTCTGGAGGCATTTTGATTCTCAAACCACCTCAACTGGCTCCTTCTGGTGCAAAAATTCATCAGTACTCCCAACTTGGTTCCCTATCTTATCCTACCCTGACCCAGCCATCTGGCTCAGAGCTTGACTGGTTACTCAGGTTTTATTCATCTGCTAGTTTCTCCAACATCCAACACATTGACTTCAAGAACCAGCTGTTCACTTAACTTTGAATATATCCCAGATGTTCACTTAACCATTTCTAATGTGATAAAACTTTTTTCACTTTCCCTGAGCACTCGTGATGTTTGACTCATTTTATACCTGCTTCACTCTTTGTTCTCTCTTAATGGAAATGTCTGCTGTGTGCAGAGGTGAGAAAACATCAGTGGGTACAACAAGGGGAAAAAGAAGTTGAAACAGGATGGTTATTTGTAGTCCCAGGGGAGTGTGGTGGCTGGGAGGACATGACAGACATCTTTGAGCAGCATTTTCAGTCCGTATGTTGCCTGTCAGGCGTCAGAGCTTCGCCCTGTTGCACACACACCCAGGAGAACAAAGAATTATAACGGAGCTGTGCTGAAGACGGAGTGCACACCCCCATATTGACAGACTCACACTCTTGCTCATGCATGGAAAACCACACACACATGAGAGAAGGGATTTACAACTGAAAGGCTGTTAACATGGGGCCTCTTGTGGACCACACGCACAGGGCAGATTTTAAATCTGCAGTACGACCCTGAAGCAAGAGCATTTTAAACAGTGATACAGCCTGCTTCTGTAATTCTATAGCTATTGAGCAATACACTTTAATATTCATATAGCAAGAGGGAAAAGGATTATGAAGCTTCATTGTTTTGCATTACATATGTGTGGAGATGTTCAGCAACACTTTGCTATTCACACCTTTTTAGAATCTTTTTTGCCCACTGCAGAAACAGATCATTTATA
Source organism: Microctenopoma stevenorrisi (assembly GCA_032270685.1). Classification (NCBI taxonomy): domain Eukaryota; kingdom Metazoa; phylum Chordata; class Actinopteri; order Anabantiformes; family Anabantidae; genus Microctenopoma; species Microctenopoma stevenorrisi. The sequence continues at coordinate 2,307,939 of JAUMTR010000002.1, read as the reverse complement.
AGGTATATAAAGCTTTATGAATCACTTACACATTAAAATAACATTTTAACAGTGCGTGTTTTAAAAGCTTTTTAAGCTGATTTGATTCAGAACACAAATCGTTTTTAAAGACTACTTTATGATTGGTTGTTTTTTAACCCAAAAGCATTTGCACACTTTTAATCAGTGCATATTAAACACAGTTTTATCAAATGGTTGAATGTGTTGGTTTCGAAAGACAAAATGACAACTGTAAATTTAATTTAATTATGGGCCAAACAACAGAACACTCTTAACAAGAGTCTGTTAACACTTACCTATGCATGGCTTCTTTAAAACTGAGGCAACTCTCATAGACATGATGTTCTGTACCAACAAAAAACTCAGACATATTGTTGTTTTTAGAGGGAACAGAATGACATGGATTGAGTTGTCTAGCAAGTTTTTTGAATGAATGAAGGAAGAATCACAGTTATCAACACAAAGTGAGTAACATGTAATTGATTGGTCTGGATGTTGAGCGTACAAAGAGCTCGACTGTTGTGCCCCAGATTCATGCAATAAGCATACAGCCACAACATTAAATCCACCGGGATGCCTGGGAAACAGGGTGAAATATTTTCTGATGATAGGAAAAAAAACATTTACATAGAATTCTCATTCATTGAAAAATTTCTGTGGCTACAGAACGAAACGTCTCAACGGAAAGAAAGAAGTTTCCACGACTAAACCTTCTGACAACTTCACCTGGATGAATGAGAATCTTCATACACATTTAAACAGAATTTGATTCTAGACTGACACTGTATTATTTTATCTGATCCTGTTCATGTATAAACAAGTACAGGCCAGTACAGTCTCATCCATAAACCAAAAAAACCCTCACATGTATGGAAATTCTCAACTTATTAATCAAATGATTTGGCATTAGAACATTTACAGGAGGTTTCATATCAAAATCTTCAAAGCTCATGCACTGTTTCTGTATATAGTCATGTCTCTATATTTAGCCACACATTTATATTATCATTTATTTATCTGTATCTGCATTAGTTGGAAGCCTTCATGGCAATTAAATTGTTGATGCCTGGATTCTGTTTAAAAGTCCTTCAACCCTACATGAGCATCAATGAGCAGTCAATCTTTAAACTGTGCATCTCTTAACTGTGAATCATGTAACCCTGCTACAGACCTTGCAATAAAATTAAATGGTTATACTAATTAGACTACTTAGTGCTAATAACAATAATGTGTAATATTACATGAGCAGGGTCATAAATTTAATTACACTAGCCATCACTGAAAAACCGAGCCTTCAGACATACTGTAAATCCTATTAAGCATGAAATATCTTTCACATCGCCTGAGGACCTTCAGTCTGCTTTGATTTAGCATTAAAGAGTACTGTTGCATCAACAGTAATTATCAACCTAGAAAGTGATTAATTTTTAAACCAGAGAAAAATGAAACAAACCAAGCTTGAACTGAAAATGTGGAGAAAGGGTTGGTGATTGTGGTAAAGAATCGTGCTTGTGAACTGCTAACAATCCACTTTAAAGCCCTGAATTTTCACTTTTCCTCAACAGGCTGCAGAAAGTAAACTCAAATACTTTGAGACACACACACGCACACACACAGACACACACGCAGAGCAGGGCCCTAATATGGGGATTATTAATTGACAAAACGAGTTTGACACTGGTTTGATAGATGTGCAGAACAGAGCAGACAGACCTAATCACTCTGGCTCTAAATGGATTCATTATGACGTCCAGCCTGACCTGCTGCTATTGCTACTGCTGCAATGCAGAAGAGAGAGGCAGGGGGTGAAGGGGAGGGAGTTGACTGGAAGCCTAATATAGCACAATGACAGCAATGAAATCAGCTTTTCGCTTTAAGACGGGACGTTACACTGAGCTGAGAATGGTGTACACCGAAGGAAAGGCAGTTAAGTACAGGTTTTATATAGTCCTTTAGGCAATATTTGGTAATGGCTTATAGAGCAAATTGACTACTATCACTGAATGTAATTTTAACCACCTTGCGAGTAGTTTTTCATGTGCAGTACTATCCTGAACAAATGGCACATGTGCAACAGTGGTTACAAAAGGTTGACGACATTTGCACACGCTTTGCAGTCCTTTTACAGATGTCCCTGCCCTTCCTGAGGCTGGTTCTGCTGGAGGTTTCTGTTGAAGAGCCTTTTTCCTCCATTCTTGCTTAGTGCTTCCTCAAGTGGGACTGCTTTAGTCATCTTTGCGTTCTGTAAATAAAATGTTCTGCAGTTGTCTTGTTATATTCTGTAAGGTCTTAAACCTTACACTGTCAGGTACCTTGACTTTTGCTGTGATTTACTGCTGTATAAACGTTGGCTTTAAGCACAAACAGAACAGGGTTAAGGTTGGTCACTAAATATTTGGGGTTAAGTGAGAGGTAGGGGAAGAGTCTTGACTCAAATGTGGGAAACTCCTGTGTGTTGTTGACTCATTGCACTCACGTTCTACTTTCTGTAAGGACTTTTTATTTACTATACCATGGTATTGCTCTAGGTGTCAAACATTAATGGCCTTACAGTAGTTATTTTATGTCTTAAGAATGAGAACGGTAAATTCTGTGCAGTTTTAGAAACATTAAGTACTTACGTTTGCATAAACTCCGAGTGCTCAGTGGCCCTCCTATTAAAGTCCTATTCAGGTCTCTGGCATGTCAACCCTGCATAGTGTGCACCTGTCCCCCACCCCCAGTGAATCACTCAACTTTAATACATGTACAGCGCCACTTGATTCATTCACAAAAAAACCTTTTCTGTACAACATGATATTTACATTCGACAAAAAAATTATCGGGTTGCAAATACGTTCTGTAGAAAAACTTAATCAGAAATGCAGGTTAGTTGTATATAAACAAATTATTAGGGAGACAGAGAGCATCAAATTCAAAAGTATGGTCTTTGAATTGGGACACATCTGTTTAATCTGTCAGTTCAGTGCCTCAGTTCTCTAACATAAAACAAGTAAGATTTGCACATGGAGAGGCCTTTTAATAAACCGGTCCCTGCCTAGGAGCCCTTCACTACAGAGAATCACTTCACAGCTGCAAAGGGCACTCGATGTGAGAAGGGCTGGTGTAAATAAATCGGTACATAGGCTGTAAGTGTTTGTTACCATTTACTCGACATTTTTCACCATGAATACTGATAAACATATGACTTGCTGGCTAAGTTGCACTATACTGTAACTGACTATTTACCTTCAGATACAAAACATTACTCATGTTACAATGAGGCAGGGATGTTCTTTGCCACAGAACTCGTTGTTTCCCAAAAAAATCAAATGTAGATTAATCTGCCACAAAATAATAGTAATATTTCCTCCAATTACTGATGTCTCAATTAAGTTCTTTAGATACTGATCCATATCTGAGGTGTTAATTCAGTGTATATGTTCTAATACTGAGTCAGATCTAATATTATTTAATCGTGGCTTACTGTTCATTAAAGTAGGTAATTTACACTGTTTTTTAGGGGGGCTCTCTGATAAAATTACTGGTTAGTTTGTAAGCTTACATTAAGAGATGCTGACATAGACGGGATTCTCTAGAGTGAAGACACATCGCTCCATTGGCTGTTTTGGAGCAATCTTAATGCTCAGTAGCACTGAAGTCAATTTGTTAAAGCTCACTATATTGAAGTATACTGTATACTGAAGAGCAACAATGCCAACAAGAGCTGGGCTTGTGGAACCCCTCCCTATTCACACCCAATAGAGGACTTTATGCATCTCTGTTTTCCAGGAAACATGTTGCAGCATTTGTGGAAGATATTCTCTCGCTAATAATCTTTGTCTGACACAAGAGCCCCTCACTCACAAATAATGTTCCTTAATAACACCTGGATCAAACTGTTGCTGTCAACATTTGTTTTGTAGAGTTGTCAACGGTAGCTGAAAATTAAAAGCTTATGTTGAATGTTTTGCACATTCTCATTTGTCACTCAGAGCCTGGTTGGGAGAAAACAAAAGTAAAAAAAGCTGGATTTCAATCAGTAATTCCATAGGTAGACCTACTACTTATAAAACAATGGTTTATAATTAACTGGTAACCACCTATGCAGTTTACCTCAGATGCATTCATGCTTTAGTCTATTTTAGCTGGTCAGGTTTAGGCATATGGTGAACCACCAATACAAATATGCAAACACAGCCAGAGTGGTTTATTATTACTGCAATAACACTTGTTCAATTGTTCTAAGTTACCTGCTGAATAATGACATGTTAATACCATGCTATCAACATGTCAATTATGATCATTTTCCACTAAGCTACTACAGAACTATAATCATCGGCTTATCAGTATCATGTGCTGCATGGCTCTCTTGGGTGACATTCAGACTCAGTTCCTTTTGTATTAAATTCAGATACGTTTTATCTCTCTCCACTCTCACTGAATCGAAGCCCTCTATTTTGCAAAAGCTAATAAGCACTTGGCCATGCATTGATGTGTGGCTACTTTTATAGGTGTGCTACATTTATCTAACATAGTGCCTTATCAGTGTTCTGTGCAATTGCTGGAGCAGCGCAATACTTTTCTGCTGGTTTCCCTGTTGTTGGTGGTGCATTGAAAGCACTATTACTGATTTACCCTAGTCCCATTTTTAGCAGATAGAATGACACTGCAAACAGATGACAAGGAACACACTATAACACTATAATACTAATAATTTTTTAAAATTTCTTAGAGCAGCTTAATTACATGAATATAGCATCCACTTTAAAAAGAACTAAGGCAAATGCAGACAAATGCCTTTATTAAAAATAAAGACTAAAATAGACTACAATCCCATGATTAGATGGGGCAATTAGAAGAGCCTTTAATAAAAGAGCTTGTTCAGATTAAATGTACCTCAGTAATTCAGTCTGAATGCTGTGTGCTGCAGCCATGTCGGTGGCATCCGTCATCTCCAGACAAATTAGTTCAATGTTGTCTTACAGCATTCAGTTCTTCCATTGCACATCTTTACTTTTTCTTGACTTTTTTACAACCGACTTGGCTGTATTAGATCTCTGTTTTATATCACATCAGTATAAAAAATAACAAAGAGAACTAATAATACAGAGGACAAATCTTTTCACGTTTGCTTTATTTCTGTGGACAAATGTTGCTTAAAGTGTGGTTACTGATCAAGTATCAACATCAAGCTTTTGGAATGACCTTCCCAAAGTTGTGGCCTCAGTCCTATTAAAAAATATATGCATTGGAACCAACAAATTTAACTGCAGTCGATTCTGCCATAAAGACAGGTAAACAACAAGCCAGAGATAAGAAGTTGAGTTTACAACTTAGACTCCAGTTGCACTTAATTGTTCACACAGAGACTTAAGACTTGGCTTGGATTTGAGACTTGTGAACATTCAAATGTATTTATATATACTATTGCTGCAATTATTTCAATTCAATTTAATCCATCTGTATTTTTATAGCGCCAAATCATAGCAAAGGTCAAGGCACTTTACATAGCAGGTTTGGGACCTTGCAAAAATATAGGTGTACATAAACAGAACTATATAGTAGACCCAACAGTCCCACTTGAGCAGCAATAGTCAACAGTGGAGAGGAAAAACTCCATAAACCTCCAGCAAAACCAGGCTTAGGGTGGGTATTCATCTGCCTCGACCGGTTGGGGTGAGTGGAGAAAGAGAGAGAGAGAGAACAGCAGGTAACAAAGATCAATACCACAACAAGGAGCAGCAAACGACGCACTTGGCAGATTGGTAGGACCAGCAGCTACAAAGCAAAATAAAAGACAGAAAGAAGACAAGAGGAGCTCAGTGTATCAGGAAGGTCCCCCAGCAAACTAAATCTATAGCAGCTAGGTCTTGTCTGAAAGGTAGAGAGGGTGTCTGCCTCCCGGACTTTAACTGAGAGCTGGTTCCACAGGAATGGAGCTTGATAGCTAAAGGCTCTGCCTCCCAATCTACATTTAGAGACTTTAGGAACCACAAGTAGACCAGCACTCTGAGAGTAAAATATGGGATATATGATTTTTAACATATGATGGGGGCTGATCATTTGGTGCTTTATATGTGAGGAGAAGGACTTTAAACTCTAAAATATTTATTAGGGAGTCTATGGAAAGAAGGTAAAATAGGAGAAATATGATCTCTCTATATATATTATAGATATATATATTTCCAGTCAAACGTTTCCTCAATAATATATAATTAAACATATGTTAAGTTAAACAAATGTTCTTTGAAAATCACTTTTTCTGCTGAATTACGTATGTATTAATATTAAATAATAGAGAAAGCATGTAAGGTAGAGGGCAGAAAGACTGATGAGAGACGCAACCTTTAAATCCTAATTATCATTACCAACCATATGCTCCTGACCTTGAAATGAGCCTTTCATTATTGCTGTGTATACTTACACAGAGAGAGAATAATTCTAAAGCAGCATCACCACACTGTGACCATGTTATTTGGAAATGTTGTACATGCATTGTAGTCACTGTAAAAAAATGTATTTCTTCACAGTATTAGCCATTGTTTGTAACATTATCATATTGTACTTTATTTGGCATTCATTTCTGTTGCTATGGCAATTAAAAATGCCAAAAACAAAAACAAAAAACTGGAGGTTTTAAAATATATTATGTGTGGTAGAAATGCACTGTCTATAGTGTGGAGCAGAGGATAAAGGGAGTACAAAAATATTGAGTTGACACACTGAAAAATTGCTGCTTAAACTTCAAAGTCACCTTGATGAAGTGTCAGTCAATCAAAGAGCAGAAGTTAACATGGTGCTTCAGTTGCCAGAGTAATTTACACACAGATAGAGTTTGTAAATGCACACACCTGACATCTGGCCACACAGTTCAAAAACCGTACATCCTGCCACTATAAAAAACATATGTGTCAACACAGAACAGTTTATTCCTCTGTTGTAGAATTTTCTATGAAAGATAAAAATTGACTGAAAGAGAGAAGAAAAAGAGCAATGAAAAGTTGATTATAGTTGTAATGGCAACCCTAGAGTACCCTAATGTCACTCGCTCCAATGCAATTTAGAGGTTTTTAATACTTTATCAAAACTAAATTGGCTAAAATAACTCAAAAATTATACAAGATATGAAAATACCATTTTACAGGGACAAAGCTGAATTCATCGCAAAAGTGGCACTTTTTGTACAAAAAAGTAAAAAATATGCAAGATATCATCAAGACAAGTAATAGCACATATCCCAGGGCTGAGCCGGAGGATTTGATGTATCATTTGTGTGGGTGCACCCATCCCTTCAGGCCGCATTAAAGTTGACAGAATAATAAAATGGAGAGACCAGTTCAGAGGTGCAGAACAATATGTGCCACGCATTGCTAAGCACTGCAGGCACCAACAAAGAAAATTTAGAAATTCCAAAATATAAATAAATTCCATCAAAGGTGTTACAATCTAATATTTAAAAAAAAATGTGTTACTTTACATACAGTTGTTTTGAGCTAAATATTTAAATTTGTCCTCTTAGTTAGTAGTCCAATCAAACTTTCTTTTAGTTCTGTCCCTTTAGTTAGGTGGTCCACTTAAGCTCCTCCTGTGTGATTTTTGGTGATTTGCATTGCCATGGTAACTCAAAATGTCATCTAACCACAACGGCAGACATGTCATGACCAAGACGGTCATTTTGATGTATAACATGCCTGATAGAAATGCACAGCCTGTTCTGTGAAGCATCTTGTGTGTGGTTTTTGGCAATTTGTGTTGTCATGGTAACTCAAAATGTCATTTATCCACTACGGGGGACTTCGCCATGCCATGCATTGCCTCTATTCATTTTTAATGGCAGGCACTAATTATTGTATACAGCCATATAAAGTCAACTTTCCTATTTCTCCTCACAGCTATAGCTTGCTTAAATAGATTACAGATTGTTTATCTCAATCCTCATATTACTACTGCAATATTTTACATGCAGGTTTTATCTATTTAATCTTTTTAATGCTTCCTGGAACAAAGGCAGGATTTTGTAGAATCTTACGATGCAGACTAAAAATACCCCAATCAGTTAAAAAGAGAGCTGCTGCCGATCAAGTCAGACAAAACTTAATTTTGGAATTCAAAATTAAATGCAGAAGAAGCCAGATCAAACAAAAACCATAAAAAAGACCAAATTGCATTATGTTTATTGCCAGGATGGAGATGGCAATTTATTTTTATGACAAATAATTAAATGTGACTCCCAAATGTGGAATGGTATATTTGCAGCGAAGAATTAGGCTGCGATGACTCACATGTCGAGAGAGGTACACGGCTCTCAGCAGTGAAGAATAAGAGGAACAACTTGCTTTTGTCAGATAAATGAAGTCAACAACTGTAAACATGTTCTGAGGTTGCTTTGCATCGCCCAAAACATGTACCCCAATTTAACAAGAAACCCTAATGCCTGGTTATCACTGTGCATTGATCAACACATTTGATTTGTCAACACATTTTCAGAAATCTTCATTAATGTCTTATAAGGCCCTCGCAGCAGAGCAGAGGCATTACTCACAGATAAAATTCACAAAGTGTGCCATAATGGATGAGTAGGTTTTACTGGGTGATTAGCCTAATGTGCTTTTAATTGGCAGCAGGGACCTTCTTTGTTAAGGTATGCAGAATTAGGGCCGCAGAGAAGATAGGATGTGTTGAGCACTATGCTTTTCAAACAAATAATGACAAAACACTGCATGGAGTGCATGGTCTGCAGCTACAGTCATCATTTAAATTTGAATGTGGAAAGTCATTATTATTTAATAGTTCTTTTAGGCAGAATCTCTCTCATATTTTGCACCTAAAAGCTGCTTTCATATCTCCTTCCATTAACTACATCACTGCATCATCTCACCTTACCTCATCTCTACCAGTGCATACAGTGTGATTTTAGCTTTACCTTATTACAAGTTAAAAATGTGTGTGTTAAAATTTAAAAACAAATCAAACAAATAGGTCAAAAATTTTAAGTAATGTGAAAACGTTTTAGGAGTGCTATTATGATCATATATATATTTAGTTTTTGTATTTTTTTTTAATTTGCTGGACTTCTTCCAGTCCAGTTTCAGTTTTTGTCCTTGATCGCTCCAGATTTTTATACAAAGATCACACTTAGAACTGTCATGGTTTGAGGTAATGGACCCAAGAGCACTCAAACACAGAGGGGTTAAAAAGGAAAGAGGTTTAATAATAACAGTGTTGCTAATTATTATATTTATCATTATCACAACAACAAAGGAGAACAGATAACCGTGCACATAAATAATTCTAAACTAAAAATCACTCCACATGGGAGGCACACAAACACCCAGAGATAAAGAAAAAGAAACCTAGGCTGAGCTGAAAAACAGAACTAAAGATCACCCCAAACGGGAGGATAAACGCAGGTACAGGAAACTAAGCAAACAACTAAGAACAGGTGACTGAAACTACAGGTCCTTCTCCAAAAATTAGCATATTGTGATAAAGTTTATTATTTTCTGACAGGAATTTTGGGTTTTCATGAGCTGTATTCCACAATCATCAATATTAAAACAAATGAAAGGCCCTGAACTACTTCAGTTGTGTGTAATGAATCTAAAATATATGAC
>JAUMTR010000002.1:2234680-2255109 GCA_032270685.1 Microctenopoma stevenorrisi | reverse complement strand
CCCTCTGGATAGAAGGGCGAAACGTCGTCAAGAAACCTACAAGTCCAGTTGCTATTGGATAAACCTTTTTTGAGATATTATCTGCATATTAATTAAAAGAAATTTGCAACTAGAACAAGAGCATCCCTAGTAGTTATTTTTTGTATTTCGCCTTAGCGTCTGTTTAAAGAAAGATAATAATAGCAGCAACTTGATGAAGCCATGTTACCATAGCCAGGAATATAGGAACAGACCTGACTGAGACCAAACATGTTAAGCATACCCCTGGCCTATTGTCAGCACCGATCGATTGGCAGTGTTGCACGTCACACCTGTCTCAAGCTGTAACCACTTATTTGTCATTCAAGGCCTTATTTGTGTGTTGCACAGCGATTCGTTAGACACTGTCTGATAATGATCTAGTAGACGCATCACTGGCTCCTAATGGTGACTCACATTTGATCACTCTACTCTACTTGACTCTACTTCAATAATGGAAAGAAATGGTTCCACTACATCTGGCAACAACATACAGAACGGCATAGATTTGATTTAGCTCAGTGGTCTGCAACCGTATGGCATCTAGGGTTGAGTTGATTGTGCAAATGAGCCGTGATGTTTGGTTTGAATAACAAAAGCATGTAGACCACTGAAACAGTTGAACAACATTTATATGCCTGAATTGGATTTATCATGCCCTTAACAAATTCACATTAACAGGCATGTTCTTGTTTTCCATTTACATCCTTAATAAACCGTTGCTTGTTTTCTAGTCAAAGAAGATATTTTGATCCAGTCACCGTTCCTGTATGGAAAGGTTACTTCTTTTTTTATTTTGTTACACATGGCTTCCATCCAATCACCTAAGCTTTATTTATTTCTGTGCTGCACAGGATGAATGATCACCATGCTATCACCCAGATGCTTTGTTTGTGAATCCAACAAGAGCTTATGTAGGTAATGTAGGTGTTTCATCCAACTTTCAGAAGGCCCTTGTCCTCAGAACACCATTTACCCATTACCCAACATTAAAGCTCTATGATTTTCCTGCATTGCTTGATGATAAAACTCTTAAAGTGACCCTTATTTTGTGTGAACCTGCACTTTTACACAAACGCTTTTGAGTCAACAAAATATAAGATTTTGACCCCTGAGACTCCGATTCGATTTGTATTACAACCTTTAAACAGTCAGCACTGACATCTATTAACCCAGAACCCATAACCTTAGACGTGTAAGTCTACTGAAGTTTTAGCAAAAACAGAACAGTTTAGGATGACAATGACAAATGCTCAACCGTGCAGTAAATCAAATCAAATCAAATCAAATCAAGCTTATTTATATAGCACATTTAAAAAAACCGAGGTCGACCGAGTGCTGAACAATTTCACAAAGGATAACACAAATCACATAAAATTTCCCAACATCAATAAATAACAGGTTAAATAAAATAAGATTATTATTAATAAAAAAATAATAGAAGTTTTTTAACTAAGGACACCCAAACGCAATTGAAAATAGGTACGTTTTTAGTTTAACCTTAAAAATATCTAGGGAACCTGAGCTCTTGATTAAAAAAGGGAGATTGTTCCAGAGTTTGGGAGCTGCAGGAAAAGCTCGGTCGCCCTTTCTGACTAAATTTGTTGGGGGAACTGTTAAAAGCAGCTTAGTAGCTGACCTAAGGTCTCTAGACATGGCATAGGGGCCTAAAGGTTCTGATATGTAGGTTGCTGCTAAGCCATTGAGAGATTTAAAAACAAGTAAAAGAATCTTGTACTCAATTCGGAGTTTTACCGGGAGCCAGTGCAGAGTCATTAGGACAGGGGTGATACTTTCTCTTTTCTTGGATTCCAGTTATTAGTCTGGCCGCCGCATTTTGAACCAGCTGCAGTCTTGTCAGAGCAGCCTGGGAGACACCGAAGTATAGAGAATTACAATAATCCAGCCTAGAGAATATAAGAGCTGTGGTGACAGATTGCAGGTTTCTCAGGGAGAGGACTGATTTAATCTTGGCCAAGTTCCTCAGGTGGAAAAAACAAGACTTAACCACAGTACTGATGTGTTTCTCAAAAGTTAACTTGGCATCAAATATCACCCCCAAATTCCTGGCATTATCGTGGATGTATGGGGCTAGAGTACCTAATTTACTGGCTACTTGTTGGGTGATGGAATGAGTCCCGAGGATGATGATCTCCATCTTGTCGTCATTTAACTAAAGATAATTTGACGCCATCCAACATTTGACCTCCTGAAGGCATGCAGTAAATGATGCTAGTGAATTACTTCTATAATTTGTATCGTAGTTTAAAGGTAAATAAAGCTGCGTGTCATCTGCATAACAATGAAAAGAGACATTGTATTTTCTGAATATTGACCCTAGTGGAAGCATGTATAAGGTGAATAAAATGGGACCTAATATTGAACCTTGCAGAACACCACACTTTAGAGGGGCAGATGATGAGTATTGGTCTTGAAGCATGACTGAGAATGATCTGTCTGTCAGATAAGATGTGAACCACTTCAGGGCAGTGCCCTGAATTCCAACTCTAGAATGTAATCGTTCAAGTAGGATAGTGTGATCCACAGTGTCAAAAGCAGAGCTCAGGTCTAAAAGAATTAGAATGGAACATTTACCAGAGTCTAATGTCAACAGAAGGTCATTTGAGACTTTAAGTGCCGTTTCTGTGCTGTGGTTGGCCCTGAAGCCGGACTGAAACTCTTCCGTTATGTTATTCCTATCTAAATAGCAGAGGAGCTGAGAGTTTTAATAAGGGGTTGTACAACTGCATGCTTGAACGCGGGAGGGACCGAACCACTGGTCAGACTGCTATTCATAATAGACAGATTCGTGGGGCCGACAGTTTTAAAAAATTACTCGGGATAATGTCAGTTGGAGAGGTAGTGGATTTGGTGTGTGGTAAAGTTCACATAGATATGTAAAAGACACAGGCTGAAATTCGTTAAAAGAGGAATGGGAGAAAGGTTGAACACAGGAATTTGCTACCACAGGTGAGATATTAGATCTCAGCTGATTAATTTTCTCCATAAAAAATATTAAAAAGTCTTCACTAGATGTATCTGTGGGTGTTACATGCGTTCCATACGTAGGATCGAGAACACGTTTCACAGTATTAAAAAGCACTCTGGGGCTAGAAGAGTGTTTGTCTATGCGGGTGGCGAAATATTTGGCACGTGCTGATTTAACTACTCTTTGATAATTCCTGTTATCCAAGTTTTAAGAATTTCGTAGGAGAAATGCAGTCTTTTTTCCAGTGCCTTTCTGCCCTTAGACCAGTTTTCTAGCAGCACGAGTGTCATCATTAAGCCATGGGTCTTTCCTGCTTATATTAATATTCCTCCTTTTTGGGGGAGCCACATTATCCATTATATTACTACATACTCATAAATTAACTGATTCGTTACAGTTAAAAGAGGATCCTGAAAGGTCCCAATAGAGGCCACAGAGGTCAAGTAAGCTTCTGAAAATCTCTGGGCTGTGGATGAATTTATGTTACGATAAAAGGACGGAGGGCAAGATTTTTGTGCTGGGGCCGGATAAAACAAACTACGAAACATTAAACAATAATGATCTGAAACTGACTTCCTCAACATCTAACGACAAAATGGGTAGACCAAGGGTAAAAACTAAGTCTAGTGTATGTCCATGAATATGAGTACGACTGGACACATGTTGAGTAAAATTAAAAGACTCCACTGACCTAACACAGTGGATGCGACCAACTCAGCAAACTCAGAAAGAAAACCATTGTTAGCTTTGGGGGGACGATACACAATAATGCATGCGATAGGTGGCGCCCCATGAATTTTAAACATGAGTGCCTCAAAATATGCAAACCCTTTCAAGGCAACGGGTATGCACGTAAAGCAATTCCTATAAATAACTGCAACCCCACACCCCCTTCCCGAGAGTCTTGGTGCATTGAAAAAATTATAAAGTGGAGGACAGATTTCTAAAAACTGGCAACTATCACCAGGTTTCACCCAAGTTTCAGTTAAAAATAAAAAATCCAAAGAAGCAACAAAAGTAAAATCATTTAACATAAAAGACTTATTTGAAATGGATCTCACATTTAACAGGGCTAGCTTACACACAGTTTATCACACGTTGGTGGAGAGGCTTTAGACATAGGAGAGATTTTTATTGTGATATAACTTCTCCAGATGCCTCTTTTCGATTTGTGGAGGTTTGGCCTATTACCAATAGCTGTTTCAATCAATGAGTATGTTTGGGGCGAAAGAAGTGCCTGCTGCTGGCTGCAGGGTGCGCTAGAAAGACACTGAGGGGCTTAGGAATAAGGAACCGATGGAAAAGGTGAGTTTATGGCCCCTGCTGCAGTAGTGAATTGCCAGTCCTGTGGGCGCAATTGCACTGCATGTTGAATATTTACAGTCAGCAACTCCAATTTCAGCAGCCAAGTCTATTTAGGTGAATTTCATCCCTGCTATAATGAGATCTGTTTCCAGAGCAGGTTAAAATTATCGATGAAAACAAAGTTTTCAGCCTTGCAGGCAGACTGAAGCCAAGTGTGGATGTTGAGTAACCTGCTAAAACACTCTGCGCTGCCGCGTATGGTGGGGATGGGGCCAGAGATGAATATGGACTTGCCACATTGTTTAAGAACATTAAAAATCAGGACAGAATCAAATTTGGTCAGTTCAGCGTGCCTTAGAGAGATGTCATTGGAACCCACGTGAATGATTATTCTGTCCACGAATTCAGGCAGTGAAGGTACTAATCTTTGCAGCTTATCTAGGATGTCATGAGCTGTTGCCCCAGGAAAACAGTGTGTGGTGGCGTTAAAGAAACTGACGTTTTTAATAATTGAGTCACCAACAATAACAGTGGTGGGAGAAAACAATGGTCGGGGGGTGGAAGATAGGAGTTGAGGGCAACACGAAAGTGACTGCTCACCTGCCATCGCTTGATGTTGCCGGTGCCTCAAATTCCTATTTGAGTTAGCTTTTGAAGCTTCAGCGACAGGTGAGACGTTTCCCTTCTACCCGCTGCTGGAGGCAGAAAGAATTCCTGAGTTTTTCCTCCCAGCCGTTTACAACAACTTCCTGTGCGACCAATGAGCTGCAGCCTTAGGTCTCCCGGTGTGATCTGGAACAGAGCAACTAGGAGCAGCAGGTAGCACCGAACCGTCTCTTTTTCCAGTTGAAGGACCGATACCAGGTGTGGTGGGGTGCTCCAGTAGAAACGATCCTGGGGGTTCCAACCTTGAAGTATCGCTCAGAAGGGACAAAGTTGCAAAACGGTTCGACAGAGGACCTGCGGAATCGACCGAGCAGGGTTGCTTTTTAAGCCACGGACCACTTCGGTCCATAGCGGTGGAATCTCCTGAGCGGCGCCATTCGGAGTGAGGATCAGAGTAGAGGTGTGAATGGGGGGCTTAGGCCTGGACCTGGCCCCGGTGCAATTCCACTCATCAATTTGCTCTACTGCCGACAACCTTGTCGTATGTAGAGCTTCCCTCGGATGACCAGAATTCACAGCGATCATTTGTGATTTTAAAACTTCTGGTTGGGTTTTTGCCTGGGATGCTCCATAGACCACCGCATCGCCATCCGCCCCAGCATCATGAGATCCCAACCACGGCAGTGTAGAGGCCAAATCAGCTGGGGCCTGGGAGGCCGAGATTTAAGGGGATACAGCAGCGATGATGGAAGACTGTGCGAGCGAAATATGTTTAGCCTGGACAGATGCCATGGATGCAAAGCTGGTAATAAGTTTGTTTTTTCTATTGGATTTCCCTTCTTAGGCGATCGATTGTCTCCATCAAACGTATGTGCACTGGTTTGCAATCCCTGCAACAAGTGTTTTCGCACTTGACCGCTGTCTTAGCCGCTGTGTCAGCCGTGTTAATCGTGTCAGCCATCTTGGAACTGATCACTACACAACTACCAAAAACAGTACACATATGTGTTGCTTGGTGGTATTCAATCAAAATGACAATATAGAAACACTCAGTTAGTCCTGCATTGAACAAGTTTCTTAAAAAGTAAAGTAGAAGTGATAATGCAGAATGGTATGTGTGAAGTATGTGTAATGGATAAGTTTAAGATAACATATAGGGTGGTGCACACTAAATAGCCTCAACCGCTGTGTCTGCGGTGTGATGTGATAAAAAAAACAAGTACATAAAGAGATATTACTTAATATTATTATGTGGTTGAGTAAAAAAAAATGTTACTCTTTGAATATAGAAGTATGAAGCAACAGAAAATTTAAGAACTCAAGTAAAGTATCTTTACTCATTGTGTGTACTGATAAATCCCCTCAAAATTGTCACTTAAGTCTGCAGTTACCCCAAGTTGTATGATGCACATAATCCATATTCACCCCTGGTTTTACCCTTGGATTCACAACCTACCAATACCTACACCCCCAGACCCCCATTAAAATCAATGTGTTTTGGCAAAACATCAAACTGGGCTGTTTTATAAAAAATCTTAAAAACAAAGAGTTGTAATATTTTCATATTTCAGGTGTTCCTCATAAAACATTTTTGTTTTTGACATGAGGCCATTTGCATTTTGATTTATTTTTTTTAATAATTTTAAGAAATTGCAGTTTTTGTATCACTACTACCCTACTCTTCCACAAAATAATAAACTAAAGATATTTCTCTCTCTTTGGTTAAGATTATATATTTTGTTCAAATAAAAGAGTAATTTCATTTTTGACATGTTCATTTTTACTTTTCATTCACATTTTAGCACGTAACATTTATTTAATCAATCAGGTGTCAAAACATGTTTGTGTGTCCCTATGTCTGGAGGACAGAGAACATTTAACATTTCTGGAGACCATAACACTGTCCACGCATATGTACACATACAAACAACTTATCTCTTCTCACTGTGTGCAGCTGTCACAAACTACTTGCTTCTGGCTGTGACCATTGCACACTGAGGTACTGCATTTCCAACAGCAATCAGTGGCTTTGTAATCTTTGTTTCATGGACACAACTGGCACCTCTTTCTCTTCTGCTGTGTTTCTTTTCTGTGGCTGGATCGCAGCAGTTTTTGTCTCTTCACACCATCCCAGTGCTTCAGTGATATAGGTTGGTAGAGTTGGGGTACCTTCCAGTTGACTTTTCATGTGAGGTGTCACTAACTCCTTTGAGGAAGTGTCATTGTTCATCGGCGATGCCTGTGTAAAATTCAGGGTGCTGAGCCCTGAAAAATAAATAGACGTTTTCATATTTTACCAAAGCACACCTCTAGGCCACTTCTGTGTCTGGCGTTTGCAGGTGTCGTTGCTAACCATCTGGTCCATAGTATCTACTCCTCCTTTGGACTGGAAAGGATCGCTTCTGTTTTTCTCTTCAGGCTGTTTTCATCCACCACCTTGTTGTGGTAAGCAGCAGAACAGCCTTTGCCTTTTATCTCAAATAGCTGGTCATGGTAATGCTGCCATTGAACCCTAATTGAGTGCTGTGGACCTCTCTGAGCCCGAAAGCCTTCGTGACTGGGGGAATGTCTGGCTTGTTCTCATTATACTGACAATATAGTCAGTACAACGTTCATAAATGGAGATAACACCTATATGTATGTTGCTGTGTAAAAATGACCTGCTGAGTAGTTGAGTGCTGACATCCTATGTGTAAGTGGGACAGTATTGGCAGTCAATGTAGCATCAGATGTAAGAGATATCAGGTTTGTAAGTGGGTATCAGGAGTGCAGTGTCAGGAGTGCGTGGTCAGAGGGACCCACCGGGCCGGAGGCGGGGTCCCACAGTTCCCGCAATGCCATCTGGAGGCATCGAGAGTGTGTCTGTGTGTGTGTATGTGTGTGTGTGTCAGTCTTGCTAATTATTAAAGCGTCATAAAAGATTCCATAGGGACTGCTTAATTTTTGACCCCACTTGTGAAAGAGTGGGGTAGTGATGCAAAAACTGCAATTTCCTGAAATTAATACAGAAAATTCACATGGCCTCATATTAAGGCCATGTTTTATGAGGAATACCTGTAATATGAATATATTTTGACCTTTCAATTTAAAGATTTTGAAAAACAACAACCTGTGGGGTCACAGTTCGTCTCGTCTGCCCAGCCTTCCTATGTTTTTGTATGGTTCCTTACTGTGTGTTCCTCTTGCCTCCTTAGGATTGATTTTGAGTTTTCTCTGTTTCTGCTTCTGTTCAGGTGTTTTCTTCCTCCTTGGAGCGACTTTAGTTTCCCCCCGGTTCAAGCCTCTGTTTGTGTTTAGTGTGTTCAATTAGTTCCCCTCACCCTTAGGTTAGCGTGTTTCTTGCTTTTTGATTGTCCTTTAACACATTATTCTTGACAAGTTTGGTCTCTGTGGTTACCCTGGTCCACCACTTTGGTCCTGAATGAGATATGAACTATTTAACCCACCTGGGATAATTTATAATTAAAAAACAAAATACAAATAAAGTAATTTATTATTATTTCGTTGGTTATCTTTTGCATTTTCATCAAGTGCGATTATCATTTATATATTATACTGTCTTTTTTACATTAGTATGTTGCAAACTTGTTGAATTGAGACATGCACATAGTGAACTTTACTTTATTTTACTTTACTTGGCAAACGCGTTTATCCAAAGCAACTTACAAGGAGAAGACACCAGCAATTACCCTTCAAATTCTCGTAAACGCAGAGATACTACAACAAAAAACCCTGATAAGGCCTAACGTCAAGACAAAGAACATGCTTAGAAATTGTTTAGTGCTAGAAAACATAATAAGTCTGTGTGTGTGTGTGTGTGTGTGTGTGGTAGACTCACTTGAAGTACTTTTTGAACAGGTGAGTTTTTTTAAAAGTGGTGATACTGTCAGCAAGTCGAATGGGGCAGGGCAAGTTCTTCCACCAGCCAGGGACCACAAAGGAGAAAAGACTCGATTGTGATCTGAGACCTCGTGAAGACAGGATTTTTAGCCTTATTTCATTTGCAGATCTGAGAGAGCGTGCAGGAGTGTAAGTTACCAGTATGTGCTGAAGTAAGATAGAGCAGATCCACTGAGAGCCCTGTAGGCAAGCATCAAGGATTTAAACTCGATGCGAGCAGCTACTGGGAGCCAGTGAAGAGATGTGAGAAGAGGTGTGACATGAGTGTACTTCGGCTGGTTAAAACACATATATTTTCGAAAAACTTCAATAAGGAACTGAAGAATTCTACCACAGCAATGACATACTTCTTCACCTAGTGGTCTATCTGGATATTCAGACTCCGTGTTCCCTCTCCTGCCTTCACGTTTAATAGAGGTTGCGGTGTCGGATCCATGTTTCTCCGTTAGTACCTCAAGGTATTCCAAATCTACTTTTTTCATTCTGATGCTAACGGTTGTGAAACTTTCTGAATTCTAATTACCATAGGTTGTCTTCAACTGTGGCTCCTATATACTGATAACCTTCTGACAACTTTACAGACATGTTTTCCAGAAAAAGGTTTTGGCAGTGTGGAACTAACTTTTTTTTCCCCCTCTAGTGGTTAATTCGAGTCTGGCTTTTCAATCGTGTCCGCCCTGATCCTTACAAACATATCAAAAAAGCCAATAAGGCATATTCTGTTACTTACAATATCTTTCGAAAACGTTCAATAAGGAACTGAAGAATTCTACCACAGCAATGGCAGAAGTATAAAGAACATACTTCTTCACCTAATGATCAGTAAGTTTAACGTGTCGCTACTCTTCTGAGACCAGTAGGACCGGTTAGACGATGACAAGTGTGGAGTGGAAGAGTGTGTGTCGAGTGCTTACTGCTGTCAGTGGGAGATGGAGCTTGTTCTAAACCACCCTGATCCAAATAAAACACGTAACGCTGGGAGAAACCGGCCTGGTAGCTCAATGGGTTAAGCGTTAGACATGGATGCACAAGGTCGCAGATTCAAAAAACATTGTATGACACCATTCTCTACCAGGTGTGTCCTTGAGCCAGA
This sequence comes from Microctenopoma stevenorrisi, assembly GCA_032270685.1. Taxonomy (NCBI): domain Eukaryota; kingdom Metazoa; phylum Chordata; class Actinopteri; order Anabantiformes; family Anabantidae; genus Microctenopoma; species Microctenopoma stevenorrisi. The sequence continues at coordinate 2,245,198 of JAUMTR010000002.1, read as the reverse complement.
CACGCAGCGTTAGCTCCTTGTATGTTGCTTTGGATAAAAATCGTCTGCCAAGCAAAGTAAAGAAACCATATAAGGAGTAAAGAAACCATCTAACGCCCACCAGGTGGCATTAATGACTCAAAGTGGAGTGCTTACTGCTGTCAGTGATAGTAGGCTGGTTTCACTTCCACAACCATTAAAACAATTCAATCAAAAAGATTAATTCTTTCATCTGTTTGATCAGAACTAGATAAGTTAGACCATGTCCTTTACTCAGTCCCTGTGTCCATGTCTCTAACAGACTTCTGGGAGCAGGACGAGACAGAGGGAGGAGGAGAGCAGCTTCAGAACCCCGGAGGATCTTCTAGAGAGAAGACTCCGTGGGTCAGACCGAAGCCCCAGCCCCCAGCCCTCCACCTCTGCCCCACCATCCAGCATGGAAAGAGTCCAGCTGGAGGTGAGTGTTGTTCCCCACCTGTCTTCGTAGTTCAGTTGTAAGTGTAAAAGTTGGACCTGAAGCAGTGCAGTTTTCTCCAGGAGCCCCAGGTGGAGCCTGTTGGTTTTCCCCCATCTGCTTACAATGCAGTTCTGGAGTTTATGATGGGATGGTTGACTTACTCTCCATGGAACCCAGAGAAGTGAACACCCCCTCCTCATTGAGTGTTCAGGACACATAAACTTGATTCAACTCCAACAATAGAGATACACTAAATATTTACAGTTTTTATTATTAGTTTATTGCTATGTTTGAAATCTTAGTTTATTGATAGGTTTTGAGTCTTACTTTATTGATAAATTGTAATCTTAGTTCATTGATGCATTTTAAATCTCAGTATGTTAATTAGTTGATTTTAAATATTATATATTGTCTTTCTAAAAAATGAATTGATAAAGGTGGAAGTCTTTAGGAGGGTCTACTGAAAATATTCCATCCAACTGTTGTTTCTTGCACTGCATGTATTTGGATGGAACATTTTCAGAGAGTTGGGTTAGGGTGGGGTTGACCCTTCTAAAGACTTCTTCTATCATTAAGTGGGGGTGGGGAGGTGGGGTACGTATGATGAGACCTAGTTTGAGGGCCCACTTGTGGCCTCAAGAGACCCGTGAAGCGCCCCTGGTGAAGACCACAGCGTGGCTACAGCTCACAGTCAAGGTCCTGGCAGAGATCCCTGCCAGGATCTTTTATTTGTGACAGTTCCATATCAGACCTTTTCTAAATTGTCAAATAATGACACTGAAACTCAAACCACAGACGGTTCCTTAGTGACAAAACACACAGGGGACAACAGGCTAAAACAGGAGCACTTTCTGTATGACTCACTGCATGTCCAGCAATCATGTTCACCAAAGTTATATGGAAATGCTCCTGCGGGCTGCTGGGAGAACGTCTTGGACTAAACACTGCACTTTGCATAACATTGAAATAACCATAACTCCAGTATTACACCGCTGTGCAACAGAATATTCTTTTAGATCTTAGAATCTAGAGCTGCTGGTCGTCATGGTGACATGTAAATGGACTAGGTACGAGAGCTAGCTAGCTAACAAATTAAGAATGACAACTTTTAAAGATGTTATATTTCTTAAAATATATATTTAGCTAGCTTGGAAAACTTGCTAGCGTCGAAAATTAGCTATTAAGCTTTCTAAGCTAATTGAGCCTACGTAGCTAACGCTATGCAAACAATGTTAAATATATATGTAAATTGGCTAGCTAAGAGAGCTAGCTAGCTAACAATTTAAGAATGACGACTTTTAAAGATGTTATATTTCCTAAAATATATATTTAGCTAGCTTGGAAAGCTTGCTAGCTTAGAAAGTTTGCTAACTTAGTAAGCTTGCTAGCTTTGAAGGTTTGCTAGCTTTGAAACTTGCTAGCTTCCCTGAGATAGCTAGGTATATATAAGACTAAAATATACTTTAACATTTTGTTGGCTTAGCTTTAGCTAAAAGACCCCAGCTAGCTACCGAATGTAAACTAGCTAACTAACATTATTGCTAGCTTAACATCAGCATTATGCTAATTACTTATAGCTAACACTAAGCCAGGAGTACAAACCTGAGACTATTTGTTCCTTTTTAAGTTCTTTGTTTAACAGCTAATACATTCATATTCATTGTTCACAATACACCCATGTACACTTTATTTAATGATTAATAATCATACATCAATAATCATTAGTCTTAGTAATATAATTATTATTCTTCTTACCCCATGTTTTTTTGATACAGTTGTGTCAGTAATTCTTCACTTTGTCCTCTGTCCCTCTCCTGGGAGCAGCAGGGATGTGTGTGTCTGACCCACTGATTGTTTGTCCTCCTGCAGATCTTCATGCGCCGCGTGGATGATGGCGTGTCGTTCTGACTGTGCATTTGGGTGGACCTCGGTCCGTGCTTTACGCTAAATGATCAGTAAGTTTGACGCGTTGCTACTCTTCTGAGACCAGTCAAATCCAAATAACACTGAAAACATTAACATTTCTCTGTGGGCAATTTTAGTCTGTTACTGTATCCTGCTAAAGATTAAGTGCTTTAACAGTCAAACCTGTTAATTCAGTTATTTCACAGTTTCACATATTTTCATCAGTAGCAAAAATGCATATAATAGATGTGCAATGTACTTCTTACAACCTTCTACCTCAGTAGCATGAAAGTACGTGTTCAGTTATTTAATGTGACCTGTGACCTGTGACATATTATTATAATACAGTGCAACTTACAGCATCACATATCTGTACTTACAGCCTACCTTCAGCTGTTTAGATTACTGGCCTAGCACTTACTCAAACATTTCACACAGTGATAAATACTAAATGTTTAAAAATATGAAACAAGAATTGATTCTTAATTCAATTACATTCAAGCGGCAGATCACCCTTTTGTTAACATTATTGTTCTATGTGTTGTAAAATACGCCCTGTGACCGCGCAATAAATGCCATTTCTTATTTCCCTTAACAATCTGGAAATCTTGTGTTACTTTCCCTACCCATAAGGAGCTGGGACGTAACACCATCTCAGGGAAGCTCATCTGCATGCCCGTCGTTTATATCAGGGTCTGGACCTGACTGCAGTTGTCGTAACCGCCTTGAGTGGACAAACACTCACATTTGATGGCGCTTGGTACATTGGAGAGGATTTCTTCTTACAGATGAGTCCCGGTTTTCACTGTTTTTTCACTGTTTAGGGCAGATGGCAGACCCATCTGCCATTTTTGGGATGCTCTGGATCTGCATATAAAACAGCGTGTTCCAGTTCCTGCATATTTTCAGCAACTTCGCACAGCTGTTGAAGAGGAGTGGACCAACATTCCACAGGCCACAACAACCTGATCAACTCTATGCGATGGAGATGTGTTGCACTGGTGGCAAATGGTGGCCACACCAGATCCTGATTGGTTTTCTGCCCCACCAACCTCCCCATAAAACAAAACTGTGCACATTTGATCAAACTTGATCAAGCAGCACATTTCAGGGTGGCCTTTCATTGTGGGCAGTTTAAGGCACAATATTCTGCCTGTGAGATGGGATGGATTATTTCGGCAAAGGAGAAGTGCTCACTAACACACATGTAGACAGATTTGAGAACAATATTTGAGAGTCATGGGTCTTTTGTGTATGTAGTAAAATCTTAAGATGTTTGAGTTCAGCTCATGAAAAGAGGGAGCAAAAACAAAAGTCTTGCGTTTATATTTTTGTTCAATGTATATGTGTGTGCATGTGAATGAGTGAGTCTATACGAATGCATCAACTCAAATAAATTCTGTTTATTTGCCATACATAAATACATATGTCTTCTGACCATTAGCAATGGAAAATCTGCTGATCATATCCGAGTGTTAAGATGTGTGATTAGACAATAACCATAAAGGCTAGTGATCTGTCACCTCTTGAGAACGAGAACGAAAAACAGATGCTTTGTTGAGAGCCGGAAGAGCTGACTCCTTTTAGGGAAAGCAGAATCTTCAGCCACTCTGCTTAATCTATGTAGAAAGGGGCGGCTAATCAGTTGCAAAGACAGACTAGCATCATACAAATATGTAAAAGAAGGAAGGTGGCAGACCTTCTGAACAGTGTAGTGATACAGGCCACATACAAGGAGCTATAGAGAGACTCAAATGCAAGTGCCTTGGGAAAAAGTGGATAAACGAGCAGAAATTCCTGAATCCCAACCTACAGTAAAGATTTCTTTATTTATTTGATTTGCCATGATTCTGTGTTGTTGTTCAGTTGTCCAGTTAAAGGTTCAATTAAAATTTAAAAAGTAACTGTATTTTTTGGTAATAATTATGTAGCATATGGCAAATATGGAATGTATGAAAACACTGATTAGCAAAACCATACATAATTGCTGAATAAAATATAAGGCTTTGACCTTATGAAGTTAAATAAAGAGCCATTTGAGAGCTGTGAGACCCGGCTCTTCTAAGGGAGCTGAGCGAAAAGACCCAAGTTTTTGCATCACTAATGAGGACACTTAGTAATCCCAAACAATTAAATCCATCTTTAAATGCTTCTGAGAAAATGTTGTCCTTTAAAGACGGTGTGATATGGTCAAATGATCTAATATGAGAATGTCTTCATTCAGTCTTTAAGTCATTATTATATAAAAAATAAGAAAAAAGCCAATAAGGAGTTGGCCTGAGTGTCAGTGCAACCAACAAGAAGGCTATTTTTATATACATGGTGTCACCAGAAGTCAAGAGCAACCAATTAAGGTTTGAATCTTTCCAACAGGCAAGCCTATTAGACTGTCACTAAGGCGTAAAATGCAAATGTGTAAGGTGTGAAAATGTTTCTTGCCAGAATGGCTCAGAGGCTGTGTTTGCATAAGTCTACATGTCTGGGGCCCTGTGGTTCAGTGACAGATCAGTTAGTAAAATCCAGACATGTCCAAAACTCTGCAAGATTTCTTCATATTAATTTTAATCTCCTCAAGGAGAGTAATATGGACTGAAACACAACCTTAAATAAAACAATTAACCTTATCAACCTTTAAGAAAGACTCTCTTCTCCTGAGCCCAACTGCACCATACAACATGACTAATTTGCAACACACAACACTCTCTCCAATTATAAACCATCTTTTGTTCTGGTGTTTAATAATCACTTGCCTCATGTTCATTATATGTTTGGCATTCTTTTGAATAATTCCTCTTTATAAGATCTCAATTTCATGAAAGGTTCGCTTAATGAACAATTATGTTTTCATTGCCTGTGTGCCTGTTAAGTATCCACACTGAGCAATAGGAACATATGGAGTGCCATGGGACACCTTCTCGGTATTACAAACTTTGATGATGATACTCCCTAACAGACTAGATGGGCTAGTTTCTCAAAATCTTAATTAGCTGCCTTATGCAGTCATCTGGGAGAAGAAAGCAGAAAATGTATGGGATATTTAAGACAGGATGACAAATATAGAGTCTATCTATGTTTTATTTTTATGAAAATAACCAAGACGCTTTTGAATTTATTGTTACTTAAAATTATGACCCACTAGCTCATTAGTAAAATGTGACACTCTTTTCATGGGTCATGTGTTCCACTCAGCTGTTATTGCAATAACCATAAACCCCAGTGGTTCCATTGCTAGACTTTACAAGGTAACAAGGGGGCCTTGGACTAGACACTGAAAAATCTCTAGCAGTACTATCTTATAAGTGCATCTGTCCAACAACAATCTCAAGTCGAGCTGTATCTCAACTGTTAGGCCAGGCATTTGTAGGAATTGTGGTTTAGTTTGCAGCCATATCATGGGTCTCTCCTTCTTGTTGCTCAACGGGCATGTTACCCTGTTAAATAAAGGCAGCTTAGGGCAAAATTTTTTTCAAACAAGAAAGCCTTTACGGATGGTGAGGTCTTAAAAAGAGATGTTTAAAGAGGAGAAGAATGGTCCTGATGTCATCTCCACACTATGCAATGTCAAACTGGGAGCCAGTACAATGGTTAGAAGAGTGTCTGTTTTGTCTGGGAACTGGGATTTGGTCAATTGTGGGTAGTTAAGCATCCATTTATAATGATTTTGTGCAGCAGCAGTAAATTTTAGCTAATGACGCTTTTATGAGTTACTGTTTGGGAAGACACCAATGAGAGGAGTTAACATTTACAACATGATAAATTAGTTCTTTGTGGAAACATGTTGTGAAACTGCAACCCGTATTACATTTTTTACAGAATGTATTTGAGACCTGATCACATTTATGTAGAACGTAATTGGCACATTGTACTGAAACATCTTATTGTGAATGATGAGCTTCATTTATTAATACAAAGCGATTGAGGTGGAATGAGGCGTTCATTGTACAGGATTGAAATGCCAAGACCTGAGTTCAACAGCAAAGTATTCTGTGAGGTTAAGGTTAGGCAGGAAAAGTACAAAGCTTAGATTGTGTTTTGGTTTCATTTCTAATGCAGATATTGTGTTTGTAAAGCAACTGTGTCAAGTGACATTTTTATCAACCAGCCCCCAGTTTCTCTGACTCTGACCCACTGCTGTGATGTCAGATCCCATCCATAAAACACTTGAATATTGCTTAACTCAAATATCTGGAAATTGAATGTTGTATGCCAACAGAAACGTTTTTTTTGGACTGTAGTTACGTCTTGTAGCAAAAGCAGGATTGCAGTTTCATCCTAAACAGATGTAATTTTTGTGAGACAAAGTTGGTGTAAGTGACTAAAGATGGGACACACTGGTTTTGATGCTTAATGAAAAGGTAATACAGACACAGCATGTGCAGACATGACCTGTGATGACTCTCGTCCTGAACATCAGAAGTAAAATCTGCTCTAAAGCCGTCAGTCTGGAAACATATCAGTTTGCCTACAGGAAGAACCGATTAGCAGAGTATGCAGTTTCCATGGCTCTCCGCTCCGCCCTGTCCCACCTACAACATCCCAACACCTACGTTAGGATGCTGTTTGTTGACTTCAGCTCAGCCTTCAACACTGTAATTGCAGATGAGCTGGCACTGAAGCTGAACCACCTAGGACTGTCTACACCGTCTGTGAAACAGACTGACCTGACAAAAAAAAGTGAATAGTGCAGGATTTAAATAGTGAAGGGACTGATAAGAAACAAGATGCACCGGGGAACAATTAGGGGGTGAGAGTGGAGAGAGGGGTGTGGCCAAAGTGAGAGACAGAACAGAAAGTATAAATCCTGTTGACCAGGGGGTTGTAGAAAAAAAAGTAGAAGAAGCCCAACGTTGTGGTACTTCACAAGTCCAGCATTTTAATAGATTTGTTTTGGGTCTTTAGAAACATGTTGGGTATAATATTATTGGTGTGGCTTGGAAAGAGGTGGTAGAGAAGGTGCTATCCAGTTTGACCCCACTGACCATTGAGCCAGTCAGTGAGGATTTGCTCACAGTAAGCATCAATCTGCTGCTTTACATTAACCTGTAAGAACCTAACAATGGGATGTTTCAAAATAGCATAATGTGATGATTATATTACAGAATAATTGCTGTCATGAAATGATGACATACTAATAAAAGAAGTGGCACTGAATGACAGATACTGTGACTGAGTGATGCAGTCTCTGTCTGCCACAATAAATGTCTCATGTTATGACAGGTTGCCAGTAGCTCTCTCCCATTAAAAATTAGTTTTATAGCTGAGAGGTTCTAGAAGCTCACCGAGTAGTATTCCCAGGTTAAGGTACATTTATATTATCATCTCACACAGATTAGAAACCACACCTTCTTTAGGGAACCTTGTTTTTTCTTTGTCCCAGTTGTCTGCAGGTTCTTTTAAATTGCAGGTGTTTTATTGTCTATGCTCAGCAGGGACAGGCTCTGATTTCTCTGTTGGTAAACTCCTTGGAGCATTTGCTAACAACTGTACTTCCTTATCAGTGGGACTGATAAATGTTAGTAGTCTGGCCTTTCCAGGTCCTTTTTGCTCTAGTGATTGTAGAGTGACAGTGAAATAGAGTTGTATGTCTTTTATGATCTGTGGTGAAGTCAGGAAACCAGAAAATTGGCTTATTTTGCCCTTTACTGCAAAATAAATAAGTAAATATGTAAACTGAACAATGTCAAACATTGTAGCCCATTGGATCATGACCTGTGTAATTGACCTCCATTGTGTGTCAGTGTCCTCTAGAGGGTTTACGAATGTGGCTATTTGTGTTACCTTGCTTTTGGTGGTTACATAAGGAAACTGTATCTCATGTCCATGCATGCACTGTGGATAAGACATTTCAATCAACCATGGTTTACTCCATTAAGAGAATTAAGTGTAGGCACATGATACTGCGTTCTGCTGATGAGGTCACGGAATCTTAACTTTCTACTTAGTGGGAGGATGTGCCCACAATAATGACCCTAATGTTGACAGAGAGCTGGGAGGAGGTTTAACTTCAAAACTAAATGCAACATCTACACAGGCAGAACTAAATGTATTTTTAAAAGCTTGTGTGAATGATTACCACAAGGTGGGTTACTAGAGAAGAAAAATATGTTAAGTGTAAAAGCAGATTTGCTTGACTGGATAGTCAGATACTATATGCTCATACTTATTGTCAGATGTCACACTGACAGTGTGTCTACACCAAAAGTGTAAGTGGCACGTAGTGTCACAAACTAGCATTTGTGTCTATACCAGGCAGGTTTCATGTTGTGCCACCAAAATAACAAATGTTACATCATTTTGTTTGCATCTCTTTAATAAAAGGATCAACCAGGCGATGTTGGTTACATATAGCAACCTCACTCCTTTATTATTTATTTGTCACATGCATAGTTTGTACAACACACAGTGAATTGCACACTGAGTTGCTTTTTTTGACTGTGTAAAGTTAAAATTTAAAAATTAAACAGAAAGTTCAACAACACAGTTCTAAATAAAATGAGTTAAGATGCCGTTATAAATTATGTGCAGCAGCAGTAGTTCGAGTCGTGCATATTTACAATGTGCAAAATGTGATGTTACAGTCCATTGTACCATGATAGCACAACAATGTAATAATGTAGTATTATTTGAACAGAATAGTGACGTAAAGAGCAGTGTGTAATTACGTGGAGTAATAAAATAAGCTGCTGTAACAGTAGTTGTAGTTTCGCTGCTGTCTCCAACTGAAATCCACCACCAGTTCCTTGGTCTTGCAGACATTGAGCTAGAGGTGGTTGTTCTCCACCAAGATACCATGTTCTCCACCTTGTCCATGTACATTATCGTTGTTGCAGCAATAATCTCCTCTACTAGAATGTTAACGACGCTAAGTGATACTCAAACCTATTAATGTGCATGCATGACTGGAACATGTTTAGGTCTACATCATCAAGCATGTCCTTCCTTGTGACTGCGTCATCCCTACATATGATTTGTTTATACTGGGGGATAAGGATAATAGTGTGATCCAAAAGATGGATGTCAAACAGCTATGTAGCCCTGTTTGTATGTAATGTGTTAGTACTGCTTCAAGATGACTTGCTTTATTAAAGTCTTCTGCTATAATGAAGGCTGCGCCTGGATCTTTGTTTTGAAACGCACTCAGCACATCATGCAGTTCAGACAAAGCAATAGCTGTGTTTGGTTGGGGTGGGATGTAGAGCACCATGGTGATGGCCGAGGTAAATCCCAGAGCAGGTAGAAAGGGTGTCAGAGCAGATGCGAAAGAGTAGAAACACTCCTGGCATTTGGCAGCACCACATGATGTTGATGATGAAACACTGTCCTCCACCTTTGATTTTGTACAACTGCAGTTCTGCAGCTTAGGTAGTAACTCACTTACTTAAATAGTCTTAAATAGGCAAAAATGTGCCTCTAAAGTCAAAGATCAGCTGGACTCCCCACCTTTTCCTGCTGAGACACACAAAGAAAGCTTGTGTGTCTCAGAAAGACCCTCCCCATTCACCCCTTTTTTACTAGCTCCCATGTGTAAGAATAATGATGAGTTTTGCCTTGTGTGCATTTGTGTTTCTTGTTTGAACAATCGTTCTTTCCAGGTCTACATGGAAGTTGTGTGTTTCATTAGTTGGCAGCATCTCATTCTTTAACTTGTTTACAATGTACAATCCTGTCTGTCAATACTGTAAAATGATTATGTTGATGTATTCTGTAAACACATCTATTATATCCATTATTATTGAAAGACGCCAACACACATTGTATTATTTGTGTCTTATTTTAAGAATAAAAAGCTCATAAGGGAGAAGTGTTTTGAGTGTGTGGCATACTGTTAGTGTTGTATGCTTTTGGGTTAAGTTGCTCAAACATATACCTAGGTCAGCAAAGATTAAGATAGACCTCGATATAATGAAAAAGATGGAGTAAAGGTATAGAGATGTAAATAATCTTAAAAGAAATAATAAATGAATAATTATCAATAGAATGGATAATGTTTGATAAAAACAGTTATTGTATATCGTTCCCCTGATATTTAATTTGTCCAATTTTACAATGATCATCTTCATCATAAGTTCTAAGTATTAAGTTTGGTTAATACTGGGCAACTCAATTCAATTCAATTCAGTTTTATTTATATAGCGCCATTTTACAACAAAAGTTATCTCAAGGCACTTTACAGTGTA
>JAUMTR010000002.1:2201018-2211482 GCA_032270685.1 Microctenopoma stevenorrisi | reverse complement strand
TATATACACACGTGTTCTAGATTTCTTTTGTTAGTTAACTGTTTTAATGATAAAGAGATGTGTTAAGTTGCAAAATGCTGATACTGAGAGTGCTGACTCTCGCTGGCAATAATAAGTAAATGACAATACATTGTTAGTCCATGCCCTCCAGCTTTAGACCTAGACTCATTTACAGATCATTAAGTTTCTCAGTGTAATTGGAAAAATAACAATTTGAAGTTCTTTTCTTTGTCAGGTCTTTTGGTGAATTCATTATTGTAGTGAAATGAAAAAGCTGTGTAAAACCTTAATTTTATTTTAGTTGATATAAGAAACAAGCAGCATTTTCATTGTTAAAGTCAGATCGGATTTTTTGTTGACCCATGAACCACCCATGATATGAGCAGACACACTTCATCAGACTTCCTCCTTTCGGGCCCCTAGAAAGCTCTGGTACTGATGCTGTTCTTCTTGGTAGGACCGTGTGTTACTATCACATTGGGCCATTTTTAGATTTGATAGCGGGAGAAGGACAGGTGCAACCAACACATCACATCAACACATCAACAACTTTCCTGACAACAACTCAGCTTGTAAAGATACAAGTGACAGCAAAACTGACTGCAGTCTTTACTGATAGTATTAATTACTCCAGTGCTTTTCCTTCTGTGAAAAGACACCTGCATCTCTTTTCAGGATTAAAAAGTGGTGGGAAACTAAACTGAAACTTTAAAACTAAGGCTAAATGTAGGTTAAAACTCTGCATTTTGTAACCAACTGCCTTCTGCTAAAATATTTGTCGGGTAATGTTTTTAATATTGTAGAATGTTCACAGCATTTCTGAACATGCCTTACAGTGTAGCTCACTGCCTGTGGAGATTCTACACACCCCTGCTAAGATTCTGATCTGAGATTTGCAGCTTTGCAGGCCAGAATGCAGTGTTCTAATTATACTGAGTAAAAGAAACTCAGAGCTCAATAGATAAAAGCAATCCAAATCAGCCTGATTCAGAACACAGCATGACATGTGTATGCTGTGATGAAATGTCAACTGTCAACTCAGCAGCAAAGTACTGAGTGAACTGTTCAGTATTTTGGTGGTAGTTTGATAATAATTGAGCTCTGTTCATGCTGGGCCCGCTTCTACACGTTAACATCAAGTGATGCTTGAATCTGTCTCTGTACGGCTTGATCAAAAAGGCATCAGAATCAATGAACACACCCCCAATTGCCCAGGATTTAAAGTTTGTTTTTCCCCGTTTCTCTTCTATAATCTCTCCTTGGTAGTATCATCCAGAGACATTACTTCTAATTACACACCACTATGCTGATGACATTCAACTTCACATTGATATGTTATTGTCTCACCACCAAAAATCAATTCATTGTTCACTATTATTAACTATTTGACTAAATGTCACCTCCATAACTAATATGTGACCTGTGCAGCTTTGCAAGCAACCACATGCTACAGGGACTGCTCGATGAAGGCTTTCAGGAGCAACGTGTGACATGTCTCAATTCAAACCAGCTCACAGATAAAAATAAAATAAAATAACGAATGTGAGGTGTTGTCTGTGTAATGGTAGTGTACACACAGCACAGCACACGTATCGTGGTGTGTCTAGAAGGATAGCTTAAAAATATAGAGGAACATAGAAACTTGAGAAAAGGAGTATAACTACTGTGAGACACAGACACACACTGGTAAGTAATGTTCTGTTTGCTTTGTTATTACATCTCACACAAAATGTGAGGAAGCCTCAGAGCTTTCTTTGTCAAGCCTGCACACAGGACAACATCTGATCATCAACCTTTCTCCACATTTCAGCAACAATATTGATCCATAAACCACAGAGAACAAAATACACTGTTGGCTTTGGAAAAAAAAACTTTCCTGTATGTTGATATTTGTCTCATTCACTTAGTTTCATGTTTTCACATCTGTTACAAACTGAGATGTGAAAACATCTCACTGAGAAGTCTGCAGCATGTTAATCAATGAGACACACAGAAAAGTGTCCTCATTCCAGTTTAATCTGAGTTGTTTCAGAACATTAATAAGTCACTGAAGTTTAGTTTGTAGCTTCCAGCTGTGTGTAGAATCATTTTGCAGATGTCGCAACATCTGTAACTTATTATTCATGATTATGGATCATGATTCAGGATCGGTCAGAACAATTTGGTTTGCTGTCCTCGTGGGCTGCATGAGAAATGTCTGCATATCTACATTTACACAATAACGCTGCAAAACTACAGAAATATATTTAATTCATAAGTGATGAAGTGGATGTATGGTGGTTGGGGAGTATCGTTTGATGCACGTCAAATCTCCCTGATGTGTCTGGTGTGTGTCCTCTCAATAAAAACACTCAAATAGTCTGACACACGCTTCCAGTGTGCGGTGTCCTTAGGAAGTGTTACTAAACACATTCAAACTGTGAAAATCAAGTCAAAACTATCTACAAAGAAAAATATTTTTAAGCAATAAGCAATGTCCACCAATGTCCCTTTTTGTGTCATAATTCAAATGTATTAGAGTTTTCTAGTAATTTAATAAAAAAAGGGAGATCTGTGCTTAAGAAGAAACACCACACTTTGAATTCCATTAGTCTCTATGGAAGAGAAATGGAAGTCTTTGAACATCTCTGAAAGATGAAAGTTAGCTGAAGAAGAGAAGGACATGAGAGACCTTACAATGAGTGACATCAACTAATGGGAGAAGTTGACAACTCTTTGAAACTAAATCTAGTCTAATATAACAAATATAAAGATATGGTTTTATAGCTAAAAAGCTGAAAGTGTATAGACTAAGTTTGAATTATGTTTTTAGGACAAAGTATGACAACACAGTAGGACCAACCACATATAGAGTTCCGTCAGAAGAAGTGTTTTAGAATGCATGAGACCTGACACTGGAGTGTCGGTTAAGAAGTAATTTTGGCAATGAGAAAAAGCACACAGTCCACAAAAAGGCTGGAGTGGCATGACTTTGCCCTGAAAAGCTTACGCAATTGTAATTCCATATATGCGCTACTTCTCCTTCAGTAAGCGCTTTCATTTACCACACCCACAGAGATAACAAAATCAGAATTATTACTGGCAGTCCAATGCTTCCTACTTTACTTTTGCTAAAGAAGATGCTCTAGGCATGTATGAAAAAAGAATAAAATGATGTTCAGCCCCTTTCTCTCTAGCAGACATACATTATGTATTATGTGATTCTGAAAGCTCTTGGAAATCAAATAATCAAAACAACTCTAGACTAATCTAAAAATACCACAAACTCTATAAATTAGGACCTAGTACAATTACAGTTTATGTTTCTTTGGGACAACGTACTGTAAGTGGTACAGACATAAATTAAGAAATAAATATGGGGATAAGAGATTCTGTAGATACAGTAACAACCTTACTTAGCTAAATGAGGCAGTATTTAAAACTTACTCAGACAGCTAAATAACACTGTGATAGACAAGGAGTTGGTTGAGGCTGGATGGTTGAACATTCTTTGGTTGGTGGCTCAGACTGGCTAATTTCCTGAAAGACAGATGGCTCTGGATGAAAAGTCAGCATGGGGTATTTGGCAATTTTTAAGTTAGTGGTAACAATCTATGTCATGTGGTTGAAAATGACTTTTAATCCGCAGTCTCTCTACAGGCTTTGGGCAGGAAAGTTGCACATCTTCAAACATAATTTGTTAGTGTGAGGTTTTCTGCTTTGGCAAAACACTTTTTGTATGACATGTTGCGATTACATCTTATTGTTGTGGAGCAAAAAGAAATGAAGACAAACTATTTCTGGTATACGTCACATTAAAAACTAATAAACATGCATCAAAACACAGAGAGTGACAAAGTGCCATAAAAAAAGCTGTAATGGTGGGAATCTTAGCCGTAGAAGACGTGTTTCTTTCGGACTTTAGGTAAGAGTGCTACGGTTCCATATATTATATATTAGTTTTATAAAGAATAAAGACAAACTGACAAACATTATTTGTTAAATCCCGATCTCGCCTACATCATGTAAAGCCTAACCTTCATCTTTATCTATTAAATAGCAGAGTGCAACTGTTTTCTGGGGCTCTGCATCCAGTAACTTACTGTATGACTAAGGCATGGTAATGAATTCCTGAGGCCCAGAGCATCATATCCACAAGCGACGAAGGACATATAACTTCCACTTATAACTCACCTTTAACCTCACACACACTCTCACACAACCTTCTACAAATTCAGTTTCTTAATAAGTCTCTAGGAAACAAGTAATTTTATTGTCCAGATGTTATAATCCAGATGAGGGAAGGTCCGAGTTGATATAAATGCTGATTTGCTCATTTAGAAGCACAAATCATCACTGGGGGCACAGTAAAAATCGAATGCTCATAAACTTCACGAGCTGCAGCAAATGCTTTGTCATTTCTCAGCTGACTGTGACTCCTTATTTTTGCATTATGATTAGCTAATTTCATTATGTTAGTATTATTATTTAGTACAACGCATTCACACATTGTAAAATTTCAACCAACCTTGTATAAGACGAAAAAAAACAGATGAAAAAACAGCTGAAAGGAAAGAACGGCATTCAACTGTATTGTACATAATAAAGGACTTTGCTCATGTAGTTTTGTTTAAGTGGATGCACGTTCCTCCGCAAACAAAATCATTGAAGCACCCCTTCTAGATGTTACAATTGCCTTTAACATGACAAGCTACATACAAAGTAGCCGAGTGCCACCTAATAATCTGTAACACAGGAGCAACCATGGTAAAAGTGGCCAATTATCTCGGTAGAGAGCAACACACATCCATCAGTAACTAGTAAACACAGCTGCCAGAAGAATGTAGTAAGGTAAAGGATAGAAGGAGTGTCGCTTTGGAAAGGATTCACATTAAAGTTATTGGACGTAGTTTAGAAAGCACAAACCATATACTCTCTTTTATGTTAGCACATAAACCAAGCCATAAAGGCCATGGCGCAAAATGTCTATGATAGCATGTTGTGGTGAGGTACAGATCAGGCGTATCGAACCATTTCTAATGCTGTGAGTGTTCCCAGGAGCACAGTGGCCTCTATAATTGAGAAATGGAAGACGTTTAAAACCAGTCTGCGTTCCAGCACCTGAGTAACTGGAGAACAAGTGGTTTATTTCTCTGGTGTGTCTCAGCATGATAAATGACAGATGTTTAATAATGGCTGTGTTATTGAAACCCATCAGAGCTGCACATTTCATGACATTTTCTACTGAAACCAATAAAAAAAGAAATGCCATTTAAGAAAACAACAAATCATATCTTGGTGGACAAATTAGAAACTTCTGAAATGCTACAAGGTTCAGAGTCTTCCATCTTTCCTGTCACTTGGTTTTTTATTGGCAGTTTTTTTCAGTTATTCAGTCGAAATATTAAAAAAAGAACCATCAAGTTGGAAAAGAGAATATTCATATTTAGCTATTTCAAACAGTTATAGACATAGACTTGATATGTCATCCTTTCAACTTTAGCTCTTTTCTATTTCTGAATCTGATGCCGAAACCTACTTAATATTTTCTGCCAAGTCAATTATACACCTTATTTTCTCAACTTGTCAAGATCTGAATATTTGGGTCATCCCTACTATACATTTTAGATGACATGGAAGGAACCACTATTTAAGAATGACTCCCTGCACTTTATCTGAACCACTTGACATGAGTGTGTTTTTGGTAAATCCAACATCACGGCGTAACAACATACTGCACCTATCAAAAAGTTGTGTGTGTCAGATTGTAAATGCTGATTAGGACAGTATATCATAGCTCCAGGAAATGTCCCCCCTCGCCCCCCCACACATAGTGTGCATTGTAACTGGCCTTCATTAAACAATAACGGATACTACAAATTCTAATATAGTATCTGACTCAAATTTCAATCAGAGATCTAGATTATAAAAATAGAAAAAAAATGTCTAAGAGAAGCTGAATTTAATCTCAGATGATACTAATGAATGATGATACTACAGTAATATAAGTAATATAGAAGTGTGTCTAAATGCCAGTGCCCACACAAAACATGTTTAAATGTGTTTTTATATTAGTATCAGGAATAGGTTTAGTGTGTAAGTGGCAACAAAATAAACCGCGAAACAAGAAAAAAATATATAATGGTATTATACTTGTCAATGTAGCACAAAATGTGTAAGATCTACTGATTTCCTTGATGCTGTGTTTAGCTCTGCATAGCACTGCATTTCTAATGACAGCATCCCCATTAAAGGTAATTCAGTTTGTTAATAAAACACTTAAGGCTTTCTCTTTTAACATTTACACACAATACCACTGTAATTCTGCATGTTTATCAAGGCTCAGCACTTGTCAGTGTGTGTCTGATAATCAGTGGAAGCAGAAGCACCAGCACCAGGTGTTTTCATATGTCAGGAATCATATTTTCTTTTCATAAGGTTGCACACCTTTGTTGGCAGCATGGGAGAAAAACAAGTTAAATGGGTTAAAGAGTAGGCGGCAGTACAACTGAGATCATTCAGTTTGTGAAGTTCTTTAAATGTCGGTGTCTTGTTGTTTTCCTCCTGTGTTTGGAACACTAATAAACAGCAAAACAAAAAGCAAATGAGAGAATAAAAGAGATGAGAGCAGAGAGAGAGAGATCAGAGACCGAAAGCAGTTCATACAATTAAGACAAATGGCCGTAATGAGGCACATGACACCAACTGATCAAAAATAATTGATCTCACATTCTGTCAGTCACTTTATATTAATCACACACTTAGTCAACTAAGACAGATAAGCCAAATCCTCGATCAACATAATAGCTGTTTATTCACAATAATAAGATTGATTATCCCATTTATTCTACAGGTACAGTAATAGCTTATCTAAACGATCACATCCTTCATCAAGCGTCTTAATAGGTCAAAGGACCAAACAAACCACTTTGTGCCCTGTAGTCAAACTTTCCACTTATTGCATTTGGTTGTGGACTGCAATTTCTATCACATAATGCCATTAAGGGAGAGTACAACACTGGTGCACAAACCAGGTAAGGACAAGGAATCTTGGTTTGACATTTGCCACATACAGAGATACTTTTTGCCTAAAATCATCCATCATATCTTCCGGTAATTGTGGTTGTAGAAATGGAAAAATGCTGAGTACAGTCTAGCTTTACCACTGAGCAGCTGAGTTTCTTTTACAGTGAATGAAGAGAAGCGGTACCATATTACAGCACTTAGTGTGACTATAGACTGTAATAGGAAAAGATAAATTAGTTAGCACACAGCAGGACAATTCTTTGCATTGATTTAAAGCTTGCAGATAAACAAAAACAGGTGTTTTAGCCTTGCGCTCAGTGTAAGATAATTCTCTACTTTTATAAATCAGTCTCTTTAGCACCTTACCAACAAAGTATTAGTCCTGTGAACATGTGAAAAAGAAAACACATTTTCAGAACTACAGTCTACAACAAAACAAAACCAAAATAGCAATATATAACTTTTACCTATTCTCTGACAACTAAAAGAAATACATGGTCAAACTGTCCCAAGTCACTGCATTGTAAGACACAGAAGTAAAATACACATGTAATGTTATTAACTTCTGAGGACAATTATCCATTTACATTAGGAGACCTGGCAATTAATGTAAAAATCCTACAGGCTTTGTATTGTAGCAACACATACTCGTGTTTACTGGTTGTAAACCAAATATGAAAACTGGGAAGAACTGGGATTAAAAGCTGAGGGGACAAACTACTATGCAAACCTTTTCATCAGATTATATAGGTAAAGCTTGGTTGTAAATTTAGGTGCCTTGTCGTGCTACAGGCTGATATAGCTGGGTGCCTGTGGCCCCCGAGCATATGTAAGCTGCAGCTACATAGATTCTCTGCTGCTCTCTCTCTACATCATAAGACTCATTATAATTTGAGGAAAATGTACATATATATTCAGTAAGTATGTTTATCAATTAGTATTGATATGAAAATATTGATCATAACGCAAGACGGATTATGTTATGATGTAACACAGTATTTTCAAATCGATATATACAGGATAAAAGAAAGGCAGGTAGGATAGATGGCAGGTGTTTTGTGTTTGGCTGGGTTTAACCCATGAGGTTACTGTTGAGTTTTCCCGGTTATCTCGAACATTAACTACGTGTTGTAATTGTTTAAATAGAATGTTGTAGTATCTCACGGGAACCAAATAGTAATTGCTGGTGTCTCTTTGTAAGTCGCTTTGGATAAAAGCGTCTGAAGGGTAAAGCAAGGAACCAGGACCACTAAAGCGACAAAAAGCTAGATGTTTGTCCAATTTAAGATAAACTTTGTTTCACATGTCAAATATCACTGTGTGTGTCTCCTACGTGATATATTTAATTGAAATGTTTTATCTTAACAATGATTTATACAGGAAAATCATTAAGATTGACAAGGTTGTCCAAGGTTTCGCACCCCACTGTATATTCCCTACAAAATGTATAGTTTTATCTATATTACATTAAGATGTTTTATTATACCTTTGACAGTTCTGCTAAGTTTACTGAATTTTAGAATCACTTGCATTAACAGAGGATTTCTCCAGAGATCTGTGTCCGTTTATGTACCGTCACACACGTGGGCAGTAGTCACGTTGGTAAACAGCATCCCTAACATAACAGGGCAGTGACGCTAAGCTCACACAAGCGTATACACCACATATACACACACTGCAGAGGCAAACCTTGCAATTTCCTTTGAGACAGTTTAGGCCATTCTGTGGACAAAACCAGCTGTCAGCTTTTTAGATTAGTCCTCTGGTTTATTATCCATTTTGTCTTTCGGTTCTCTTGTTCTGTCTGTGTCATAGAAACTGATTGTATCTGTCTCATTCCCTCACAGCAAAAATAAAAAAGGCTCATGTCAGTGTTGACGTCTTTCTGAGTGAATAACAAAGCCCAAAACAGGCATCTACAATAGAGCCCTCTCTTCAGTGCAGATTAAATGTCTGTGTTATCGCACCACAGCTCAGCTATTTTAACACTGAGCATTGAAATGACTTCTCAACAAAAGGTGTGCATCAGGGAGAACTTTACAAGAGGTATTTTTGTAACCCTGATATCAAAACAGCAACTGAGCCTTATTTATATACTTCAGCAGATTCGTAGCATTGTCTGAGGCAATTTGAAGGAGTCGCCTCCTGTTGTTGCCTTTTTCTTCTTCTGTGCGGATTCTCTAGTAACAGATCATAGATTTGTTTCCACACAAGCAAATATTAAACACAAATATGTCACAAAAAATTCAACATGAAAAGTTACACTTTCATTATTGAGATTCAGACTCAGAACAAGTCTTGATACATGTAGGGGTGTATTAAAAAACTTGTCTTGTGGGGTGACCCCAGTATACAGCAGTCAGTATAACTATAAGAAGTAATGACAACTTATTAAACAAGAAACATGGTCACAGGGCCCTCAAGGCTAACTGCTGTGCACGGTGAGTAAAGAGTAGCACGTCTGGTCAAATCCCAAAGAAGAGCGACAAAGCACAAATGTTTGATAATTGGAATGCTGACTATGCTGAACTCTGAACTCAGGAATTACATTTTCTTTTACATCATGTGGGTGGCCAGGTGCCTTTTATTCCTGGGGAAGAAACTGCGAGAAAGAAAAGTGGCAGGAAATTACATAGGCACCTATATGTGGCACAGAGCTGAGCGCTAGGCTGGGCTGTAAACAGCTTTCTAAAATGATCAAGTTATATAAGTTTCTTTCATGAAAAATTATGGGTAAATTAGACTGAATGGTTTTTAGCCAGTCATGTAATGCCAGTGTTTACTCTGGAATTTTACTGGTTCCATAGAGAATTAGCATCTCTGCTACCTGCTATGATTTAAGGTTTGTAGTGTGGAAGCATCTGCGTTTCTCTGCACTGGTTAATCCAGGTTTTCCTTAATTTGTCACCCTTTATTTTGTCAAAGCAAATGGATGGAGTTGTGATGATGTGGACAAACTCCAAGTGCTTTAGGGCAGGGCACTGTATGTTTGAATCTGGACTAATGCTTTATATTGAACTTTATTACAGTGTCTATTTGTACAGTATGTGTGTGGAGTGAATGGCATCATGGGCTTTGTGCACATCGCACTGTTTAGGTATTTGTGGGATTAACAAATTAAAATGGATAACATGAATACAGGACAATATTTACTTGGGGATGACATCCATCTCAAACACTGCTGGATTATTTGATATATTGATATTTAGAAAGTAAGCAACTAAAGGCCCAGGGCTCTTGCCCATAATAAACATGAACTAGAAAGTTCCTGGGGAAACTTTGAAGGTGCCTGCCGCCTTGCGCCGCTGCAACCTAGACCCATCTGCCCAATGCTGAACCTTTGACCGATCTGCCCAATGCTGAACCTTTGACCGATCTGCCTGACCAGAAAGCAGGATTTACTTGTTTTTATATATGTTATGCGTGGTAGGAATCTGCAGTCTTTCCTGTGACCTCATC
>JAUMTR010000002.1:2179768-2191591 GCA_032270685.1 Microctenopoma stevenorrisi | reverse complement strand
CAACCAATGTGTGTCTAAGAGACAGTAGAGTCTAGAAATCTCACAGTCTAGAAATAAATGTGTAAATCAACTTAACAAACAGGAGCAGCAAGGAGCAGCAAAACAATCCGTGTCGACACAGGAACCGTGTCGTCATATTATTATTATTATGTTTCACAATGGAAACAGTGTGTTTGTGTGCAGGGTTTGGTTTGTGCTAAACACAGCATCAAGGCAGTTGTTGGTCTCATCAGCCCATACCTCCAGTTTACTATGCTTTCAGTCTGCCACATGGCTTCTGCCAAACTCTGGCTGAGAGTTAATTAGCTTTTGCTTTTTACCACTCTACCATAAAGCTTCAACTGATGCAGGATTCAGGCAACAGTTAATCTATGTACAGTTTTTAAAGAAATATACTAAACATGCAACACACATAACATAAATAATCTTTATAATACCTTTGAACCAAAACTTCTGTAAATACAAAATAATATATCGTCAAAGGGACTAGTGAGAGAGAGCATGAGAAACTAAAAACCTAAGAAACACTAATTTTTTTTAGTGCAAGCCCTCAGTCAGTCACTAGTAATGCCGTCATCTGAACAATTTATTTAACCAGTCATGCATTCAAGCACTCAGCCAGCAAGTCAGTAAGCTTGAGAATCAGCTAGCCATCATGGCCAATCATGCAGAAAAATAAATAACTGCCAGTACTTCATTCGTATTTAAATACTAACAATAGCTTCATGTTTTCTTTTCTTTTTTTTTAACCAAGGTGGTCTCTTTTAATCAGCTATATGTATTTTTTAGCATACTTTTTAAACACAGTATATATTATGTTTTATTTAAACACACAGACATGCAGCATGATACATTTAAAGTCAAACCCACATGCGTTAGATTGACTGTATATTGATTTACATAAAGTAATTAATTAGTACAATAATACATAGGCATATTTTAAGCTTCTTGGTCCAACTTTGTTTCTGACATTGCTCTGTATTACACGTTTAATAGCTGTGAGTTCTAATGCCAGAAATCAAGTTGGCTTGTCAGAGCAGCTGCATGGATACCTTCAGTTGTGGAGTGGAGAGAAGGCTTCTATTAAAATGCATGAAATATGGTCTGCAGGAGACAAACAGCTCATCACTCAGTGGTAAAGAGCTCAAATTGTTGTCCAAAACCTATAAAAAGAAATCATTGGGGCCCACTGTTGCACTGGCCGACATGCTCCTTCTTTTTTTTATTAATTGATCTCACACATATTGTACTTACATGCTGTAAGAATTATGCACCAATGTATGTTGACCCCTATGTTTTCTACCTCCTGTTCATCTTTTCACCTTGGTGTTTGGTTATTAATCTCAGTTATTTGTTAGCTTGATTTCTGTCTCTGTCTCTTCCTTCTTTATGGAGTGATTTTAAGTTCCCTGTTTTAATGTCCTTATTCAGCCTTTCGTTTAAACTGTTATTTGTTAACTTTTATAATATACAAATTGATTATCCTATACATTTAGTCACTCTGTTTAGCGTTTTTGTTTTCTTTCAAATTCCTGCTTTCATTTTATTAAATATCCTTTACCTTTTCTTTACTTGGTGTTTGAATGTTCTCTGGGGCTGCCACACTATCAAACCTGACAGTCAAAAGTGATGCAGTTTCAACAAATGCCTGCATCCCAAAGCGGGGGAAGTCATTTTACAAACGCTAACACGGCTAATGAGACGGTAGGGACAAATTATGTATGTGGACGTTAAAGGCGTAAAACGTCTTCAAAAAACTCTGCAGGCTGCAGAAGTCATGAGTTAGCTTTTGGGGATTACTATGACAATGAGACGGCCTGGTAGCTCAATGGGATAAGCATCAGACTGGGAAGCAAAAAGTGGCAGGATCGAATCCCAGCCCAGACTCCCAGCTCTTCCACAATACCAGGTGTGTACCTGAGCGAGACACCCCTGCTTCCACTAAGGGGGGATGGGTGAAATGCGGAAGAGACATTTCTTTGTAACATGTAAAAATTAATGACAATAAAGATGATTCTTCTTCTATTAGGAGGGTAAATGCTGGCTCAGCAAAACTGTATATTTTCACCTAGTATTGACACAAGAGGTGATGTGGTCATGAGTTTCTCTAACCCTGAGTAAGCCCTATTCTCATCCACAAAGAGTGTATGGGTATTTATCTCCCTCGTTTTGCCGTGGTAGAAAATGTCACTCACTACCTAAAAAGTGTCTTGAATGCTACCCTAGTACATCAATGGAGTCCCAGATGTTTCCATCAGTGTAAGGGCCAAGGCCTTCTACATATTATGCAGTGTTTTTCATGACAAATTGTAAGGTATCAGACTGTCAATAAGTTTTCACAACATTATGCATAAACACAGATATAAAATTTGTAATATTCAGCAAAAAATACATTGTAGATTTGTTCTCTGTTTCTGAAACTGCAGGAGAGGTGCTGCATCAATATAAAACTATTCAGAAACCTTTAGAAAACAATGAGCGTACCCGGGAGCTGTGAAAGGAATATTATTGACTGGAACACTGCAGCTCTAACAGCAATTATTGCTTAAGTTCTCCTGGCTGCAACCCCTGACATATCAATCCCAGCGCCAGCTTATCGGTGAGGCACGCTTCAGCTGTGTGCATTAACATGCAGAGTTTCTCCCAGTCAGGATGAAAAGATAATTTAAATTCAAAAGCTATTAACTGTCAGTGAAATGCCCACTTTTAGTCTGAAAACTTAGTATTTCATGTGTAATTCATAAATATTCATTTATACAGACCTGTGTTGGGTTAACCATCATAAAAAGCCTAATGGAAGTATAATTGAAATCAGTCAAAGTCAAATGAGAAATGTTGCAATAATGACTCATCTTTAACTGTACTAACCTACTATTAGGTGGTTATCACCAATACATGACATATGGTTAAATGAAGGAAAATCTTATTTATTTCTCAACAAATTCATTGATTAGCATATGACAATAGTGAGTTCCCTGGAAGTCATAACTCACGGGAATAGCCATAAAAATGTCATGTATTTACATTATGTGAATTAATACAAGTATACAACACAGATAATGGATGGATGGATGGATGGATGGATACTTTACTTTACTTTACTTTACTTTGCTTGGCAGACGCTTTTATCCAAAGCGACTTACAAGGAGCTAGCGCTGGGTGTCTGGCTCAAGGACACACCTGGTAGGGGATGGATTAGGAGTCAGACGGGGTTCGAACCCACAACAGAGCATAGAGACAAAAGTAAGAATAATAATAAGAAAATAATATTTTGGATAGATAGGGGAAGCCTGGTTAAAGCTGAAGCAATAGAAGCAAACACAACAGTCTATCTTAAACCTGAGAGACCTGGTAATGGATTTACTCAATCTAATTTCACAATCCAAACTACAGTTCACAAAATATTATACATATTAGTCCCCGCAGTCCAAAATCCCTTTATCACAAATCCTGAAATTTGAAGGAAATGACAGACGAAAGGTCAGAAATCAGAAACAAATCCAACTTGGCCAGATTGAGGCAGAACATTTTCAGGTGCATGTATCAGATTGCAGTGTTTCTGCACACAGGGCACAGAGCAAGGCAACTGAGTGAGGGAAAGACGCAGGTCACATAAACCAGGATTAATGCACATCAGGTGTCTTAAATGAGGAAGTGGCCAACAGTGGTGAGGTAAAAGAAGAGGACAGAGGGGCTATGATGACACTTCATTAGGCCCCTCGGACAAATTACGGCTGAAAATACAGCTGCAGAGCAGCTGAGTTGAAGCGAGACAAGATGGTGAAGTATCATAAAGCAGACAGAAGTAGAAGTCTGTGGAGAGGGCTGCAGGTGTAGCTGTGTCCTAGGGACAGATCCTGATCTCAGTCAGTGTAAGTACTTGGACCTTGCTCTGATGCGAAGGTGGGAATGAAATCCGCTTTGTTGACTGCTGACTGACAATTCCACAGTTAAACACTAGAGGAGTGTTTGTCGTGTGTAATCCACACATGGGGGAAAGGTTGACTAGGACCTGTTTCACAAGAACAACAACAGCAGCAAACTTAACAGTGAACTTATTAACTAATTTATTAACTAATTTAAAATGAACTTCATTTACCGTCTGTATGTCTCTGTGTTGGACCTGCGATGGACTGGCGATTTGTCCAGACTGTACCCCGCCTCTCCCCCGAAGGCACCTGGGATAGGCTCCAGGACCCACCGCGACCCGACTGTGGGTGAAGCGGAAGATAATGGATGGATGAATGGAAGTTAATTTACTCACCACACAAGATTGTCTAGCGCTGTGGTACCATACCCTTGTTAGCATCAGCTGCACAGTATTCTATTGCAGAAAGTAGTGTGTTGCTACAAAAACGTCGAAAAAAAGGCAATTAACAATGCAAGAGACACAGACCATCAGAAAGTCAAGGTGTCTGTGAGTACAGTTTCCTTCCTAACCTGCAGTAAAGAGTTTTATATAAAGTCATAATGTTAGGAATTTCTCCTTTCTCCTTTCACTAAGTAACTGGGGCAAACTCTGACAGGTTTTCATGCTTCGCTGGTCACTTATTTTTATTTGTACAGATAATGTAAGTCTGACCATAAGAAAGCAGAAAATAAAGTCAGCTCCCTTGAGAGTAAAGTTATAGCTAGACATTGACTGATTAACAAAAACAGTAAAAACTCATTCAGCACACAACAGCATATTAGGGTGGATAGAGAGTGGGTATACACTGTTCTGAATGGATCAGAAGTAGGTATCTACTATATATGTGATATACCCGCATATACCCTGGACTAAACAACTGGTTGATCCTGAACTTGACTAAGTCATTGTTCTGTGTTGACCTAACTGAATATAAGTAATATAAGTGCTATTTCAAACATTTTACTTTCATGTGAACAACTGGCAACAGCTGGACCAAAGACTTGGAGATTCTAGTCTGTATTTATATCACATACGATTTCATCTGTTGACTGTCAACCCCAACTGACCCAGAAATGAACAAATTAATATATTGCCAGCTTCCTACTGGCATTCTGCCTATGAACATTTGCCATGCTCTTTAGGTTTTAGCTTTAAAACAGAGCATTGCCTGTCATCACTTTGCTTTCAGCAGCACACTCTCAGGAAATGTTAGGACACACATTTAGCAGATTTAGAGAAACAACAAACACACAGGCTGTTAACCAGATCACCTGAAATAGAGACACAACAGATAGGTCTCTCCGATGACAAAGGAAACCATGACACATCACATTGAGCAAATTATGTTTTGTTATACAGTATATTGATTAAGTATGTAAGTAAGTGAAAGGATGATTGTAAGAAAGCCATAGTGCAAATCTTCTGTTTACAATGCAGATGTGTGTCTGTTCATTCTAATGCTATGTTATGTAGTATTGCTGTATTACCTACTGTATGTTTTTACACACGCAAGGCTTTATTACATCTTGTGTGTAATGGTGTGAAATCTTACATTGGTTTCTATAGTGAGAGACGACAAATGTACTGCTCTGTTTATGAAATAACACAATTTCAAACAACCTATGAAACTGAGAACAGACATTATGTGAATTGTGTTTATAGAATAACTAATCTAAAGCAATAACTAGGTTGCAGCTAGATGATGCTGCTATCATTGTAAACACAGACATTTCCATAAACTGATCATAATTAAGGAATGTTTACTGACTTGACAGAAGTGCTAAAAAATCTATTACATCTGTTGGCTCACGCTATGATGGTCCTGCTACTTACCCCCATAATCTGGCTGTTTGTGTGCATGCATGAAACTTTTCCTTTTCCTTTAAAAGACACGGTTGCCGGTCACCTGATATACTCACCAGTCTGATCGGGTACATGCAGTATTACTAAGAAAACCGGTCAATAAAATCAGATAAAACTTTAGCAAATTAAACTTTTAGCAGAAAGCTAAAGCAGGAAGACGTCCATCTTCCTATCACATCAACGCGTCCTTGAGCATGACCAAGCCAAGTTGGCCCGGCAGCTACACCATAAGTATATAGCAATTGCTCCATCACTGGTGTGTCCTGAATTTCGAGGATCAGTAAAGTGGCTTAAAGGCCCCCATCTCTCACCTATTATCCAGTGAGTTCACTCAATTCTGTGTGCAGGCAATGATCATCTTCTGTGAATATTTTAACACCTTTTCTTTTTGCTCTCGGCTGTCACTACATGATGTTTATGTCACACTGCTCCTCCAACATCCCAAGGCCCCTTCTACAGATTCCCAGAGGGAACAATGCTTTTGTAATCCAGTTTCTCCGTTCACGTTAACTTGCGACTTTCTTAGGTTACGTAAATCTATACAAGTCGAATATTCAGCTCTACTCAGTTCTGCAGAGAATCCGTGAAGGCAGGGGCAAGACTTTATTTTGATGGGAACCCTATGCAGTCAGTCATATGCAAAGACAGACTAGGGTCATACCATTATGTGAAAGAAGATAGTTGAGTTGTACAGGCCATGTACGAAGCAACGAAGAGATTAAATGCAAGTAAATTGGGAAAAGCTGAATAAACTAGTAAAAATTCCAAAATGCCAACCTGCAGCAAAGAGTTTTATATACAGTCATAATGTTAAGAATTTCTCCTTTCTTTATTTGATTTGTTTGTTGTTCAATTAAAGGTTTGTTTAAAATGTTAAGCAGTAACTCTATTACTAGCCTTAAATAAAAACACTGAATAAAAATTGCTTGACAAAACACCAACCATTCATAATTGCTAAATTAGGTTAAAATATAAGGCTCTAAATGATGCTAAATGAAGAACCATTTGGGAGCTGTAAGAGCCAGCTCTTCTAAGGGTGCCAAGCCAAAAGAGCCGAAGCCTTGCAACGAGCCAAACCTCCCATAAGCTTCTGCTATACCTGCGTTGAGAACACAGAGTACATAAATCTAAAAGGTCCCAAACATTATAAAAACAGTGAGTCTTCTCACCTAATGTGTGATTACTGTGTTGCTAAACATTGCAATGATCCCCTGACTCTTTCTCCAGATGCGATCGATATGAACCAGCAGTTTGATGTTGTTAGTGAAAGCTAGTTTAAATTACATGGTATGTCTCCTTAAGGATGATCTTTTCTTCTTCTTTCTCCTTCTAGTCAAGGTTTAAAATGTTATAATAAGTTAATGTCCAGTACCAGTCAAAAGTTTGGACACACTCAGACTTTATGTGACTAGTCGAAAGCTGAATTTAAGATATCTACTACATAATTTTGACTGTCTGTTATGTGAATTCCAGATATCTTGAACTACATTGTGAATAGTCATAACTCTAATTTCAGATATCTACAACTTAATTTCACTTAAAGATATCTCTATATAAACACATTTAAATGACATCCTATTTATCTTTAAGGATGATTAAAAGTAAGATATGATATTACTAATTGATCCTACTGGGACCAGCAGGTCATACTGTTCGAAACAAAGTTAAACCTTATTTCTAAAATGATTTAATTACGAATATGAAATCGTACTGCAAAGAAAAAGAAATCAGAATAAGGTAATACTGCAGGTAGGAGCTGGTGCAACAGAGAAAAATATTTCCCTGCACTAAATGGTAGTTGAAAATACAAGGTTGCAAACTCTAAAGAATTATACACACACTTTTCTGTTAAAATGAGAATCATGAAGAGCAAGGAATGCTAATTTTTATATTCTATTATGCCATTTCATGTTTTTCAATTACTACATTTGTACACACACTTAAACACGGACTGAATTGTGAGCAGGTGTTCCAGGATGAAAACCTGCAGGCCTGTGGTAGTCCTTTGCTTTTGGTACTGCTTATTTTACTAAATAAAAGGTATTTACACAGTTAGTGTGTGTCAAAGCTACACTCACTGCGTGTTCCAGACTTTCCTCAAATTGTCCTTCCAGGCTTGGAAAGCAGCCGAAATAGATACCATATGGCTGCCAATATGTTACAGTTTAACCTGTTTGCGAACAGTTGTTTCCCCATTCTTTTAATGCTGAACAAGAACTAAGTTGTTTGTCTTTTCTTGACAGAAATACTTCCACATTGCAAGATATGCGACACATGCAGTGAAAAAATACCTCGAGGCAGAAGCTCTGTAAAATGTTTCAACACAACAAATAAACTACTGGCCAGTTTTTTGTCATAATATCAGAAAGAGGTACAAGGCCAGAAATATTCAGTGTAATAAGTAGGCAACAATCATAAGTTGGACATTTAGATAAACAGTAGTTATAAGCAATATACACATGTCATTAAGCTATGTCATGACCATTCTGTGGCATTATAATTTAATACCACACCAATCTTCTACCTACTTCTGACCACAATATCTTTCCAAAAAAATAGTCTTGCTGTACAACATCTAGCTGGTGACTGTAGTGTTTCTGAACATTTCCTGTAAATATATGGTTGCATCAGAACATAATTCACAGACAAGTTGTTGAGAGGTGAGGGTTGATGTGAGCCATGTGAGTAGCAGACTACACAGGTGACTCAGACTTCTGGCTACAGCAGACATGTTAATTTGCTTAACAACAGAACAATCACCAAACAAACATGATAAACTAAACATTGGAGGAAACCTCAGTTTTAATGATACACATTGTTAGGTCGTCTCATATTTAGTCTTTAACTGAGCATAAATGCATCTTGTATCACAGTGCTGATGATGCCTCTTTAGTTTCTCAGATATTTGTGAGACGGTTAAGGAAGGTTCTTTTTGGATATTTACCTAATAACTATTTACCAGTTAGTTAACCTCCTTTATTTTTCTACCCTCGTCCTTAATCTCTTTTTTTCTTCTGTCCCTCAGTGTCTATGTATCTGACTGGATTCAGATGCCATTCCACACGTCAGTCGACAAACACAACTGACACTCTCTCTCTCACACACACACACACACTCACAGTAATTGCCAATCTTTCACATCACATTAAAGCATCACATGGTTCAGTACACAGTGACTTCAGATAAACGGAGGAGGGAATATGGTAAAAATGTTGGAGGGGATCAAAGGTGTTCAGTACAAAGGTTAAGTTCTAAGTTTCTACATAGATGCATCACCTTTTTATTTCTGTTTTTCATCCTTTCATCCTATCGCACCCTGAGTTATTTAAAACTTTACATGGCGGGAGCGTGATTAAAGGAAATGTCAGAGATGTCAGTTATGTGGCTTTATGGTGGAAAGCTGTGGAACTATAACCACAGTTTTGATCAGAAAGTAGATATAAACCTGCAGTGATAAAAACCTTAGATTCACTTGGGGCAATCCTGCGATGTTCTGTAATAGCTCTGTAGTCCAGCATATGGCCCCACCCAGAGTTTTTGCACACCTTGTTGAGCTGAACAAAGGGATTTTGTGTGAAGATAAACAGAAAATCAATAAAATGTCAGAGCCCTTTGCTGATCGACTTGTAATTCTATATCTATTTTTGCTTCAAAACTGTATCTGTGCAGCTATTTTAGGTAGATGGATTGACCGTAGCACAAGTTCCAGTTCTCTGCAGAAATTAGAGTGCAAAAGCAAGATATAGTTTTTCTGGGGAAATTGACAAAGATGTGTAAATTCTCTTTGGAAATAGACTTTTTTTTCTTTTGCAACATCTTCCATCTCAGCTACAAGAAAAGAAATTTTGAGTAGCATGCTCATGTCTAACTCCAACCACTCCAGCCGTCTCTCCTGGCTGGTTTTGTAGACATAGTTTGGCTGTGGCTCACAAAGAAGTTCAGTCGCATTAATCAATCTCATGTTGAGACAAACTGTATTGATTGATTTACACTCCCAGTAGTCATGGTTTTAATAACTACATCCCCAACAGTACAGTGTATTACTATACTACCTCTCCCATCGCTCTTTCTCTAGTAGTGTTGATTGTTTACATGGCGCTCAGATCAGTCCCACCACAATGTGAAATATTCATCACTCCTAATGTATTCAATCAATTGAATTAAGGGTTGGTGTGCACTGGCCACATTTTTATCATCTGTGAATCATGTAATCCACAGAGGAGAAAAACTCAACCTGTCGGCTATCTGTTGATGTGAGCACCAAGCAGCCAGAAATAGCAACAGCAGCATAGACTACAAACGATGTAGATAAGGAGCAGCCCTGCTGGTTATACTTTTAAACACAATGTTTTCTTACGTTGGAGGGAAGGATTCGTCATATTGGATGAAATACTAATGTGTCTGTATAAAGACATCAACGTTTTAGCTTTTAAACTCTGTCCAATCTGAAGAAGCACACTGAGGTAAGCTAAAATAATGGTGAACACTGTGAATTAACTTCAGTTATCACCTGAATAATAGCGTGCGGTGAGTTTTGTGTCTGACGTTAGGTGAATGTTATCTTCTCTTGGTGATAATCTGGCTATACCACAATAATAATAATAATAATTTGACTTAGTGATCACATATGCTTTTACTTTGCCTTGTCTATTATTTGTTTTTGGCATTGTGCATAACATTCTAGTACATGGTCAATGTTTACTGTTCTATGTAAAGTTCCACAACAACTTAGCTGAATGTCAAACAAAGATGACATTAAAGCAGCCCGATGAATCAGTTACTCTTGGTTAGCATGAAATCAGATTATGATCCCACAAGTAATCACTAAGGCAATTATCAGGTCAAAATGTCAATTAAGCAAACATGATCTACCATAATCTAATTGCTGTAATAGATTGAAATTATCATGAAGACTTTCTGATAACTGAAGTGAAACCACAGCCTCAACTCTGCCCCTAAAAGAACTTTTGATCAAATGTAGAACATTAATCATTCTAAACTTTTTCTTTTTAAACTAAACCTAACTGCTGTCAGCTTTCACATTTCAGACTTAAATCTTAATATAACTATTCATAATAATAATAATTTGGCAAGGTTATTGTGTGAAATATCTTTTTCAATATAGACTGGTCATTGTTTCCATGAAAATGATGTTTTTTATACAACTAAACTGCAACAACAAATATGTTTTTTTAGGCCACAATAAAAGATCCAATAGCACAACATCAAGTTTTGGTGACTACAGCATTATTGAAATTTATATTTTTATGCACTTAGATCACTTGAGAAAAAATCAACAATGACCTTAGATCCACATACTGGACAGATCTGGTTCTCACACACACACAAATATCATCAGGTACACATACCAGGTAAAATAATGGTGCTTTGAGGGGTCTGTTCCTATGTGACATAAGCAGAACCACAGCATGGCCACGTCAGCCAAAAACGAATTAAATAAACTTACTGTGCCCACAGTCTGGCCCACATATCTTATGTGGCCAAATTTAGACTTATATCCAGTTTGTCCGGCCCAGAAGAAGGCCGCCAGTGCCTGAAGTGGCCCAAATGTTTGGGACATAATCCAGCCCTGGAAAAAAACCTAATCATCGTTGCAGTTTAGTTGCATAGGAATTTAATCTGTAGGGAACAGGGTGGCACTGATGGGTAATTGCATTTGCATGAATTCTAGTTATATATGTGTGTGAGTGTGTTTTAATGTTTGCTATGAGAAATGTCAGTTTTATGAATCATTTTATCACACTGGCGTGAGAGAAACAGGATGACAGGAGGTGTACATGTGGCTGTATGGCCATCTTGTAGCTTATAGGTTTTCCACTCTGTTGCACTGGGAAATCATCCAAAGAGCCGCTGTAGCGCGTAATTACTGAGTGACAGACACACAAGTATTGGCTTGTAGAATATAAGAAAAAGGCAGCCCCAACCACTTGCTGAATGCCTCCAATGCCTCACACTAGAGATGGGCCGTTTGACACCGAGGCTTCGAAGCCTGTTTCACTCTAATGAAGCAAAGTGGTTCGAAACAGTGT
>JAUMTR010000002.1:2131364-2151032 GCA_032270685.1 Microctenopoma stevenorrisi | reverse complement strand
CAGAGGGGTGAGGGGGAGGGGGATTTTAGGGGAGTCAGAGTGTCTGGAGGGGGGGGTGTAGGTGAGGTGGCTGTTGGAGGAGTGAGGGGCACAGGGCACACTGAGCTGGTGCAGGTGAGGGGTGTCGGGGGGTTCTGCCTGTCAAACCTGCAGAAAAAGTCATTCAGGGTGTCTGCCAGCTCTTTGTTTCCCTCAGCAGATTGGCCAGGCAGATGGATGGAAGAGAGGTGCGCATACCACGCTGCCGCAACTTAACAAGTGCTCCTGCGCACTTCCCCCTTCTGTGTCTTCTCCACGTCCCATAGACGACTGCGGCTCCTCCGATCAGTGCCTCAAAGTATTTCCCAAGGTCAATTAAAAGTGGTAGAAATAAATCCGGAGTAGCATGTTCATAGCGGAGCAGCTCAGCTCTGTTGTATGTAATCGTGTTACAATATACAGAAACAAATAAGTTACAAAAAACAAGACGGAAAAGAAAAAGTCCTAGAGAATGAAGGACCGATGCGGCCGTCTGCAGCGCCATCTTGATACACACAGAATGAACCTCTATACACCTTGCCAAATGTTCCTTTTCCGATTAGGTTTTCTTCATCGTACGTAATTAAAGCCATGTTGCCTGCTATTAAATGTTTTAATAATTCTTTTCATCTTAGACCATTTATATCTTAACCATGAAAGACCATCTCCAAGTACAAAAACTTTTATTCTTCATTGGATTATTAGTATTTATTTATATTTTATGTTATATTATTTTAACTCTACTAATGGGAGATTCACAAGAAAAAATACGTACATGATGGTACATTGGGAGGAGAAACTATCAAATCTCCAGTGTTTGCACAAACGTTTGATAGCTCTTCACATCTTTCCACAACTCTCTTTGCACCTATAGCTGCACATGGTAACACCCCTTGGCTTACAGCAATGGCTGAAACTGCAGATGACCTTATGTTTTCAGCCACCTGCAGCTTGCACTGGCTTTCCTTTCTCACTCTCCCCGTCACATTTAACTAGATTTACATACTGTCCGTTTTACATTCTGCCAGTTCAAGATCAAATCAAATTAAGGTTTTACGTGCTCTAGAACAATCTGACCCATGTGATTTTCAGGGAATTCGTCTGCAAAATAAGACATGTTACAATGCATCAGCAATGCATAGTGCACGGGTGAATGTCGGTTAAAATAAGAGATTAGAATATTTGATCAATTTAGTGGAGGCAGACACAAAATAAGATATCTATTACATCACAAATACCAAACGTACATTGGCTAAAATGTAGTACATAAACTTGGTTGGACATTCAATAACATCTCTAAATAAAAAATAAATAAATCAATCAGTTGGTCTATGTAGACATACAGGTACACACCTGAGGTGCAACTCTGATCATCAAACCACAAGACTTTTGCACAAGAAGCACATGTTTTTTTTCATACAAAATGAATTAAAAGAAACTAGACTGTAAAGGTAACCATACTACTTATTGTCCTAATGGTTATTACTCAAATATCTTCTTCCAACATATAGTGTTCTTTTCCATGGATGTGTAATGTCTGAAATAGTCTTGTATTCTTTGTTGAATTCCTCCTTAGTCCACCTGGACCCATCAGAATGACAAAGAGTGAAATCGCTCACCTTAACTAAAATTAACAAAAATGTTTTTTGCCTATTATCTCCAATTCCTCATAGGTTTCATGGCCTCGAAGAATGATGCGATGTGGAGTTTCTTCCAGTATAACTTTATGGTAACACCCAGGTTTTTTGAGAGTTCTTGGTTTGCACTCCATGGGAGCCATTCTTATCTATAAAAAGGGAAAAAAGCACAATATAATAATAAGCCACTAATGTTATTCAAAAGATTTGTATACAACAGTTATTAATACACATACATCACTGATATGTGTCACTGTTTACAAACCTTTATTAATGACTTTGCAGGATCCAAGTGTTTTCCATGTAGTGGAAATTAGCCTGTGCTGCACCTGAAATGCATATATGCTGTAACCTGAAACCTATGCAAAGTGATGTTGTCTACTTCTTACAATAACAGTACTAGAGCTCACAAATGGCAGTAATTTGGTCTTTCCTTACTGAGAAATGCATTGGCACTTGTTGAGATGGTGTCATCTGCAATATAAATCAGACAGTGTCAGTAAACGAGTGCTTTGTGGAATTCCACTACTGCCACAGAAGTCTTTACAATAAACCTGTGAAAATGTGTTGTCTCAAGGTATTACATCAGCTTGACACTAAATACTAACCATATCTTTACATTAAAAGTCACAATATTTTACATATTGTGCAAAAGCTATCACTAGAAAAGTGTACCTGCTTTCTCTGCTGTCAAGAGCTTTTTCACGTTGTTATCAAAGCTCTTTTGAGTAAGCTCACCTTCAAATAAAGTGAAGAGTTAAGGACTGACAATACTGTAGTACTAAGCAGCAGTCCCACATCTGACCTTTGATATTCTTAACATGCACACACATGAACTTATGTAAAAACCTGTTTATCATAGCATGACAGAGTGAAACAGGCTGGTTGTCTTAGACTGAGTCAATTACATAGGTATACATAATTTTAAAATTTACAGTATATCAGCCCAGAATATCATGTTAGCATTGTGAGGCAGTTTCCATCAACAGCACGAATATGCTAACAATGGCATGAAAAAACAGTCGTTACCATTTTCCAACTCTTTCTTAAGTTCCTCGTAGGCCTTCACTTTGTCCATAACCTGAAAAATATATAATTAGTAAATTAATATTTCATAAATATAAAAACAATTGCAGGAGTAAATGAGAAAGAAAAATAGCGGCAAAAACTTACTGCCGTGTCCTAATCGTTATGGTCGCAAGCTGATGACGTCGACTATCTTCCACTCATCCACTGTCACAGATTGATGACGTTTCGTCCTGTTTCGAGGCTGATAAATAGTTTTAAAATGTTTGTATGAGGTCTGACCTAGGACCTAAACTATAAAGCGATTTTTCATTTGTTAAACAGTGTCGTAGAATTTACGCCATTGTATCCCACACTTCAACCCAAAGGTGGCGGCAATGCGCCCACAAGCTGTGTGCCAACCATCATAAAACCTTAAAAGAAGACTAAGTTATTCTGATTTTCCTGATGCCGTTTTTCCTGAGAGCTGACAAAGTTTTTTCTGATACCTGATGCTGTTTTGTCTGATACCTGATAACTGACGGAGTTTTTCCTGAGACCTGACAGAGTTTTTCCTGAGACCATTTTGTACCTACGTCACAAGCCATGCTCACTGGGTGTCCTGACGTACTGACTCACCCGCCCGCGTCACCGGCCCATCACCGTCCTGCGGCCTCCTTCCTTTCAACACCATGCCTTATGGGAGCCGTAACACAGCACTACCAGTCACGGCTGTCTGGAATGAGTCAGTCAATTATTAGGTGTGTCAAATCTCAATTAGTGTTGATGTGGTTCACTCACAACACATAATAAAACCCCTGCTTAAAACACATGATAAAACGATATAAAAACACGCAATGGACAAAGGCCCTAAAAAAACAGCACACAAGTAAAAATATACTCAGATTTTCACACCAGGCATAATAAAATAAAATCCCTTCCATCTGACATGTACATGAAAACATAGCACAGAAGCAAATAAGAATAAAAAAATAGGAGACTATTTTCTTTACATTACCCCTGTAAGATCATTTCTTTGTCCAAGTAGGTTGAGGTTAAGAATGGTTCAGCTTCTCCCTCATCCATCTATCAGAAGAGTGCCTACATATTTCCTTCAACTGCTTCCTTTTCCCTGTTTGGTCGAAAGGGCTGTTCTGTTTTGATTGATATGTTCACACATGTACACACTCACAAATACAATACTGTGATAGCTGTGATAATGTTTTTCTGTACCATGCCATTGTCCCGAAACAATTACGCGTACACATCTTACATATGCACCAGCGTGTCAGATTGCAACTAGTCTTCTTAGCTCAGCATTTAGGGAGTTGTGCTCTGACTCTGGAATTCTGATGTTCGCATCCCAGCTAAATTTGGCAGATACATGTATTCGTCACCTGCGCACCATGAAAAGCATATGTTTTTGTTTTCATTTTCATTCACCGCTGTGATGCTTAGATTTGGTTCCAATTATTCCAATTTAAAAGTTTTAATTGTGACTGTGAAAATAAAATGGTTATAAAGCTGTGCATGTGCAAGGGATCAACGGCCCACAGGATCAAATTTGGCCCTCCTTAAAAGAGGTTCTGTGAAAGAAGGCAGAAGTCAAACTAAAAATACTAACTACTGACAGAAAACTAAAACTACATTTGAATTCAAGATATCATAAGCTTAAAAATAGAACACAGAGCAGGCAATATAAAAATAAAAACACCGTCATTACTCAGACTCTGAATAGACCAATCAGAGAAGAGCTGGTTGATACATTCTGTGGTGAAAAATATAAACATGCACTTTTTTAGTTTAGTTAGTTTTTAAGGAATATATCAGAGACTCAGAAACTTAAGAAAGACTTCAGCCTAACAAAAAGAAAGTTGTCTTGATTCAACTTTCAGACAATTACAGTCAATGCTGTGGAGGAATTTGGGTCCATTGTTCTTCAAACACCTGTTCCAATTTAGACTAATCTCATGATCATGTCAGTCCAGACACTGACTAGGCCACTTCTAAATGTTAACTTTGTTTAATTTTTAGGTACTTTGTTAACTTTGTTAACATATAGATAGACTTATGGGATTGGTGCAACACCGAAGTGTGCTTGTGCTTCAAGTCACAAACTGATGACTTGATTTTCTACTTTGAGATTTTCTTGTACAGTGCAGAATTCATGGTTCCATCAATTATGGATAAAACAAACCAAAACCATCACACTCCCACCAAGTTGTATCATCATAAGATAGACCTTTTTGCTAAACCTAACCCATCTGTATTTACTGGCTAAACCTAATGTGTGTACCTGGGCACTATGCAGTTGTAGTCCATAGTTTATACTGAAGCCAGCCTGCATTATGATGCCATAGTAAGATAAAAGCTGTCGTTTTCAATGTGAGCACTTTCAACAAATGCTTCAATAAGATGTGCACGATGTGTAAACAACCATGAGAAACATTTGCTTCTGCAGAAGACATTTATCATCAACTGGTCTAAGTGTTAGTCTCTATTAGGATTATATAAAAGAAGAT
Organism: Microctenopoma stevenorrisi; assembly: GCA_032270685.1. Lineage (NCBI taxonomy): Eukaryota > Metazoa > Chordata > Actinopteri > Anabantiformes > Anabantidae > Microctenopoma > Microctenopoma stevenorrisi. The sequence goes on along the minus strand of JAUMTR010000002.1, from coordinate 2,145,850 downwards.
GGTCCAGTGGGACTTCAGTGAGCTCACACTAGGGATTTTTATATGAATAACCTTTAGACTTCTTGGGAGAGATCTAAATTGTGATCAGCACATTTATCCTCTGAAAATTATATAATTACCTACTGATCAACACTAGTATAGGACATTTCTCTCAATCTCTCTTTTCATCAATTTGAAGTTCAGTTGTTGCATGAAAATACAACTAAAGACCAGTGGTTGCTCCAAGCTTTATAGTAATTGCTTTATTGTCTGTCCACATACATTAAAAAAAACACTGGCACTGAATGTAGCATGTAAATGTGAATGCTAATGCAGAATGTGCTGGTGTCAAACATTATTGTATGTTTGACACCAGCTGTGATAGAGGTTAGACTTGGATTGAGCTTTCACTCTCCAGCAGTGCACCATCAAATTCCACCATGCCTACTCCACATTAACATTCTTGCTCAAGAACTAAAATGTTATAAATACCTATTGTTTTTCTTAGCTTAGTGTCTGTGTATATGTGCGTCAGTGATGGATGAGAGTGAAGGGCCCATAGTTTTTATGATAAAACTAATCACTAAACTGTCAGTCAACCTTGTTGACCCTGCTTCAGCCTTCCCCTTCTGCTCCCTGCTGCTTCATTTGGTGATCTCTGTATCACACATCTTTAATGCATCTTAAATGACCAGATCTTCTTTACTCCTTATACTTTTCTTGCCATACTTTGGCTCTATAAATCTCCATTTCATTTTTGTTATATCCCTATTCTGTCTCTTCCGTCAAACTCTGTCTTTGTGTCTCATTTGATTAATTTACCACTCCTATGATTTAGAAGAAGGAGTGGTAAATATATGAGCCATCATTTCCTGATGCGTTTTCCCCTGAAATCATTTAATCTTTTAGTATTTCACTTAAAACATTTTTGAAGCAATGGAAATGTTTGTCTTTTGAGGCAGTTCTATGCACTCGAAGCACTTTGTAAAGGTGACAACCATTCCATCCTCAGCTGCATCCTTAGGACATTGGAACATAATCCATTTTGTGCATTGTGTCCCTTAAAAAATATGTATAGGGGATTTTGTAATTGCAAGTTAGTTGAATGACAGGTTTGCTGCAGGATAGGGAAGCTGTTCATAATAGTTTCACCACAAATTTATATTTGAAGATGACTAAAATAATAGTACTTCTGCATTTAGTAGCTTTGCTTTTGCCTTATCTGGATTTTGGCAGCCAAACAGTAAGATTAATTTTAATGCTTATCTACTGGATATTGAACCTACTGTACAATGACTGGTAAACTGTGAGGAATAATTAGTGATCATCCTGAGTGAAAGGTTGACAGCTTCAAATTTAAAGGGGGTCCCTAAATATTTTTTTTAAACCCTGCAAGACCCCATTTACACAGTCAACTGACCCCAATATTTAGCCCTGACATGCTATTGGTTAAAAAAATTTGTATATGTGACTGGTCATTTGATCAAGAATTCATTCTACCTGCAAACACTCATTAAAGCTCAACCCCTTGTTTCCATGTAAATCTACAGCACTGGGTTAGGCTGGTTGTCAAAATAGCAAGTGCACTCTACATATTGAATGGCTTAACTGTTAAAAATTGGAAACCTGGGATATTTCCCTTTCTGTTTTGTTTGCCAGAACTACTGCTTGATGCATTAGGCATGAAATATTTCTGCATGTTCCGGAATGTATAGCAAGAATGGCTTCTGCTTTAATAAAAAAAAACATGATTGACTCGCTGAAAAAAACCCACAAATGACTTCAGCTTAAAAAACTGAAACATCTGTAAACATCAACAAGCAGGAAATTGAGCAGGTTCTTGGCATGTATTTGAAGATGGGCCTAATTCAAATGTCTGGTGTCAGAAAGTATTGGGAGGCAGATACAGCCCTGTTTCTGATGTGATGCAACAGATTTTAATCTCACAAAAAAAACTTGTGACAAAAAAGAAAGAAACTGTAAACTCACACTATGGCTAGATTGGCTAGAAGAGAAATGTCTGCAGGTGGTACCAGAAGAGCACAACTCTGTGGGTGAGATGATGATTCCTTTCAAGGGGAAATTTAGCTCCACAAAGCAATATATGTGAGGGAATCCCCACCTATGGGGGTTCAAGCTCTGGATAAAATCTGGACTTTCTGGCACAACATCTGTGCCATCAAATTGTTTGACTAATAGGACAGTCACTCTCATGTCAACCTTTGCGGGACAAAAAGTCCACAATTAGTTCTTTTGTTTTTGTCTAATTGAGCTGCATATAGTTTTGTTTTTACCATGTGACAAAGGTGTCCACTGTAGTCCAGTACTCCATCTCATTATCCCCACTGATGCAGGCGACTATTGCAGAGTTAATAAAAAACTTCTGAAGGTGGCAGGTCTCACTGCAATAGTTTGTAGTCCATGTTGTAGAGGGTGAAGCGAAAGGGTGAGAGGACAGTCTCTTGAGGTGCCACAGTGTTGCTGACCACCATGTCAGACACAAAGTGCTGAATACGCACATACTGTGGTATCTCTGTCAGGTAATCTACAATCCCGGACACAAGGGAAACATCCACCTGCATTTTTGACAGCTTCTCACCCAGGAGGCTCAGCCTGATGGTATTGAATGCACTAGAGAAGTCAAAAAACTCGTGTGCTCGCCGGCTGTTCTACAGAATTGTATCAAATTGTTGACTTTAAGTATTTTAATTACATGAAGTGTTTCCATGTAATTTCATTTGGCAAGATCAATGTAAGGCTTCCATTTAGTGTTCCTACTATGCTGAATCAGTCTGAATAAATTATAGCAGCTTCATGCAAATGTACGCATAAACTTTATGCACTTATTCACTTAAAATTAAGGTGAACTTCCACATAAACACTGTGTTTTACACATACATACACAATAGTAAATTTCAAATATGCTATTCAATCTCCTGATAAAATCATAAAACAACACAGCATGACAATTTACAATTCAAATTCTTTACTTTACTTTACTTTACTTGGCAGACGCTTTTATCCAAAGCGACTTACAAGGAGAAGACATCAGCAATTACCATTCAGTTCTCGCAAAAGCTGAGATACTACAACAAAGCACCCTGATAAGGCCTAACTCGTCAAGACAAAAACATGCATAGGAATTGTTTAGTGCTAGACAACGTAATGAGTGTGTGCGCAGCTTTAGCATGTCCAAAATCATTGCACATTCAAAGGAAATACTTCCCAGTTTGCATAGAAGTTCCACACCTCCGATCACTACGCCAACGGATATTACATGGGGAGAAATCTATATTTGTCTAATCCATGGTACAGTTAAATGCACTTGCCTTAGCTGTTAGAGCCATGATGAGTCTGGTCTTACCTCCAGCAGCTCCTCCTCTACTGCTAAAGAGCTTCATCAAGTTAGGTGTGTATTTGTCTAGTTCTGCCAAAAACTTGGCTTGAAGTGATACAAGATGTCAATAGGAGAAGTAACACATACTAACTTTCTAGCTTTAAGAGGCTTTCTGAGATGAAAACGGACACTTGGGATACTTAACTAGGCACTTAAAATGTCTAAACCTAAGACTATATCTCTCGTGTGTAACTAGTGTGTGATCAAAAATCTACTCTAGCTTGTTTGTTGTACAGGCACAGAGGAGGAGTGGCTCCGGAGTAGCACTCCTCATAAATCACATCTATCTGTAAGATTCATCACTCAGTTTAGAGTGAGAAATGGTGTTTTGCAGGCTTCTGTGAGAAAAAGAGTAAATCCCTAGATGAAATAAGAGATCAGAGTTATGTGCTGTAGGTGTTTAATCAAAATATGTTGTTTTTTGTTGAACAATGTTAACAGAAGAATTTGCTGAGGTTGATGAATTTCAGGCCAAAGACAATTTATTTATTCCTTTTGTGCCTCTGTTCGACTGAAAGCAGTAGCCAGAGGCATTATGTCTGTGGATTGTCCATCCACGCATCACACTCTTGTGATCAAAATATCTTAATTATACCTTTCTTCAAATTTGGCACAAATGTCTGACATGGACTCAAAGATGAACTGACTCTAATTTGGTGGACAGAGGTCACTGTGACCTCATGTAGATCCCAATCTCATCAATACTATATCTCATTACATTTGGCACAAGCGCCCAACTTAAGAAGAAGAATCATCTGTATTGTCATTGATTACATTTTTTACATGTTACAACATAATTTGTCTTCTGCATTTGACCCATCCCCACTTGAGGGGAACAGTGAGCAGCCACAGGTGGCGCCTGGGGTGTCTCACTCAGGGACACACCTAGTATGGGGGATGGGCTGGGAGTCTGGGCTGGGAGTCTGGGCTGGGAGTCTGGGCTGGGATTCGATCCAGCCACCTGAGCTACCAGGCCGCAAGCATTAACATATTATTGTGAGTCTGAACAGACATTGTATTTACTTTTGTTGTAAAGTACAACTGCAGATCTACAGACCTGATCCGATCGCAAAGGTTAAAATGTTTAAAGAATAGACCTCCTGCAAATATTGGCTTTGTTATATAATGTGTTCCCCTATACATGGATTTATATTTTTTATATATCTTAAAATGGTACTTTTTGGCACCCTGCCTAACTTAATGTGCATGTTGTTCTATCGATTCGCCACTGCTAAAAAAACATAATTGGAGCCTAACTATGTTTGGACAAATTCTGTTACTTTCACCAAAAAGAATATTTACTCTATACGTTTTTGGCTCCAAGCCCCACAGCTGATGAGAGATACTTACAATAGGGACACCACAGCCTAGAACTATAAATTTATATAGCGCTATTCCCTCGGTACATTAACAGAAGATGGAGGGAAAGAACAAAAGGAAAGACATGCATGAATGCAGTGTGAAAAAGAGAAAGTAAAAATTAAAAGAATGAAGAAAGCACAAGAGGAGGGAGAGAGTGTGAGTGAGTGAGATGAACAATGGAACACAAGGGAAAAGACAAAGAGAGAGTCAAAGTTCTTCTAAAGTGCTGCTTTAGATTAATGGCTCATCTCCCAGAAGTGAGAGGGACACTTTTTAGCTCTCAGTCTAAAGAGGCTGGGTCATTAATCACAGTGGCAACAGATGAGACAATGGGCATCGATATGACATTGAGCGTTAGAGCATTTGCTCATACTGGAAGACAGTGTGCATTTCATTACACGGGACAGGTGCCAACCGCCCCACAGAATCATTTTAATAGTTATAACAGCAAGTGCACACAAGGGGAGATACTGTGTTTATCTGACATTTCTTTGACACCTATGAGTAGTAAAATTAAATATAAAAAAAGTCAGTAATATAACGCAAGGACATTTTTCCACTTTGAAAAAGAAGTCAAATCACTGAATCTCCAAAAACTATAGATTTTCCAAGATGAGAGGAATAAAGGTAGACCACAGGGCAGATTAGCCTTGCTTTGCATGAAGACTGAAAGCCTAAATGTTATTTTCTTTTGTTTGATACCATAATCATCTCCTGGCCTTATAATTTTTTATACATATAAAATTAGCTTAAAGAAACTAAATGCAGCATGTTAATTTGTCGACTTTAAAGGTGCTGGCAGTGCTTACAGTTAAGTTCTGACCGGTCTCAAGCTCTGTACCGCATAGTGATCTTCTCATCCCTGTCTCAGACAAAATGCAAATAAGGGTATTACTCCATACGTTGAATTATTTTTTGAGTGCTTTTTGTGAGTGCAACCGATAGAGATGCTCAAAACTATGGTTCTGTAAGGTTTTGAAAGCATGCATTGGATTTGGCTTTGGGGTGACATTTAGTACAAAATCACAGAACTCATATTCCCAGAGGAGAAACATAGCAAAGTGACCCTTACAATTCAAATGGGGGAGAGCCAAACTTCAGGTGACTTCATCTGACGTCACAATGACCACCTTGGGAACCTCTCACATCAAATGAATGAATGCAGAAAATACCTGCATCCAACACGAGTAACATTTCTGTTTCTCCTCTGCACTTGAAAAAGCCTCACAAATAAATTAATTAAAAATACGACTTTTGACGTCTTTGTAGGATAAAGTCTATTTCTGAAACTCTCTTCTGCGTTACTGTTGAACCACATTGTGTACTGGAAGAAAGGATGCTGCTTTTCCAACTAGTGTACATTTATTTTTTTTCCACCTGGTTTCCTTAGATATCCAATTATCAGATTTTGGAGTACAGAGCAAGTGATTTGCTTCAGACCTAGGGGCAAACCTCAAACACATTATAAGACATCAGAGGGAGCACGGAGCTTTGCTTTAGACCTGATATGCACACTTATCACATTACCAGTTTCTACACACAAACATGCACGCATCCGATTAGAATTTTATCATCAGTTGTTAACCTAAATTCCTTGGTGTAAATCTAAATCTTAATCAGGATAACTGCGAATTTCATTGACCCTAAAAGCTACAATTATAGTTGTGGGTTTGTGCATAAGCATTTCATGGGTACGAATGGTATGGCTAGTAACAAATGTAAAATGACATGGACAAAATGGCATGTGAGACAACTGATCATTTTAAATAAAAAAGCACAGAATTATATATGTCTATATACTGTGCTGTATAGGATCCTTAAAGAATGCTGCTCTAAGACCTTTGCCTTTTGGAACTCTACGAAACCATTATGATTACACTTACACTCAGTCGCAGGTGCAACTTAAAGCACCAGAATAACTTGAAATTTCAATAAATGTTTCTATTTTCAGAAGTTGCCTGTGTCAACTAAACAATACATAAAAAACAAATGTCTATGAATGACTTCTAACAGCATATACTGTTAAACTTCACTGTTGAAAAATGACTGATGTACAACAATTTAGCATTAAAATGTATTTATTTATATTGTCTTTCATATTTTAACTCAATGTTATTCAGTACTGCACACCTTTAATAAACCTAACTTACAAAGTTAAGGATGCCTAAAATTAATAAAAGCAATTGCAATATGCAAATCTATGAGGTCAACAGTTTTTAAGTAGGCATTTCAGGATTTTAATTTACAAGGTATAAACCCAACGGCAACCCCAACCAAAATGAGAAACAACCATACGGTGGTTAATAATTTTGGCTTTGTCATTTCTTTTTTGTTTGAAATCAGTGCATCAGTAAAATATAAAAAAATGGATTATGATTCTTTGTTTTTTAGTTAGTAAATCAAATATAAACCAATTTAGTTGCGGCCACACAGTGTTCCTACACTGTAGTAAAAGATATTTTCCACTTTTTTAACTGAGTTTCAGATGAAAATCATCTCTGGAACATCGCACCCAACTAAATGTGACGTCAGCTCATTAGAACAGTGTCCATAGTAAAGCCTGCCTGCTGCACCATTTAGTAATTAATAAAACAGCCTCCTTTTACTTGACAATCTGCTCCCTTTAGGAATCCAAACATGAAAGAAGCTCAGGGATGTGCTCCATTGGCTCTACGCCAGACGTCATCATCCCTTCACATAGACTAAATTAACATATGCCTCCATTCGCAGCATTCAGGGTGGAAATGAAAATACAAACGCCTGGCCCCTAATTTATTTATGAATGTCCTCACCCTAGTGACTAACAGATGCTTTGCTCAGGTACAAAACAAATGTCTGTTTGTGTGCAGTTGAGTGTGTATGTATTTGTGAGCGTGCCTCAGTGCACAATTGTAATCAGGTTCACAGCTAGCATGCATATCCAAGTTTACATGGATGCCTGCATTTGCATGTCTGCAGATGTGTTAACAGGAACTGTTTGTAACCATGGAGTTTTGTTCCTGTGTTTTCATGAGTGTGTGTGACAGTGTATACTATATATATACACTATTTGTTTATGCATGTAAGAGTAGCTGTGCATAACTTTGTTTATACCTGTGCTATTATGTGTGTGTCCAAGCATAGTTTGCGTGTGTGCATATCTAATATTCTACACAACTGTTTTATCCTACAAAGCAGAGGCATGTAACAGAACAGGTGATGGTGCTCACTAGAAATATGTAATTTAAGGTTTAAGAAATTAAGAAACACTAATAACAGGAACATGTACTAAATGCACATAAATACATGGTTTCATTTTCTTAATATGAGCATGAGAGAAGCATATCAAGCACTTCCACTGTATGTTGGCCTTTAAGGTTTCACAGCAACCTGGACACGCTGAGCAGCAGAATGTAAACACTTTGCTGTTTACTGCTAGTAGAATATGAAATGATTTGGAAGAAAAAAAAGGAAAAATAGTGAGAGGAAAGTTTGCTCACAAAAAAATCTTTGTAAAGAAAAAGGGGATGTTTTGGGTGCACCGGTGTTTCAGGTGGTGGTGCCTAAGGGCCTTCGGGCTGCGGTTTTGAGAGCCATTCATAACAACTCAGGGCACCTCGGGGTGCATAAAAGTTATTTATCCGTCCTCAAGCATTTTTTCTGGCCGCGAGCCAGGGCGGACGTTATGGTGAACATGAATGCGCGCCACGCCTGCCGGCCATCTGCCAAACCGCGCCAGAGGGATACTTTGGTGGACAGGGGGTCGGATGGGACTTATCATATTGTTACACCGGGTCACCGGCGGGCATCTCGCCCCTGTTGTGTCAACCTCCTGAAGCCTTGCTATTGCCGCCCCGTGAGTGGGGTTAGTTTGGATTTGGTCGCCGACACTGGTGGGCCAGTGTTCCGTGCTCCTCCGCCTTGGTGAGGGCGCTTGGCACTGAGTCTGTGTCTTATGTTTTGTGTTGGTGTTTGCTCCCTGACTCTTCTCCTGCAGCTTGCCTCCTACTCGTCTAGTGCCTGTCGGCCTCTCGAATATGCTTCTTTGGTGCTAGGTTGCGGAGTGCGGACATGTCTGGGTGGGTTTGATGCGACTTGTTGGGGAGGAGGGGGGGTGGGTGTGTCTAGGGGTATATTTGTGGTTTTGTTGTTGGGGTGTGTATGTGTACATTGTTTCTTTTGGACGTGGTTCTTTTGGACCTCCGTCATAAGGGGGGGTTGTAAAGACCCGTGTAGGTGAGGTCGTGTTTGTGTTTGTTTTTGTTCTAGGTCTTGCCGTGATTGATTGCCAGTGTGGGATTGCCTGGTGGGCGTGGCTGCGTGGTGAAATACCGGTCGCCTTCGGCCTCTCGCTCTCTCTCTTCCTACTCGGATTTATACTCCATCGCGGCTGGTTCGGGTCGGGCTTAGGCGGTTCCACGCCCGTGAATTGTCCGACATTGCATTGTCGATAATGCAATGCTTAGTGAAGGCGAAGAACCGCGTCTGCCACCCGCTCAAACAGTGCAAAAAATCTAGATCGCTCTCACTTAACGGCGGCACCAAATGCAGGCATGCCGACAGGTCACGGCTCCCATGGTCCTCCACAGGCCCTACACGAGCGCGATCCAAAACACGCAGCTTCGCCCGCTCCACCTCCAACTGCAGCTGCAACAATTCCCTCTGCTTCGCAAACAAGAGCCCAACCGGCTGCGCGGACTCAGACCCCAACTCCGCAAGCGCCGGGTCGTCCCGCAACATCCCCATCCGACACGAAGACAACATAACCATCCGCTTCAACTCGTCCTTAATTTGCCCGCCGCAGAACCGCATGAAGACTTGGTTTAGCTTAGTTAGTGTTGTGTTGGGTAGTTAGGGGGACCGTCCAGGATGACTGGGGTGCAGGTTTGGTACTTCATGGCTAGTTTGAGTTTTTTGCGGCGCCTAGCGCTGGTGGGTTGGATGCGTGTAAGAAGGATCAGTTGGTTGCGATCGCTCAGCACTATGGTGTTGTGTTGCGTGAGGGTTTGCTTAATTATGGGCTTGACTGTATACAGTAACCTTATGTATACTTGGTAATGCAAATTACAACATCTTGATTATTTAATTTAGCCAAATATGGACTGAGTTATGATTAAGATAAATGTATAATGGAATCTTGACAAAATAAGGACAAAAAAAGGTATAAACAGGTTAGCTTAAATGACACAGCATATAACGAGTAAAAAACAAAAACATATTTGTGTCCTAGTTATACATTATAAAACACAATCACATGACTTTCTGTATATCATTACATAATCATAATTTATTAGTATACTCAAAGGTATCAGCATGCATAATACATTTGCATGATTGCGTTTGTTGATGATGATGCTGCACTGTGCTACATTTAATGCACAATGAGGGGCTTGGAGAGGCTTCTCATTTTAGACAGTGGACAGACTCCCACCCTCCTTTGAAGCTATATATTCTTTAGTAATTCATTTTGAAACTGGCAAATTATGCTATGTGGGGCCACATGACTCAACTTTGTTCAGATGCAGTTTTGTGGACCTCTGTCATGCTTTCATGTTTTTTTTCTAAACCGGCAACCTTTCTAATCAACCTCTACTTGTTTAGACGTCTCTTTGTGCTCACGGTCCTTGTGTCAAGGACAATAACATTTAACCTGTTAAGTGAGGCCTCTGGGACTGAGACCTAACTCATATTGATGACATTTGGGCGTGTTGGGATGTCTTTTCCTAGGGACCTTGAAGACTTTCCACTTGTGAACGTTACACTTTTTAATACTGTAAAAGCATTAAAGTGTTAAAACTTACCTCATAAGAGATGGCAACATGATCAGTTCAGTAAGCTTGTTACGTCCCGGCTCGTGGGGGAAGGGAGGTAACATAAAAATACTCTGATGTTAAGAGTTAAGGTTGTTTAATGAACGTAAAGGGCGGCTTAAGCGCATCAAATAACAAAAAAAAGCGCGGACACAGTCTGGATAAAACTACAAAGCTAAACTATACAAAAGGTTACCTAACCTAAACACAGTACAAAACAAAAAACCAATGATTCTATTAAACAAAAAAAGGGCTCCTAAACGAGCAGCAAAACAGGGTTAAAGACTAACGATAACTAAGGGAGCAGTTTTCACTGATAAACAAATACTATAACAAGTACAAACACGTATGCCAAAACAAAACTAAGCCACGAGGCTGTAACACAGTTACTGGAACCAAAAAAATACTATATAGACACGAGGCCACAGTTCAAACACAGAAAACACGAGTGTAAGTATATCAAGTGGTCGAGACGAGAGCGAGCTGTCCATAAGGTCAGTCGCTGCCGAACAGTCAAATCCACGGGGTATTTATCTGTGTCAGCTGACGAGGTAACGAGGTGCAGCTGCGAACGCGGAGGGGGCGGAGCCAAGCCAGTCCAGCACGGGGGCCAGCCGCCGAGGAGCAGAGCCACGCCCACAGGTGCACCGAGAGGGGAGAGAGAGGAGAGGGAGAGAGAGAGCACACACACAACACGTCTGGGGCCGTAACAAAGCTCCAGGATGTTTTTTGTGCAGTCAGTCAGGAATTCTTTAATTGATAGACAAGTGGAAAAAAAATGTATATATATCTCCGTTCTGTGCACAAATTATTGTTTTATTATTTATTGTTTTTATTATTTGCAACAACAGGAGATGTTTCTATTGACATGACACTAGCTGAAAGAAATAGGACTTAATTTTGAAGTCTAGTCTTTTATATTACTGACAGAAGTATTGTCTTCAGACTGATTTTGCTCTTTAAAATGTGGTAATAAATGACAACACATCAAATGTCAGCACAACCATTGTAGCGATTTATCCTATAACAATGACTCAAATCTTTATGGCAGATGGGTTGCAGGAACGTCACATCAGTGTCTTTAATTACATCCTCATCCACCAGGTGGTGTGGCATCTCCACAGGACACACACTGATGGTTCCCTGGCCCCCTTTACAATGTAATTTATCCAAAAGGCAATAAGCCTTCAAGTGCTAAACACAGCAGACATTGAATTACCTGAGATAAGATGACTCAACACAAAGCCAACAGGCAAAATACAGAAACAAGAAGATATGCCCAGGAAAAGGGCAGGACTGCTGCATCTATTTTGACTCATCCAGAATTTCTGGCTTCTAGTGCAATAGATTCTCTAGAAAATGCTCATTTAAACCTTTCTGATTAAGGAAACATTTTACTGAGCATCTACATGTGTGTAAGCCATGCTGTGCTTGACATTCATTCAGCTGCAGCAGCCAGCTGGGCAAGCGCTTCACAGGGGGAGCCGCCATGCCGTGATCAAGGCCTCTTAAGCGGCGGCTGTTGAGAAGAGACGGGGTGTATTACTCAATTTCTCTCATTGCTCTCATGTTTCACAGCTTTATGGGCCTCTTTCCCACTTTCATCTTCAGCTGTGGTCAGAGTAGAATGCAGAGGAGATTAAAACTCTAATGTCCCTGTGGGGCAATTTGAATTTTAGACAGCACTTAACAATAAAAAGACTATCAAATTGTGTAGAAGACTTAAAAACATACCTATTAGGTAGGCAGTTGCAGGTCTCATATTATTTTTACAGAAGATAGAATTTGATAGAAGATTACAGAAGAGGAGCAGCTTATTTAGGGAGAGCAGAATACATTACCAAAAGTGACAAAATCTAGGCGTGGGGATGTTTTCATTTTCATTCAGTACACACTAAACTGTAACATTTTAACTAAAGTAATTTCTTTCAACTGCTCTTTGTTCGGAGTTCGGTCTGCTCTGAGCACTCTAGGAACATTGAGTAAAAAGTTAAGCAGAACCTTTGAAGTCACCAAACTTTTAACAGTAGCACTGTAGACAGGCAACTGACTACAAAACATTTTGATGAGTAAATAATGTAATAAATAACTAAGTAATCTATCATGGCTGTTCTTTAACAAATAAAGCAAACCTCTCCTGGGTTTCCAAGACCATGGGCACAATTTTCACAATCTCCTTTCTTGTAAAGGAGAACATGTGGTCCACCTTCTGTTTGATGAGCTCCGTGTCTTTCACTTTCTTTTTATTGCTTCCACCAGGACACATTTCATCTTCAATGAACCAGTGTATGTATGTATATAGTGTGTAACAAAACAGTCAATATTAGACCCCCCTCAAAGTTATATTAATATATCCCTAGAATCACAGGACGAGGAGAAGGAGTTGCAGCAATCATAAACTCCAGCTTATTAATCAACCCCAGTTTAAAACAGTTATAGTTCATATAGAGCCTCACTATTAGTCTCTCAGATCCAAACTGAAAAAAGTGTGTTACTGTATACCGTTCTCCTGCCCTTACTCTGAGTTTTTAATGAAAATATTACAGATCTGATTTAGTTCTTAGTACAGACAGATTTTGGTATGAACTGTCTCAACACTGCATGTAATTAATCAATTAAAAAATAATTTAATTAATTAATGGTGGGAACCTTAATTAATTATTTGTTAGAGTCGATTGGTTTTACTCAGCATGTAAACACAATTTCACAATTTGAATCACTCTCAATCTTGTTCTGACTTAGTAGAAATTAATCACCTAATATTGTCTTACAAGAACTATTTATTATCCGACGATCACTTTTGAATTTACTATGGGTGGGGAATACATCCCCTAAGCAAAAGTTTGGTGAATTCCATGAAGGCTGATTACCTGTTAATGTAACAGGCTAAGGGTAGAGGAGAGACAGGTTACAAGTGTAACAAAATAAAAGCCAGGGGCAGGAAGAAGGAAACCCTGCATGACACGTTCCTCCTCGCGGTGCAGAGGTGTAAATGGAGAGAGCTGTGGGTAATGCATGCTGTCAGGCAATAGATAAGATAGATAAGACTTTATTGATACCACATCGGGAAAATTGGTGTATTACCACAGCTCCAGACAGAACAAGAATAACACAACACAGTACCCCAGCATAAAAAAGAAAATCAATTATATGAAACAGATGAAATAACGAGATAAAATATATGAAAAGATAAGATATATGTGTTAAATACAATGTGTGCAAGTTGTCATAATAATTATCTGCTACATGATCTACTCCACTGCTATGTGCCCTTTAGTAGTGAAAGGGCACATAGTAGCTGATGCTGTAACAATGGTACATTTGCATTGACTGAACTGCCCAATGTGGTGCATGTGCCTACCCTCCCCTGTGACCCACTGGCTGGTTTTAACAAATAACTACAGTTGTCAAATCCCTCTTTCACCAGCTACGACTCCTGGCTAAGGTCAAACTCTTTCTTTCCTTCTGCAACTTTGAGAAAGTGATTCATGCTTTGATTACTGTAATACACTTTATACAGGAATCAGCCAGTCCTCACTCTCTCGTCTTCAGCTTGTCCAGAATGCTGCTGCTAGGCTCCTGACAGGGGGACGCAAGCATGACCACATAACCCCTATTTTATTACCCCCTATTCTATTGAAGCTAGAATGTGATCGAGCCTTTGCAGTAGCTGCCCCCAAACTATGGAACAGCCTCCCGCTCAGTATTCAGAATGCACCAACAGTGGCAATGTTTAAGTCTCGCTTAAAAACGTATTTATTCTCTTTGTCTTTTAAACCAGCATGAGTTTCTGTTGTTGTTATTGTTGTCGTTGATTATGGCGTGTGTTATATATGTGTATACGCATACTCATATGTATGTGTGTGCATATATATCTTGATTTACCCTTTATTGCTAAAATCACTGAAAAAGCTGTGGCAAAGCAATTGTGTGACCATTTGCGCCGAAACAATTTGTAT
>JAUMTR010000002.1:2111735-2123133 GCA_032270685.1 Microctenopoma stevenorrisi | reverse complement strand
GAGATTCTGTGGCGTCTGGACAGAGAAATCTGGTATATCCTCAGATTTGGATTACAGTGTGTAAAGCTATTGAGTTGACATTGTCAATTGTGTTCTACTGGACCAGAGTGTGTATTAATCATTTTAAAGTTAGAAAGGTTGTCAATTATAGTAGTTGCTGCTCAATGTCGTGTTGGTTATTAAACATATTCAAGAGGTATTGGAAAGGTATTAAATTCAACCTGAGGATTTTTGTATATACCCTGTCATAAGTCTTTGGATTTTTTCTCAGTGCTGCAGCTTTTTTATCCTTATTTTACTTGCCGTTGACAAACTGGAACAAACTGAACTCCAACTTTATCATTATTGATTACCCAATATCTGTACACAATATCTGAATAGATCATCTCATATGATTTTTTGACATATTTATTTATTTACTACATGTTTATTTCCAATGTTATTTGTAAAGTTATAAGGCCAGGTTGTAGCAGAGCATGGCAGAGCAGGGACAGTTGACCGGTATTGAATCTAATGGCATGTCTATCTAAGCTATGATTGTTGTTCTCCACTCTTCCCTTTACTGAGGGAGGCGGGGGGGAATTGTAGAGTTTTAATGGCCACAGGAAGAATTCAGTTCCTGTGATGTTCTGTGGGGCACTTGACATTGATTTGTCTCTGGCTGAATGTGCTCCTCTGTCCAGCCAGGACACTGTGTAGGGGGTGGGAGGGATTGTCCAGGATTGAGTAGGAGGAGGACAGATTCAACAATAAATACACACACATATTTGTACTCCACTACTTTAGTACTGTACTCTGCGCCCCTCTTGCAGACTGTATACCCTCATGCTGCCCCATCCATTGATACCATAATTAACCCATTACATTTGCAGTGACTGACCCGTCCATGTGGTGCATGTGCACCCCCCACGTGACCCACTGGCTGGTTTCCCTTGTGTATTGTGTGCTCCCCACCACAGGCCTGCCTGCCTGTGTCCATACAGCGCGGCATGGCACCTGGCCCAAACGCCCCACGTGGTGCACCCCATCACGAGGCGAACACCCTGGCGCAGCTCAGATCAGCTCTCCCACGCAATTGCTGCAGTAATTGCTAAATCTATTTCTAACTTGATTAACCACTAGTTTAACGTGGAGCATTTCAGTGTAAGTGCAGATGCAAAACTAAAATTTAAATAAAACATTGTGAAAGGTTTAAAAAGCAGCCATTACATGTTTTCACTGTGCGAGAAGTGATGGTAGTCATCCTGCTCATCAGGGTGCCAGAAGCATAATAGCATTGCTCTGCTGTGAGGAACTAAGACAAATAGGTCCATCATCTTCTCCCTTTTGCCTTTAATGCGTTTATGTTGCCTGACATCTGTGTTTCACTGAAATGAAACTTCCATCTATCCACTCTACCACAGAGACCTGACAGATGCAGTCCTGCTAAGATCCTTACCCTTCCAGCAGGTTCTTCTATCTCTGCAGATAACATCTAATGCTCTGATACACTGACTGTTGGGTTCTCAGTTACCTGTATGTCCAAAACCTCTCTTGCACAATTACTCTTACACAAGTGTGCCTGGATAATCAACTCTGGTAAAGGTTTTAGTTCATGCTCCTGAAAATGCATACCATGCGCTTCGCTGCAACTTCACTGCTGTCTGCAGATCATTCAATGGACTTCTCAGTGACGAGTAGATTTTTAAACTGTGTCCAATCTATCCAAATCAAGACTCCAGATTATAGGCACGTCTAAAAGCCACAACAAAGTATGCTTTTATTTTGTTATTGACTATAGATAGTTAGGTAGAAAGCATTGTGTTACACTATGCCTTCCTTGACATTGATTTACATGGATAAAAATGCAACAAAGAGTGCACCAGTATTCAAATACAGTATGTCAGCATTTCTCAAATAGGGATATCAGTACTGCTGGGCATACTTTAATGAAGAACTGAATTGTGTGCATAGTATTTTTTTAATTTATTATTTACATCATATTTGAAAATGAGGTCTATTAGCAATTTATTCATCAACACAATAGTCATCCTCAGTCAAGATAAGAGTCACCCTGAGGTAAATAGGAAGAGAGAGGAAAAAGACACAAATAGAAAAAGAAGCAAAGACACAACAAGAGAGGAGAGACAGAGAGAGCCACACACACAAGCACAAAAACACATGGAAAGACAGAGAGGGGCAGAGCTTTAGAAGGCTGAATAGATCGCTTTGAGGTGAGGATTGAAGAGAAGATGGTTTTTAGCTGTGAGTGGGCCAGATCTCTGGGGCTGCATCAAGAATCAGCCTGTCTGAACTTAACTGTCAGCCAGTGAGGGATTACAGTGGGATAGGTCAAGGAAAGCACACACACTCTAAAACGAGGTGTCACATACACAACACATTATCATTATTATTATTAGATAAGGAGAGGACACACATACCAAGATTTGGCACTGATTTTTTAAATTTACTGCATGGCCTTACAATGGGCTGAACATGCTTTTAAGATATGAACCAGAATGTCCCCTGAGGTCTTTCAGTGGGTGCAGAATAAAATCTTCTGGTGAGGCAGCTTTTAGCTCTTGTGCTCCGAAGATGTTGGAAGAGCCAGCCTAAAGATTTGTGGAAGAGGAAAACACTATTAAATTTAAAACTAAATATTTCTTGACTCAATACATCACTCTATCTACAGATAATCCTAATTATTTTTGTGATACTGTTACAAAATTGGCATGGGTTCGTCTTCTTTTGTTTTATTGTAAATATTTATTTGGGGTATACAAAATGCAGCTCTATACTTGCTGTTTGGGTAAAGACCACCGTGTTCAAGTGTTCTAACTGCTGTTTTAACCCTCCTTCAGGTCAAATTTGGCTGATTTGCAACTTATGAATATTGTGTTTTACATCTGATTGCCTCAAGGCTTTATGATATCCTCCACCTTATGTACTTGAACATATAAAAGAGATAATCACCACTTTCATTGAATCTTGGGTGTCTTATTCAATGTTGTTACACCTGTGGTTCCATGTCAAAAGTGACTGAATACACAAACACACATCATGCCGTGTGATCCAAACTCCTGATGAAACAATGTTTTATATCTTCACGCAGACTAGACAGGTGTCTGTTATGTGAACCTATCTCTTTCCCGCGCTTTTGTGCCTATCCTCCACGTAAACCACACCTTCCAGACTAATCAATGTATCATCTTCACACAGACCCCATTTACAGTACATAGCGTGATGTTTGCCTTGCATTCCCTTTACTTTGAGCACAATAAATAGGAGACAAACCAAGCGGTTATCTGTCAAATAGTTTCTGGTCCAGGTTTTTGGACATGATGAAAAGGGCACTGAAATTGAACCAAAGATAGAAGATGATGTCTCAGAAATGAAAGACAACACATAATGTGATCGAGACTTTGAGGAGATCAATTAACAGATGGAGAGGGTAAGGCACCTGAAGAACAGGCACCTGAGGAGACATTCCAGTCCAAGTGTGGATGCTTTTCGTCTGGTCTTCACTACCTCAGGACAGAGTAGGTAGAGCGAGAGTGGCAAACATCATAAAGATGACACCAGTGCCAAAACGTTAAACACTATACACGCACAACTTCATGTTGAGTATGGTCTTTAGTTTTTCCAATTGTTTATTGCATTATATATTCATTTTGTAATATTTTTTTAGTGCCTATTTGCAGTTATTTTATGTGTAGTTCTATAACTTTATGTTAAACTTTATTAATGTGAAACATTATTAACAGAGAATGTTGAAAAAATATTTGGTGGAAAAAATGGTTTTTAAAATAATTTGAGAGCTGTGAAAACAGACATGTCAATTTTGATGGGGAACACCAAAGTAAGGGGTTGGACACGACAGGAGGGTTAAGATGAGTCAATCTGACAGTAGCATTTAGCAGCTTAATTGAAAAACTGCACACGCACACACAAACATTTATTCACTATCTTGAACACAAGGATTTGAAAACATGTTTTTAAATAGCCAATACTGGGTCTTCAGAATAAAGAAAATACATAGGTTGGCCCATATATGAGCTTCTTGGCTTGTTTCCATTGTTCTTCAGCTTCACTGTAGGAATTTTAGCTAACAACAAACCTTTCCATTACCTCATCACATCAAACATCACTTGCCTGTCCCACTTCTTTCTCATTTTACTTCACATAGACAAACTCCCAGCAGCTTCTGAGGTGAATATTTCCCCATCTCCCTGTTTGAACTTTAACACGCTCACCAGTAACCTCAAACAGAAGCTGGACGATGTCATAGCAGCTGAACCAACAGCCAGTCTTTGAACGAAAGCTTCCCAGGGTACTGGTCTTTAACACAAGTGATCAGAGTGCTCCAAGTCAGAGCATTTCCTCTCTTGTCTCCCACTGAGCCGTCTGCTTTGATTGATGAAGTCACTTTGACCCTTTGTTAGGTTCTCAAAGACCCACTTCCCTTCTAGCTGTGGGCAACTTCCCTTCTGCCTTTCTCTGTCTCTGAGCTTCTTTCTCTGACCCCCCACCCCACTCTCTTCATTTGGCTTTGGGGTGACATTTTTTTCTTTCTGTCACTTCAATTTTCCCTTTTACTCTGGCTGGGAGTGATGCCTCTCTCTTCCCTCTAATCTCCTTTCTCGTGTTGGTTGAGGATGACATCCCTCTCCTTCTTTGTGCCCTTGTCTCTATCTTGTGTGCTGCAATGTCTTTCTGTTAATTTAACATCCTTAAGACCATACTGCCACATGCTCTGTCAACTCTGAGTCACGACTGATGGTGACCCTTAGGATAAAAAGTGCAGAGGACACAGCTTTCACTAGGACATTTAGAATGATAAAATGATCCCCTCGACAAGGTATGTTTAAAAAATTAAGTGTGTCCCACATTGTTGGCAGTTGTCAACAACTTTGGTTCAGTCAGTTGAATCTGTATATAAAGAGAAACAGAAGTCTCCACAGTGTGTTCCAGTGCCACTCTTTGACCCACATGAATATGCCATAAGGCGATGAGACAGTCAGCCTTATTGCAAAATGCTAATATTGTGGTGTTTGTGGTGGCCAACCACCATTTGGACAGATACAAGCGATAGGTACGGTCTCAGTTGTAAGTCAAAAGTAACTACACTCACCGGCCACTTTATTAGGAATACCTGTCCAACTGGACGGTGACGCAAATTACTGATCAGCCAATCACATGGTGGTAACTCAAAGTATTTAGGCATGTTGACATGGTCAAGAAGAACCAGTTCAAACCAAACTTCAAAATGGGAAAAAAGGTGATTTAAGTGACTATGAATGTGGCATGGTTGTTGGTGCCAGACGGGCTGGTCTGAGTATTTCAGAAACTGCTGATCTTCTGGGATTGTCACGCACAACCATCTCTAGAGTTAACAGAGAACGGTCCAAAAAAGGGAAAACATCCAGTGAGGTCAGAGGAGAATGGCTAGAGTGGTTCAAGCTGATAGAAAGACAACAGTAACTCGTTACAACCAAGGTATGCAGAAGAGCATCTCTGAACACACAACATGTTGAACCTTGAGGCAGATGGGCTACAGCAGCAGAAGACCACACAGGGTGCCAATCCTGTCTGATAAGAACAGGAAACTGAGGCTACAATTCACACAGGCTCACCAAAATGGTGTGGGGGACATTTTCTTGGCACACTTTGGACCCCTTAGTACTAATTGATCATCGTTGCAACGCCACAGCCTACATAAGTGTTGTTGCTGACCGTGTCCATTCCTTTATGACCACAGTGTACCCATCTTCTGATGGCTACTTCCAGCAGGACAATACACCATGTCATAAAGCTTGAATCATCTCAGACTGGTTTCTTGAACATGATGACTGTTAAGGCCCCAGCCGTTTTGTTTGTGTTTGCTCTCTCTCTCGTCTCGGTGCACCTGTGGGCGTGACTCCCCTGAACGACGTCTCATCATAAGATTGGACCAGCATGGCTCCTGCCGCCCCGCGCTCGCAGCTGCACCTCAATCATACGATGTTAAAAGCAGCAAGGATTCAATATCTAACCCAGAGGCGGAACAGCCCTCCTTTTGTTTATTAAGCCTCTCTGTTCTTCATACTGTGTTTTTGTTAGGTGTTTTTGTACTTTTTTTTGGTAAGTTATCTGAGTGGCCTTTTCTGGACTCGGTCCGCGGTCACTATTTTGGTGACCGATAACATGTATAGGATGTTTGGGCCAGGTGCCATGCCATGCTGAATGTAAACAGGCAGGGCCGTAGTAGAACAACATATATAATACACTAAACCACACACGCCCCCACTGAAGACAGACCCCACAGGCTTAAATTAGCCCATTGTCTATGGGAGTTTTGTATTAAATAGCTAAATGCTAATTAGCATGCTAACAAGTGTGTTTGGTGTGTGTGTGGGGGGGGTCTGTGGCGATGTTTGTTTTCCACTTTTAGCATTTAGCAAAAATAACTTTCAGTAAATATTGACCTTTGCTCAGGTAACGGCAGTTATCCGAATTTCTTAAGCGTCATGTAAACGCACTTACTGTTAAGTTTCAGTTTCAATCGTGACGCGCCAACAACAAGAAGGTCGGAGTTTCTGAGAAGAACAAACACACAGCAGCTCTCGGCCATGATGGAGATGGCTACAGACACAGATACAGGCTGGATCACAGATCACAGCGGAGGACTGCGGGCGCCAAGCAAAGTCAGCGGCTTCGCGGCTTCTCCTCCACCCAGCTGACTAGAGGAATGAACCAATGAGTGAGCAAGGCACTGGACAACCCCCTATCTCCCGCCCTGTAGCACCGTATACCTCAACGTGATTGGTTCATTCAGCTCCGCACACAAGTGACATTCATATCAATCTTGCACTAACATCAATATTTCATATTAAGACCGGGGCCGCAAATTATCGTCCCGGGGGCCGCAGTTGGCCCGCGGGCCGCGAGTCTGAGACCCCTGAACTAACCTAAATCAGAAAAGGGCTTTCAGGAAAAAAAATATATAGGATCTAATCACTATTTGGCAATGAGAAAACTGTATTATACTGGTTGTACTGGTCTTGTAGAGGTGTTGAATTGGTATAAATGGTATGGATGGATAATGCAGCAGCAGTGAGGAAAAATCTACTGACTCATGACAGGGTGTACAAAAATCCTAAGGTTTAATTTAATACCCTTTAATACCTTTTTGGTATCAACACCTGAACCAGATCTTAGATCAAGCTTATTGCAAAACTAAAACAACATCTGCACTCATGTCTCAGGTCTGACTGATTTCTGACTGATCAATATTCAAGTGTATGTCTCGTATTTCCAATGTTTCCTCTACTAATATATTAAGAAGGTACCCACCCTCCCCAACAAAAGCTGAAATTGATGATATTTAATTTTATTTTCACAACTGTGCTCAATTAAGGTTCCATTTAGAGCAGGTCTACATTGTGTTCTTTTACTAAACTAAACAGCCTCATGATATTTATCTTATGTAATTTTTCTCTTTATGCGGTCACATTCTCTATTCTCTAATCTCTGTGTGTTGGAAGTGTTGGTCTCTCCTATTTTCCCTATTCAGAGACCTCCCAGGTTTGTTATATAGGAGTCAGAGGCAATTCAATGTAAAGTTAAAATCAGTTTTATTATCAGAAGAGTAAGCTTTGCTACCTAACCAACAGACAGAGTATCAGTCAGCTGCGCAGTCCAGACTTACTTTCCTACACTTACAGACCCAATCAAATGTGCAGTGGTACAATGGAGCATCGTCTTCTTCCTTCTTGTCCTCTGAATGGCTCGCCGTTCCTACCAGGAAGTTTGTTGACCTTCTCGTCCACATGACTGGTGTTTTCCTGCATGATGCTCCTTGAACCCTGTACATGCAAATACTAAAGCGCAGTTGTACAGAACTAACTTAACACCTTTCTAACACTTAAGAGCAGTTAAAATAAGTCATAATTTTATTGCAACAGATGTCATTAATCTTTTCCATGTCACCATGTCTGGTTTTGTCTATATAAACTTCTGAACTTACTTTTTGCCTGTGTAAGCTCAAAACATCTGCTTTGTCTGATGTAATTCAAAGGTCAGGTAGCTGCTTTAAAGAAAATGGCTACGATTATATTTTATTTGCAAAATATCAAAAGGTAGCATACTATAAGTATTAACACATATGCTTAACACATATATGTTCAAAATATCCAACAGGAGTGAGCGTTATGTGCGCACACACAGGTGGTCAGAGCACATGCGTTGAACTGCATCTTGTTAAAATAGTTTATTTGGAGTTTATACACTTTATATATACAGTATATATACACTCACCAGCCACTTTATTAGACACATCTTGCTCGTACCTTTGTATATAGATTCAACAAGGTACTGGAAAGGTTCTTCAGAGATATTGGTCCATATTGACATGATAGCATCACACAATTGCTGCAGATTTGTCGGCTGCACTTCCATGACGTGGATATCCCGTTCCACCACATCCAGAAGGTGCTCTATTGGATTGAGATCTGGTGAGTGTGGAGGCCATTTGAGTACAGTGAACTCATTGCCATCAAGTTTAGGAAACCAGTCTGAAATTAGCTTTATGACATGGTGCATTATCCTACTGAAAGTAGCCATCAGAAGATGGGTACACTGTGGTCATAAAGGGATGGACATGGTCTAAGGGGCCAAGAAGAAATGTTCCCCACACCATTACACCACCACCACCAACCTGAACCGTTCATACAAGGCAGGATGGATCCATGCTTTCATGTTGTTGACGCCAAATTCTGACCTTACCATCTGATTATCGCAGCAGAAATCAAGACTCCGCAGACCAGGCAACATTTTTCCAATTTTCTATTGTCAAATGTCGGTGAGCCTGTGCAAATTTTAGCCTCAGTTGCCTGTACTTAGCTAACAGGAGTGGCACCCAGTGTGGTCTTCCGCTGCTGTGGCCCATCTGCCTCAAGTTTCAACGTTTTGTGTGTTTAGAGATGCTCTACTGCATACCCTGATTGAGATTGGTTATTTGAGTTACTGTTGCCTACTTAACAACTTTGGCCATTCTTCTCTGCCCTCTCCCGTTATCAAGGCATTTTCACCCATAGAACTGCCGCTCACTTTCGGACTATTCCTTGTAAACCCTAGAGATGGTTGTGTGTGACAATCCCAGAAGATTAGCAGTTTCTGAAATGCTCAGACCAGCCCATCTGGCACCAACAACCATGCCACGTTCAAAGTCACTTAAATCACTTTTCTTTCCCATTCTGAAGCTCAGTTTGAACTGTAGCAGTTCGTCTCGACTATGTCAACATGCCTAAATGCATTGAGTTGCCACCATGTGATTGGCATCCAGTGGCTTTTCATCTTTGGGTCGCTCACTCTTTCTGCTGTCATTTTTATTCAGAGAATTAGATATAGTCATATTTATTACAATTAAGTTTTGATTTTTAAAAACTTTCACCATTAATTAATACCACACTGTACATGGCTTATTAAAGTAATTCAAGTAAAAACAAGTGACAAAATAACCCTTTAATGAAAATATGACTGTACAGTCACTGTGGTAAACAATGAGATAGAAACACATTTTAAATCAGTGGATCTATTTGTCCCAATTGTCAGCTTCAGTCTCTCAGGAGGAAGCAGTGCTCTCATCGTGGCCTTTGGGTTTGTTGGTGTCTTCCTCTTTGATCTGGTGTTAAAAGAATTTGCTCTTTCTGTTTTGGTTTCACTGTCCCCAGCTGTGCAGCATGTAGTCAGGTAGTTTTGCAACACAAAAGCCTTTGAAATGTAAATCACAGCAGGGTATGTGTGCATGGATCTATCTGTGTGTTTGTGTGTACATGCATTAGAATTTTAGAACCTGTATAAAAATTTAGTTGCAAACCAGGCAGAGCCTATAACCAGAGGAAGTGAAAATCCACAGGGGCCTACTTTCTTGGGAGCCTCTCATCTTTTGTATAATTTCAATAAACATGTTTAATATTCATTCAGCACCATTATACAGTACCTCATCCTGTTTATTCTCACAGCATTAAGATGTTCTTAAAGCTGACATTTTCTTTTAGGAATAAAAGGGCTTGCTGACCTGACTGTGGCAGACAGAGAAGTAACCTTGGCTATATTGTTCATTCATTCCCCCAAGCTTAGACATGAACAATTCTATGGCAATATTCACTCTACAACCATGTGCATGTGTCTATGTGTGACTAGACATTTTAAGCTGTAAATGTTCCAAAGTTTTCAGTTACATCTAAATTTGCTTTAACTTACAATCTCGTTTTAGACATACAGTGCTGTGAAAAGTATTTTCCCCTTTTTCACTGCAAATTTGTCACATTTAAGGTAGTTGTTGTTAATTATCTGAGGCTTCGGGACTCCAGCAAACCATGGTAAAAGACATTATCTACAAAAGGAGATACTTGAACAGCAGTGAACCTCCCAGGAGTTGCAGGCCTGTCAAAATTACTCCAAGAGCACAAGTCATCCATCCATCCATTATCAACTGCTCTCCGAGGTTGGGTCGCTTAACCACTGAGCTACCCGGCCGCTGACAGAGAGACAGTAGGACAAAGCACAACTAGGGGAGAGAGAAGACACATTGTTAACAACATGTAATGGTGTCACGGTGTGAGAGAGAGAGATAAAAGAAGGTGAGGAGCTCAGAGTGTCCCCCAGCACGTGATGGTTCAGAGTCACCCGATCCATCTCTAACTATAAGCATTATCAAAAAGGAAAGTATAATCTTAAAGGTAGAGAGGGTGTCTGCCTCATGAACTTCAACTGGGAGCTGGTTCTACAGAAGAGAAGCTTGATAACAAGGCTCTGCCTCCGATTCTACATTTGGAACCTCCACAAATAGAACCACAAATAGACCACCACTCTGACAGTGAAGTGCTCTGCTGGGATAATAAGGTATAGAACCTTATTAATAATAATTATTATTATTATTATTAACCCCAGGTCTTTAAGATATGTTGGGGCCTGATCATTTAGTGCTTTTTAAGTAAGGTGAAGGATTTTAAACTCTATTCTAGATTTAACAGGAAGCCAATGGAGAAAAGCTAATGTAGGAGTAATATGATCTCTCTTGTTAAGTCCAGTCAAAACTCTGGCAGCATTCTGGATTAACTGGAGGCTTTTCAATGAGTTACTGGGACATCCTATCAGTAATGAGTTACAGTAGTCCAGTCTAGAATTTACAAAAGCATAGACTAGTTTCTCAGCATCACTATGAGACAGGATGCTCCTAATCTAAGAAATATTTCTAAAGTGGCAGAAGGCAGTTCTGGAGATTTCCTTTATGTAATGGTTAAACGCGATATCTTGATCAAAAATAACACCAAGATTCCTCACAGTAGTGTTCGAAGGCAGTGCAATATCAGCTAAGGTGGCAATTTGATTGGATAGCTTGTCTCTCAGAGCTTGGGGACCAAGTAGAATTACTTCA
>JAUMTR010000002.1:2076117-2094756 GCA_032270685.1 Microctenopoma stevenorrisi | reverse complement strand
GGAGTCAGACGGGGTTCGAACCCACAACCTTCTGCATCCCAGTCTGACGCTTAACCCATTGAGCTACCAGGCCACATAATGATAATATCACGCTTAGGCACAATATCAACCTTCTGAAACCTCTGTCTTTTGTGTTTTACCTTATATTTGGCAATTAGATCTCTTTTATGTTTTCAGGCAGTAACATTGATGTGCACCTTGCAGGTGCAGTTTACCCCCACTGTACACACGAACAGTTGTTGACCAGCTGGTCACTGCTGCCCATGGTACAGAGCAGTTTTCAAGAAGTTGTTGGTGTCATTACCCATTTTCTATGTTCCTTCTTTATTTCAGAAGTTGTATCAATATTGCCAAGTCTTCTGCTTGTAGTGTTTAGCTGTTATAAGCAGCACTTTTAGCTTAGTGGCTAATTGCCAGGTTTTTTCTCGTGTATCAATTCATCCAACAATTAACTCTGTCGCTCATCCTTTTTCAATACTTTTTCTAGTATTTGACATCTTGTACATTATCTTCCCCATCTTCTAATCTTTCAGTAAATTGACCCCAACCTGATCAGATTTTAATTTCATGGTGTAATATGCTTGTTCAGCCTTTTGTAGATGTGACGGATGCTGGGCTGCAGAAGCAGATAGAACATTGTTAATGCAGGGTGGATATAGGAGAAGGGCTTGCCATTGTATACTCTGCACTGCATGAAAATAGCAACAGGAACTCAGATGAATAGGGTGAAGGTAAAGTCATAGGTGACCTTTGGGGGAATCTTAATGAGGGTGTATTCCTAGAATACTAATAAGTCAGCCATAGTTTAAGGATATTGCATGTCATAAAATTTCTGAGTGTGTAATTACAAAATCCTTATTGTGTTGTATCAGAGAAACAAGCTTGAATAGACTATTGACTTTTGTGAGAAGAATAAACGTAAGGGAAAAGAAAATCCTCATGAGCCAACTTCTGTAAAAGTACAACAAAGTATCAAAGTTAGCGAGGTTGAGACCTTCCCAGCTCTCTCAGGTCTTTACCAGATGTGGAATTTAGATTAATGACCTCACTTTATAATCAGGCATGGTATGGTCACCTCCATTTCTGTGTTCTTTAATTAGATGTCTTCGTGGAGTACAGAAAGGAAGGCATGGGTTTTCCTATCTGCAGATCCAAAGATATCTATCTCTTTTTAAGCTAGTTTCTCGTTTTTTTCTTCTCAAATATATTATTCTCCAATGGCCCTGCCACAAGAACCTTTTAATAATCCCAAAGCAATTTAGAGGCACTTCACACTCAACTCATCTCCAGGTGAAGTTTCCCAGTAACAATAGCAAGAATCCCCCTATTCCCTTAACTTCAAATATTGATTTTAAGGCAAGGCTAATAGGGGCAAGGAGGTCATCTTTGCCCTATTTTTTGGGAGACTGTGTGTAATTAACTGCTCTCTGATCAATTAAAGTGACATGCTACTCTGCTGATACATTCAAGTAATGGCATCTAAAAGGAAAGCATGTTGAAGTTGTAAAAGTGGTTATCAGTTTGTGCACATGCAATAAATCATAGGCAATCAACTGAAACATAGATGTGATATTCTTCCAACTGATGATTAATATCCATCAAAAACAATTAATGTTTCCCACAACTGTTCTGCTGCTTGAGCAAAAACAAAGCCCATTTTCCAATGTAAAAACCTATGCAACTTAAATTAATCATGGTAAGATGTAATATTTCACTACTTGTCTCTAAAGGGCAGGATATTATGGGAATTATGACACTCATTCTTCTCTATTGCACTTCAAGCTGCTGATGTATGTTAGTGCCACTATGTGGCCATAAGGTCATATTTAAATCTGCACTGTTGTGACCTTTGTACTCTGACTTTTACATCAGAAATAACATTCCACCTTAAATTCAGCTTAGATCAGATTACATCCCTGTGCCTCCAAAAAGTATATTAAATATTAATATATCTTCATTCATCATTGTGCACAACATGCACATGCAATAACTTGTTTTAAGACTACTATTACCAGATAACATCTTCCAGGCTTTGGTGGTACATGGCCTGCCTTTTTTAGCACTTTTCTACTATATTGTTAGCAAAACCACTTTAAAGTGTTGCTTGTCTTGTAGTGAAAGATGAGAGAAGAGCTGCTTGCAAGGTGCCTGACCAAGGGGATGCTATTTGGCATTCGGTGTCTTGCTCAAGAACACAACAAGTATGTGGAGCTGGGAGGAGCTAGGGGGAGCTGGGGATATACAGGCCAACCCCACAGTTCATTGGCAACTGTTCTACCTTATGACCCACAGCTGTGTATCGGTGCATTCAGAGTACAAAACACTTTCATCGATATGATAATGATAAAGGCTGTTTAGACAGGGTGACAAGACTGATTGAGCACCTGTGTAATGATATTACTTTAGGACTCTTTGGCTAACAATGCCACTAAAGCATAGTAATGATGGTCTCTTCGATAGAGGGTGGAGATCATTTTTTATTCTAACTTGGAGAAAGTCAGTCATTTAGAGCGCCAAAACACTGTACATCCCCAGTCAATCAATTAAATTGCTCCCATCATGTAAAGTTCATTTGGCAAAACCAATGTCTCTGTCAAATATGCTTTTATGATATAGTCAAGTCTGTAGAACGTCTTGGCAATGGCATCTGATCAACTACTGCAAAATCAATACATATCAGGATTCATTTTTCCTTCCATTTCTAAGGAATAGTGAGAAAATATGGTTATCTTGAGAACAGATACAGTTTGAGTATAAGCAACCTGATTACTATTTTGGCAACCATATAATATAAGGGAATATCCAACAGTGCATAAAAAAGAGACATATTTACCCCTATAGTGGTGTATCTACATCAATAATTCCCAAATGGTTTCAGTCTGCTTTTACTGTATATCTAATTTTTAGCATCATTGTAGTTGACATTACTGTATATTTTTGTATATCTCTGACAGTAAAACCATAAGCAGTGGGAATTTACAGTGGGAATAGACTGGTATCTATTGACTTTGTGTCAGTGATCTTGCCTGTGCAGCTATACCTGCTCAAATTAACTACCCCATTCTTCTGTTCAGTTCAAACGTCCCATAAATATACCATAAACGTTCTTCTACACAACTTGCCAAAAGACTTTCCACATAAGTTAGTATGAATGATAAATCTACAAGTTGGTGAACTGTGGATGGTATTAAATGCATAGTCAAATTTACTTTTGATATGCAATCTAGTGATACTGAAGCATTCAATATAATAAAAATAATGTGACTACACTACACTATTACTTTTGACTCTAGTTCTTAGAGTATTTTACTTAATATAGTGTGATTCTACAACAGACTGCATTACACCAAACCTTTACAAATGTTATCATTGTGTCCTGTTGTTGACTCAACATTACATATGTATTTTTTTCTTTATATTTATCCACAGACTATAATTCACTGTGGATAGGCTAAATACCAAAAACATATTTAAGAATGATACAGAGTTAACTAATACCAAAAACCACCATCTTTTTTATCAAACTGATAGATTCAATTCAAGATTCAAAACACTTTATTAATCCCAGACAAAAATTGTTTTGCCTTGTTATAGCCACTCTCAATTCAGAAAAGCACAGCACTTGAAACTGATGAGTCTCTGGGTGAACGTGCTCCTCTGTCCAGCCAGGACATTGTGTAGGGGGTGGGAGGAATTGTCCAGGATTGAGAGTTGTTTGGAGAGTGTCCTCCTCTAAACAACAACGTGTAGAGGGTCCAGCTCCTCAACAAGAACAGAACCAGCCCTCCTAATTAGTTTGTCCAGTCTGTCCAGTCACCTTTAACCCTCCGTCCACCTGCTGCCCCAGTAAACCACAGCAAAGTAATGACACTAGACACCACAGACTCATAGAACATCCACAACATGGTGCTGCAGACATAAAAAGACCTGAGCCTAGGAATACACCCTACAACTGCCGAGTCACCAGAGAACCTCTGAAGGTGGCAGGACTCAGAGTTGTATATGAAGTCTGACGTGTACAGGGTGAAAAGGAACGGAGACAGGACAGTCCCCGTGTGGAGCTCCTGTACTGCAGACCAGTGTCAGACGCACAGTTCTGCAGGCGGACGTACTGGGGGCGGTCAGTGAGGTAGTTCATGATCCAGGAAATCATGGGAGGATCCACCAGCATGTTTTTTAACTTCTCTCCCAACAGTGCAGGCTGGATGGTGCTGAATGCACTGGAGAAGTCAAAAAACATGATCCTCACTGAACTCCCAGGTTTGTCCAGGTGGGTGTAGATGTGATGGAGCAGATGAATGATGGCATTATCCTCTCCAAGTTGGGACTGGTAGGCAAACTGAGTGGTAGCTGAGTCTTGTGGGGAATGGACAGAGGATGTATACAGTAGTTGAGGTGCAGGTGGGCCTCCTTCCCCTCCCTCATCCTGACAGACAGAACCTTCTGAGTCCTCTTCACTGCCTCCCTGTCACCAGACCTGAACACCTTCTTCTTCTCGTTCGTATTGATTTTATATCCTTAGTGACCCAGAGCTTATTTTTGGGGAAGAAGTGAATAGTTTTTGTGGGTACATGGGTCTCATGGAGCAAAAGAATTAATCCAAGAATTAAAAAGGGAATAAAAACTCTAACAACATGATTTGAAAGGGCAAATCTAAACTTAACTTAAACTAATCAATACGTTACAAAACAAAAGTTAAAAAATAGTAATATAAAGGAAAAGACGTTACAAGAGGAGTTTTGTGAAAGGAGAATATTGTCAGATGTGTTTTTTAGGCTGCAGGGCCAGAAACATTTTATATTGTAGGATGATTCTAGCCAAAACGTCAGCTTTTAAACCTGTAACTTTCATGCAACTCCTTATTTATAACATCTCAGAAAACGCACTATACACAGAAGCAGCAAGACTTTAGAACTTTGAGGAAACATGTAATTAAAAAGGAAAAAGGTAATGTGCTCTGTATGTGTTTTATTGTGTGTGTCAAAGTTATAGTTGTGTGGTACTAATGATAAAGCAGGTGCCATTTTAAAAGGATGTTTCAAGATTTGAGACCATGACAAATCAAAGCCACGAGGCAAACACTAAGCACACATAGAAATACTGTAGTGACAAGGATACGAGGAACAGTATTTATGCAGATGTCCTAACAAAAGGAAACTCAGGTGTCCAAGCATCCTTGAAAACTCCAACAGGAAGATCATTCAGAAATATCTTGGTTTGCAGCTGCATAATGCCATCTCACAGACCTTGATTGAATTATCAAGTCTTTCACAGCTTTTTCATGTTGTGATTCTTGAATTGGGTTTCTATACCCTGGGATTAATAAAGTGTTTTAAATATTGAATCAGTGTTTATCAAGACCCTGATTTTCTCATGCTTTCTCTTTTAAAAACGGTTAAATGGGACACATACAGGATCGGCTACTACAGCATTTCCCAGAGCTGAAAGCCTCTGATGACAGAAAAGGAAACGTGTTTCTTGCCAAGCTACAGTTTGCAGTCCATCCTCTTTTATTTGAGCTTATTTCATTCACATACCCTGTGTCTCTGTTTTCCATGCATGCTTTCACAGTCACTGAAAACTTTCTGTCCACTTTCACCGTTGTTCACTGTCTGAAAAGCTCAAATCTCGAAAAAAGAAAATTATAATAAAAAGGCTTCAGCCATTCATATCATCTAATGGATAAAGAGAAGTCAGGGGGGTAAAATATTTAAATATGAATGGATCTTTGTCAGGTCATAATTGTTCCTGTTGACATGTCATCAGAAGCCAAAAAGCAACAAAGAAATTAGTATAAAGAGGTCAAACAAGCCATGCACACCATGTTGCTACCATTTCCCCATCATTGTCGAGGTACGCAGGGTTCCCCATCAGGTCAAAAACATTTTGTTTTTCAGTGGGAGCCTTTGTTTCATCAAAGGGCTTTTCAAAAACTGTTTTGCCTGAAAAGCTACACGAATGTGCTCCTAGATGTCATTATGTCTCCATCAATGCTACTTCTTTGAAGAACTTTCATGCTCAGTTGTCATTCATTCTAACACTTTACATTCAATGTGCTGCAGAGCACGACAGCATTTGCTTTCTTAAGTCATTTCTATTTTAATCGGAGCTCCATGTGTGCAAACTATGTAGTGCATGTGCACCCCCTTGCACACTTACAGGTTCACCCGAGATCTAGTGTGCCTTTGCATGATTATATGCTATTTTGAGCTTTGCTGTCCAGCATGTGTGGCTGTGTATGTGTGGTATTTTAAAGACCATTTATATTTGACTGATTTATGCAGCCGCATTCATATTCAAAGTTCTGCTCTCTTTGCTCTATGTAACCACTCAACCGTTCTGCTATCTTCCCAATGCAGCTACATTATAAAGTTTAGGACTTCATTATTGAATCTTGTTACTGTAACAAGCTTAGTTGAGCCCCAGTCACAAAAATCTTTAAAGGAATTACACATCTTTCATTTCCTTATTTTTGTGTAATTTTTTCCCTATTATTGCTTGTCTTTATTTTTCTCTAATCTCTATTTTAATTTAATTCATTTTCCCCCTTTTTGTTTCCACTTTCTTCTCCTCGGAGCTCTCTAGAAATCAAGTCTCCGGGACTCCTTCAATAAAAGCAGGAATGTTTCTTCGTCAGACTGAAGTGGACCACGACTCTATTCAGCACCAGTTCCTTTTCAAGTGCAGAAGACTTTTCTGTGATGACCTGTGTGGGAAAGACAGACAGAGGGCATTCACAAAGCATTTTATAGGGCTCTATTAAAGACAGCCTCTCCCTTCTCTCCTTCTCTTATTCTTTCTTTTTTTACATTTTCTATCGTTTCCACTTGTCCATTCAGCGCAGCTCTTTTATAAGACCCCTCTGATCGCCTTCTCCCAAGCTCCCTCAGGTTGTGAATAAGGGGCCACTTTCCTCTCTTCCTTTTCTTAGTCAATGACCTGCTTTTGTACTTGAGACTTTTCTGACACGTCTAATAAAACTAGCCATGCTGCAGGGAAGGAAAAAAATTGTTAAATCTAGGAGAGTGAAATCTGTGAAAGCGAATTGGTAAGATGAATCGCCTTGTTTCTGAGTAGCTACTTGAGCAACCAAACATTTTTTTTATGAGAGAGTGGAACTAGCGCGCTGGGTGAAAGGTGTGAACTAATAAATCTTGGTGAACTTATTGGGAGTCTTTATCATCAAAGAGTCATTTTTTGTTTCCCAATTTTCAACTTGGGGAACTGAACTGTGGGCCAATTAACTAAATAAATTAAACTTAGTTGCTACTGAACTGTGACACAAATGCAGATTGGCATTCATTCACAGGGAGTAACTCACCTCACCCATGTCTCTGGCCACCCTTTTCCACTAAATGTACATGTTTGAATGATGAAAAGTAGCAGAATGTTTATGAGTTATGTCACATGCAGAAAACAAAATATAATTTGATATGATGGTCACTTTCTCAAATGTACAGTCATACAACCTTACTTGACTTGGTTGACAGATGACAGTCTATCAATCATTGCTCTCCACTGGTACCAGAGATAAGCTTCATATGTTTCTTTATGATTTTGATTAAGGATACATCAGAAAAGCAGCATTGTTGCTATAGTCTGCCACTCTTTTTCAGTGTCTGACACAGCCACCCACTTATCACGCAGTGCTCTTCATTTACTAGAGATTATTGTGTAAATACCTGGTAGAGATAGTGGATCCAGACTGGTTTTAGTTTTTAAAATCTGATTTGAATATGGAAAACAAAGAAAGAAGTTTGAAGTGGGGAATCAAGCTGACAGTCTAATTATTGATGTGATCTTTCTTTAATGAAGAAAAGATCTAATGTCCTTCAGCATGCAGAAAAAATCTCTGCATTTTAATCTCACCCAGGTGGCTTTAAAGTATAGACAATTATTCCTGTAGATTCAAAGATTTACAGTCAGTCAAACGAAGCAAAAAGAAAAACCCACAGTTTATTCTCCTGGGCTGAGAACTGCTAACTTTGGAGCAAATATTGTTTTATTCTTATTTCTGTCCCTGCGTGCCTAGGCCTTCAGCCTCAGAACTCAAAGATTTGGGAGATATTGAGGGAGTGGTGCAGCATATGTGGAGGGAGTAAATGGGGACATGTTCCACTGATCAAATAACTTTATTATTGCAAATCAAAAGAGAATAATTTAACATCCACCTCACTTGCTGGCTCTGTCTTGTTCGAGCTTTGTCGTCATGCTCTCACTCAGCCTCTTCTGATATCATATATTTGGTTTCACCAAAGTTTGTATGTAGCCACATAGAGAGATTGACCTTGTCTAGAGATTTGCGACAGTGATCAAACCAATGGCAGCAGTAGCAAAGCACTGTGTTGAGCTAAATCTAGAAGAGGACGAACAAGAATTAAAATGGCAGTGACTAAAATGGTGGATAGCTTTATGCAGTGCTGTTTCCGCTTTACTTTTAGTACCTATTCCTACTTGTTCTTTGACAAAAGCCATCACTCAACAAATTTCTGTAATTCTTTTAATCTGCTTGAAGTAAACAACGTGTGAAGCACAAACAGAAATAGTGTACCTTCTTCTTTGCTTGTCTTCTGGGCTCTGCCTTGTGGAAGGAGAGTTTCCTATTTTGAGCAGAGGCAAAAACAAGAATGGGAACACTTTCTGTTTTGTTTAGGCTGTATGTTCAAGTTTTTTATTGTGTTTTTTGTTATTTAGAACCACCTTTATATTATTTTTAATATTATTCAGCCACATGCCATGATGTTTTGAGTATCAAGTGCTAGAGGGCTAGTAACCACATACAATGTAGTCTGAAAAATGTGTTTTGGTATCAGTAACTGTTGTTCTGGAACACATTTCCCTTTATGTTTGTGCTTCCACCCTGTGTAGATTTAGGGGTCCAGCATACAAACTTTTGCATAGTAACTTATCAGGTTTGGGCTGTAGTCACAGAAAGGGATTCTAGCTGTTTTACATAAAAGAGGACTCAAACCTTTAATATAGCATCAAAACATTGTGAGATATAATTGACTTAATTCATAATTGACCACATGGCAGTGATTGAACAGTGATTGGACAGGGGAGGGGGTCAGCCTGATTATGATTGACAGGTCAGTTGAGACACACGTTGAATCATACCTTTTAGTTACTTTGTGCAGCCAAAGTGCCTACGCTGGCGCATCCTTTATTCACCACGACGTAGTGACTGTAAATCACTACATATAAAATTAACTCCTGTATCATTTTCCTGTCTGTAGTTTCTCTAGTTTCCATGGACACACAGGGAGCCATGGTGGCAACTTGAAAAAGTCAGACCAGCATGATGGCCTAACCTAGGAGCATTGTTTTTGCTGTTTTAACATTAGCAATCCATTCTTCAGTTTTCAACAGAGCTGTGTGGCCCTAGAGAGATGCTCCTAACAAAACATACATCAGTTGCCTTTATTTTTGGGAAATATGAAAACTTTGCACCACCACGAAGACAGAGTCCCAGACGTGATCTGAGAGTCCCAAAGAGAGGTAGAGAGACTGAAAAGCAGACAGAAACAGAAATCCATCTCTAACAGCACTGTCTGAATGCTGCAGACAAACAGGCTGAGACTGAAATAAATCCAAATGTTTTTTGTTTGTGCCTGAAAGAGCTTGAACTGTGGAAAAAACACAGAATATTTGAAACAGCTTTTCTGAAGTCATCATAGGAAGTTAGTGTAACTAAAGAGCAACACATACTGGTAGCTCAATGGGTTAAGCATCAGACTGGGATGCAGAAGGTTTCAGGTTCAAAACCCTGTCTGACTCCTAGTCCATTTCCTACCAGGTGTGCCCCTAAGCCAGACAGCCAGCGCTAGCTTCCTGTAAGTTGCTTTGGATAAAAGCGTCTGCCAAGCAAAGTAAAGTATAGTCTTTGTTTTGATAGGCAGTGTATTTATGACTGTATCCAGTAGTGGGCGACCTACAAGGACAAGGAACGGAAAAGTAAAGTCAGGAGCTCGAGAGGTACACAGGTCTGTGCCTCGTTCTTTTTTCAAAAGTTGACTGCTGAAAAAACAACAATTCCTGCAGAAATTGCGTGGGGTGAGGTGATCTGAGCTGCACTAGGGTGTTTGTGTCGCGATGGGGTGTTTGCACCAGGTGCCATGCCACGCTGAACGGAAACAGGCAGCGCTGTGGTGGGGAGCACACAATACACAGGGGCATCCAGCCGGTGGGTCACATGTACCACATGGACGGGTCAGTCACTGCAAGTGTAATGGGATAATTATGGGGTATACATAAGGGTTTACAGTCTGCAAGAGGGGCGCAGAGTACAGTACTAAAGTAGTGAAGTACAAATATGTGTGTATTGTTTTGTTAAATCTGTCCTCCTCCTACTCACCACTGGACAGTCCCTCCTACCCACTACACAGTGTCCTGGCTGGACAGAGGAGCACGTTCAGCCACAGACCTATCAGTGTCAAGTGCTCCACAGAATGCCACAAGAAAGAATTTATTCCTGTGGCCATCATACTCTACAACCCCCCTACAACAACAATCATAACCTTGGAAGACATGCCATGAGATTCAACACCTGTCAACTGTCCCGGCTCTGCCATGCTCTGCTACAACCTTTGTTAATATGAAATAAGAATAAATAAAATGTTCAAAGGATTTCTAATCAAGAAGAAGGAACTGAAATCCTGAGTGATATAATTATGTCATAAAATCATATGAGATGATCCATTCAGACATTGTGTAGATTTGTGTTATTGTGGACTTTCTGTTATCACAGCGTATTGCGATGACTTGCAAGAATTCCTGCAGTGCAGTTTGTTCCGGTTTTATAACAGCGAAACATAAAGACAACAGACATCCAGTCCGAGTCTTACAGCGCACACCCTACAACATCGGTTAATACCGGTAACTGAATAAAAAGCATAAATCCATTTTATAAACTGGAGCCGCGTGCTGTTTAAATCTGGTGCCAGGCTGTAATTGACCCGGGGCACGGACACGCCTGATTTAAATGATCACACCAATGTACACACAATTCGTTTTAAACTCTGAAGCATTAGATCGAAGTTAAGTTGACATAGTAGACTTGAACTACCCCCTGTAGAAATGAAATGCTTTGCAAGTATAAGTAGTATGGACAGCTTAACTCTGCTTTACATACCAGGAAATGTCAACTCAATGGCTTTACACACTGTAATTTTAGAATATCTTGAATTTAATTAATTAATAATCCAAACCTGAGGATTAACAAGATTTTAATGTCCAGACGCCACAGAATCTCCACACGCTGTGTGACTTACTGCAGGTGAAACAATTATTGCAATTCGACCGTTACAACCACACAAACAGCCTCACTACCAGCTCGTTCATACGTTATGCTTTCATTTCCACTTACTACCTGTTAAAACCAACTTACATGTACACAGCTTTGGTTTCCTTGGGCAGTGCTTCCGACGTCCCCCGAGATTTTGAGGCCTGGTATGTGCGGACACAAGGTGTCCATACAAGAGTAACATAGGCATGCTACACTCAAAAAGTGAACAGGAAAACCTAAGTATGGCTGCGTGCTACTGCCGCGCTGCTGACTCTGGTGATTTTACCATTGATCAACAAGTAAACAGATGCCAGCTCCATGCTAAGTGCTAAAGGCTATGCTAATTTGCATGGTTTCTCTTACACAACGCCTTTGTAAACACGACCATGTCACACTTCGTAGGCGTGAAAACATTGACTCGATAGGTTGAGCGTCGTATTGCGTATTTGACGACAGCCAATCCGTACCGGCTTCATTATTTAGGGAAGGCTACAGCAACGGCCCGATCTAGTGACCAAAGATTTGCATAACATGCAGTATAAATTGGATATAACGTAATTAATTACAGACGAACCACATGATAAAAAAATGTATTACCGCGAAGCACACGATTCAAAAGGTAGACCTACATTATGAAGTTTCCACGGGATTTTTTGGACAAACCGTGTGGGACTAACTGAGCGGCAAACTTTTAAGGCAAAATAATAATATTAACAATAACAATAATAATAATAATAAAATCGGAGGAACTCATACTACACACAATAAAAAACAGCTCCTCAAGTTCAACTCTTGTGAAAAACTAGTCTTTTTGTGCAATTTACTTTAATTATGGAAAAAAAATGTCAGAGTCTCGGTAATTTCAGCTGTAATTTACTTTTGACATGCAATTTATTTAAGCAAAGTGTGAACATTTCTCTTACCCTGGAATTAGAAATGAGCTTCAATCTGTGGGTGGACTGTGGCAGAAACCCAATCTCTGAATGACACATTATGAGATCGTAACCTCAGAGTATGGCAGCACTGAGTACCAGTGATGGTGTATTTCATTGACTGAGAATGTGTTTCACAAACTTGAAGTTCAAAGATGGCAGTTATCAAGTGTAAATGAAGCAGAAGACTTATTACCTAGTGTTAAGAGTCTGTGATTGCTATGATATTTTAGTTTGAACAGGTGTGTTAAGAAAGCTCTAGCTATAAACTTAAATATTTCATGAATTTATTTCAGATATACATATTCATCATTTGCTAAGCCTCTCTCCTAAACAGCAAGTGTAGAATCATAGGTTAACAAACTATACTACTAAAAAAAACCCAGTACCTCTCCATCAACAGCAACAATTAACAAATGATATCCCAGTGTGACACAGGACTTTTATTTTGAAGGTTACAATGTTAAACAATTGTTGAATGGTGCTGGATAATATTAAGTAAAAAATAAGTAAAGTATGAGGTATTAGCATCAAAATACTAATACTTTTACTACAGAATGACTTACTTTAGAACTGTATATATTATTAGCAAATTGTGATATTGTAATAAACTGACACATTAGTCTACAACTTTGTCCAATCCATTATATAATTCCAATAGTTAAATAAATAAATGTTTGCCTCACTCTGTTACCAGTGGTTGTAAAAAGAAATGGAAATTCTAAAGATTGTAGGTTTGTTTCTCTTAGACACTGTTTGACTTCACAAATACAGCTCCTGAGAATTGACGTCCTCTTGTTTGATACTGATTCTATTCCAAGAGCTTTCAAACCCTTAATCTGACTGATCTTATTTGACTCTCCTGTAATATAACATTGTAGATTCTTACTTTACTTTCACATTTATCTTAACTTAAAACATAAATGTGTCACATAAGTACCACATAAGTACCACTAACAACTGTTAAAAACCTTGATGCACCAACCTAAACAAAACGACCGTGTGGCACAACAGACAATATAAAGGCAGAGACTTCCTCAGGTGGTTGTAATCTGTAGGATTGGCGGTCGATCTACCCTCAGACTGGGCCAATCACAGAAAAGCTGGTTAATGCACAAAAGCAGAATTGAGAAAATCAGGCTAACTGAAAAAGACTTAACTCCAGCAGAGGACAATGGAATTGTGGCACCACCATGTCTATTGAGACTCTTTCATGCCTGAGTGATCATCTGATTAACACTTTCTCATCTAGTGTTGTGACCAAAATTGTCATAGTAAAGAGGAAACGCCTGAATGTGACGTTACACATTTACCTTATATTGCCTTTGTCATCGACTGTATTGATACCATAATTTCCTATAATCTCAACAAGTGCAATAACACAAGCCTACGTTAATTTATTGCAAAAAGAAACATTCAAAATCCAAACTTATCTTGCTTTCTGACTTTACTCTTCTATTCTGAAGTTCTGTGTAGTAATAAAATTAACACACCAATGCACGCACTTCTACGTTTGCTCATGTAGTAAGAATGAGAGAAGCCTTCATTGTGTACTTTTGCTGTCCATGGGGCACATCGTTGTTATCCACAGTCCTTGTGATCCACATTGATCTAGTCACAGCAATCCTTGTCTCCTGCTGAAGACAATATTGCTCCTATATATCAACTTCTAGGGTGTGGGCCATCAGGATAGATGGTGTGGAGACTATGGGAGCGCACATTGGGGATTTGTAGAAAAACCTTGAAACGCTGGCAGGTCGATGAGAGAAGCACCAAGCAGCCATCTTTCAGCCTTTGGATGGGAGCGAAAAATCTCATCAATCAATATAGGAGCCATCAGAGTCAGTCAGAGACACACAAAGAGAGAAGTCATCAATTATCACCTTAGGGCTAGGGGCTGCAGAGGACTCCCACAGCACTAACAGGTTTTCAAATAAATTGCATCACACTATGATGGTTGCACTTGCTGCCACACAACCCACTCAGTGTTGATAAACCTAATGCACTAAACACCTTTAGTTTTACTTTGTTTAATTGATTCCTCTTTATTGTATTAACAAAAAAAAATTTCATTTGCTAAAAACCTATTTTATATAGAAATGGGATTTTTGACACTGGGGCTCCAAAGCCTCTCACTCTACTGAAGCAAACTTCTGCTACAAAACACTGTGTTGTATCAAATCTCCGTAATCACATGACCTTTGATGTCTGAGGCTTCCTTTGTCTCAATGAAACATCGGAAGTGAAGTGACTTACTCAAGAGTTTGGCACTGTTACATTCACTATAATAAGAGGCCAAATGCAGCCTTGATTCATAGGGCATAGAAATAAAAGATTTGTACAACTTCATACACAAAAAAAAAAAAAAAAACAAAAGAAACAGACACAGAAGGCCACCAAACACACTAGCTTTCCCGTCTTAACTAGCACAGACGGTGCTGTTCCCACTTCAGCACAGTCAACTTATTTTACACTGTGATACAAGGACGTTCTTTACAATAAGTCTCACAAAGGTTATATCATCCAAACCTAGTGATGTCTTTATCATCATTACCACCAATATTTTTCCACCGTAAGAACATCTCACAAACGTGTGAACAATGATTTTAAAATACCTTCATCTTACTTCACAGCACAAACCTAATATATCAATCTTAACAACCCAGTGTCCTAAAAATTACATTCAGATATAAAACTGCATACCAATTACATTTTGACATAGGACATATTTGAGAACCGATTTAGTTTTCTGTGAACGTGATTATTATGTTCACTGTTATGTATATGACAAATCGCAAATACCTTGATGGTCACATAAAATGTCTTTTTTTCCTGCAGAAATATCCTATCTACAATATCATGTTTTCTCTCTGCAAAAATATCCAACAATACATTTCAGTCTCCAGACGTGAGTGTTTTCTAGTCAAGAGGAATTACAGTGAAAGTCTGTGCACTGGTCACTTAATAAGGATGCCATGTCATATACACCCAAAATCTGCATTAAAAATGAAACCAAAACATGGTCTTTTTTCCAATCCTAAACTCAGCATTTTACTTGCCTACACACAATAAGAAAAGAGCATCATTCATTCACAAAAATATGTTTCAGTACAGTGTAACAATTAAGTTCACTATTAAAACATAATCTGATCACAGTTATGTTCTGTGACCAAACCTAATTAATATTTCAGTTTAGTCACATTTCAAGTAATTATACGTCTAGTTGTGTTTCAGGTAGTCAAGTAACAGAACAACAAATTTAAACATGTTATTAGTAAATTAGAATCATAGGATGTGTGAATTGGAGTTGGAGTTGGAGTTTTATGGCTGCTATACTTGCATGTCACTGGTGGGGTCTTTTTTCGGTGCAGTAAAGAAGATGTTTCAAAAGCTTCAGAAGGCTCGAAGTTCTACTTGTTTTGCACACAATAATTTACTTTGATACAGCCACACTATTTTTCCACTTTTGCCTGTGTTAATAATAGAGATGTACTCCTCTATATTGAGGCTTCTGAAGCGTGTGTCAAGTAACGCAGGAAGATTCTTGTTAAGAGCGTATCAGTGCTTGTATATGTGGTGACGTGTGAAGGCTTGTGATGGCCAAAATATTTTAATTTGAATAGTACCAAAACATGACTTGCCTGTCTCAGACCAATTGTATTAACTCCCTACACAGCAAAGCACTACTTGAGCATGCTATTTTGTCTACAGCTTTTACTTTTCTACATGAAATTGTTTTCTGCTGCCATGTATGCTTGTCATGCACTTATCTATAGAGCTGAGGTCAAACTAGAACATCATCTGCTTTTGCCTTGTTCAAGAAATAACTTTTAACTCTTCAACAACACAAGTAAGTAAAAAATTAACACAAAAGCATGCGTGGCCCATGTTGAAGTCAGAATAGTGGGAGTATGAAATGAGATACACCAGTTGGTTCCCTGTTTCATACTTGTTGGTCAATGTTTAACCTTTAGTCAATTGCGATAACACACTATTTTTACAGTATATTGTGGTTCATTTTTTTCTAGCATTCCATGTACTTCTGTTTATCTGGTAAATGGTGCCACAGCGTGAGAAATTGAAATCAATAGTCTGGGATTATTTTAGATACCCAAAAACTACCACATGTGTTTTTGAATTCATGGAAATTCAGTTTGCACTCCCTCAAACACTCAAAATGGCTGATAAAAGATGAAATACATCAGATATGTTCTAACGTTTTGTATTGAACAAACAAAAATAAAAATCCTGCTTTTACATGAATTGATAATATAGTAATAGTAATAATGATCTATATCTACACGAGACTGTGTACTTTTTAGTATGTCTACTTTATTCTTATATATTTTTATACATTTTCCTGTCAAATTTTACATGCATTACCTTATAAGTTCATACACATTATTCAATGTTAACATTAATGATATTTCCTTTAACCTCCTAAGACCAGAACCCTTTTATAGCATGCAGTTTTAATTTTACTTGGGTATTTGGGCTAATTGTGACCTTATAAATGCAAAAAACAAAGAATTATCTTTTTTACCTGATGTAGTTTCTGAGAATGATTATGTATGAGATTATGAGGTACGATAGCTCAGTAGGTGGAGCAGTCGTCTTCAAATCCAAGGGGTCCAATTACAAGACACTGATTCCCCAAACCAAACAACAATTTCCCCAAGGGATCAATAAAGTATTCATTATAATTAGTATTACCAAATATGAAAACATTTTTTTTTATTTTTATAAATAAACTATAAAGTCACAATTGAGTAATGATGTGAAAAACTCAACATTTTGTCCTGAGTACAAAAACAGTTTGAGAAATAAAAATTGTGGTCCTTTTAGCAATAGCTCATTTGAAGTGCTACTAATAGTTGCTGGAAGGTGTATATCTCTAGCAAGTAAACTATAATGTCCTCCTATGTGGATATCAGAAAC
Organism: Microctenopoma stevenorrisi; assembly: GCA_032270685.1. NCBI lineage: Eukaryota > Metazoa > Chordata > Actinopteri > Anabantiformes > Anabantidae > Microctenopoma > Microctenopoma stevenorrisi. Next base: position 2,077,602 of record JAUMTR010000002.1, on the reverse strand, counting down.
TTGTATAGCAAAATTCTTGGTACCTGGTACCAGTCCTGGTACCAGTCCTACTTGAGAAAATCTAATTACTGGCTTTCCTGAATAGTGAAGACTGGTCCAAGGCCATAGTGGGTAGGCTAGTGTAAAAGATAAACCCGTGCAGCACATTAAAGCTACAAGTTAACTGTGTTTCTAAGGTGTTTTATTACATCTATTAATAATGGTCTGAATGCATTGAGTGTATTTGGAACAGAACCTTTTTTCTTATTTCTCAACACAATAGTTTTTGATTGCTGGCCGGAAGGAAAAGGCTTTAGAACAATCCTTTGTTTGAAGCAGCAGGGATGTGACAATTTTTTGTACAATCAGTAGTAAAAAGTAGATGGTAAACACACTTACATTGTAATTGTAAGTTGTTAAATAAGACTTGTACCAAAAAAAAAATTTAATTTCAGTCTGTTACATCCCTCTGATTTATCTGAGTGTTGGTATATAAGGGCAATTCTAATTCATCTATCAGAGAGGGATAACATTAAATGCCTCATGATGCACCGGTAACATTGAATTCAATTCATTTCATCTCTATTTGTATAGGTAGAAAAAGGTACTGGGCAGGTTGGTAGGGCCTGGCTACAAAGTGAAATAACAAAACCCGGGGGTCAAGGACACCTGCAGAAAGGTACAGTGAGAAAGAGAGACAGAAGAACGAAGCACAACTAGGGGAGAGAGGAGACACAATGTTAACAACTGAGCTGGTATGGTACTGAGCTGATACTTATTGGGGAACCAGTCGTTTTGAAATATCCATTTGCTCTAGATTGTTCACTGTGTGCATGTATTGGGGACCCGGGTTCAGATGCTGCAGTCCTCTGCTCCACACTTAGATTCACCTCGCATTGTTTAGTTTAATGATAAAGTGGGAAACAAAATTTCCAAAGAGGGTATTAGAATACACTAATATAGAAGTATGACTGGGAAAATGATCTACTTACAAGGGGATGGCATAAGTGATTATTGGCACATTATAGATTGAACAGTTATATGGTAAAAGTAGTGAACCAACTATTAGACCACCTGCTCAGCTAGGAGTATTCTGAAAAAAAGGACTTTTTCAGATGAAAGGGGCACATGAGAAAGGAGGTATGATGTATAATATACATAACAAGATAAAAAATATTCATACAATATATATTTGTGTCATAGATTATAAGATAAATATATTTCTATAATACTCAGTGGTGTGAAGAACTATTTGCCCCCTTTCAGATTTCTCATTCTTTTGCATGTTTGTCACACAAAATGTTTCTGATCATCAAACACATTTAACTATTAGTCAAAAATAACATAATTGAACACAAAATGCAGTTTTTAAATGATGGTTTTTATTATTTAGGGAGAAAAAAAATCTAAACCTACATGGCCCTGTGTGAAAAGTAATTGCCCCCTGAACCTAATAACTGGTTGGGCCACCCTTAGCAGCAATAACTGCAATCAAGCGTTTGCGAT
>JAUMTR010000002.1:2001227-2076017 GCA_032270685.1 Microctenopoma stevenorrisi | reverse complement strand
TCCCAAAGCTTTAGAAATGGCTTTATAACCTTTACCAGACTGATAGATCTCAATTACTTTTGTTCTCATTTGTTCCTAAATTTCTCTGGATCTTGGCATGATGTCTAGCTTTTGAGGTGCTTTGGTCTAATCAGGCCTGTGGGTAACTACAGAAATTGAACTCAGGTTTGATAAACCACAGTTAAGTTATTTTTTAACAAGGGGGGCAATCACTTTTTCACACAGGGCCAAGTAGATTTGGAGTTTTTTTCTCCCTTAATAAGGTAAACCTTCATTTAAAAACTGCATTTTGTGTTCAATTATGTTATTTTTGACTAATAGTTCACAGTTTTTGATAAGCAGAAACATTGTGACAAACATGCAAAAGAATAAGAAATCAGGAAGGGGGAAAATAGTTTTTCACACCACAAAATGTATACATCACATACACACATAGGTTACAACAAAACCCCATCCTGGATCTGCGCTATCTCAACCGCTGTTGCTGTCCTCTGCGGTGTCAGATGCTCACAATCCCCATGCTCTAGAGCAGGGGTGTCAAACTCAAATACACAGTGAGCCAAAATGTAAAACTTGAACAAAGTTGCGGGCCAGCATTGAACAAATGAACTTTTAAATATGGACCCAAACAAGATTTGCTTTAACATTGAATATGGAACAAGCAGCACTTATTACTATACAATATATAACCTAGTAGTCCAGATATGCAAAATCATAGTATTTGTAATATTAGCAATGAATAATTGCGCTGTATAATACCAGTGGGCCAGCTCGAGTAGTTATTTGGTATAGCCTCACGGGCCAAATATAATTACACTGTAACTGTGGACCTCCCATTCAGCAGACGGGCTTCTGGCCCTAGGTCTACCTTCGCCAGTGATGGCCACCATGCTTGGGCTCCATCAACCCGAGCAGCCTACGCTTACCACTGGTCGGCTTTGCCTCGCTGGCCATGGTGTGCCATGCTGCCTCCGGGTCATTCCTCTACACTTTTGCTCGCTTTTTTCCCCTGAACGTGGCTCCTGCTCAGACTGTCAGTGATGGCGTCTTGGGTGGTGTCGAGGCCTCTCTGCCTGTCACCTCGCGAGGGGGTCTTAAAGAGATCCCTGTAATTATGGAACATGTAACAGGGTGGAAAGACTGCCTCAAAGTCAGTGTCAGTGTCAGTGCCATCAAGTAGTGTCATGACACAAAGACTGATGACCCAAAGCGCTAACATATGGATTGTTACAGGGTGGCTATAGGGGACGATGGTTTGCAGTGATTTCTTATGTTATTAACAGTGTGTGGGGTAGTTTGATTTCTGTTTTGTATTATATATTGTGTGGTTATTTGATTTCTTTTCTGTATGTTACAAATAACAAAGATTACCACGGGAAAAATAATATAAATACAGAAAATAACAAATAAAATAATATTAAAAACTCGTCTAAACAAAAACACAAACACAAAAAAAGGTTGGGAATAGGTGGCACTATAAACAGAGAGACCGCTGTTGTACAGGGTGATGGCTGTTGGCAGGAAAGACTTCCCCTATCTTTCTTTATCACAGCAGAGCTGGAGAAGTCAAGAACTAAAGCTGCTGCACTGTTTAACCAGCAGCTGTGGAGAGGATGAAGCTGTTCTCCATCATGTTCAGCAGTTTGATGAGCAGCCTCTCTCCACCACCTGCTCTAAAGGTTCCAGTGGAGTCTCCAGCACAGAGCCAGCCTCCTCGATCAGTTTGTTTAAATTGTTGGTGTATTTAACTGGCAACAACAGACTGTTAAATAATCTGCAACATGTTGCTAGACACATTGAAGGACTTCCTCAAGAAGTAAAGTCTGCTCTGTCCCTTCCTGTGATCAACTTCTGTGTTGCATTTCCAGTCCAGTCTGTTGTCAAGGCAGTTAAAGTAGACACCCAGGTATTTGTACCCCTCCACCATCTTTACTTCCTCCCCCCCAAAAAACTGCGTTACAACTGGTTCTATTCTTACTGAAGTCCACAACCATTTCCTTTGTGTTAATTACATTTAAGATCAGGTGGGTATTCCAACACCTTTCCACAAACCAGTCCACCAGGTCTCTGTACTCTGCCTCTTTGTCACCGCCGATAGACCCAACAACAGGTGAGTCATTTGAGAATATCTGCAGAAGACAGATCTCAGTGTTGTACTGAAAGTCAGAAGTGTACAATAGGAAGAGTAAACGTGAGAGGACAGTCCTCTGTGGTGCTCATGGGTCACTGATTGCCTGCGCTGACTCACATGCTCTCAGCCATACAAACTGTGGTCTCTCTGTCAGGTAGTCAAGTATCCATAGACTGCAAAATAGTCTACCTGCATCTTCGGGGGCTTCACCCTCAGCAGGACAGACTGGACTGTGTTAAAAAAACTGGAGAAATCAAAAAACATGATCCTTACAGTGCTGCCTGTCTCCACTTTCTTACACTTACCTAATTGTCATGGTGCTATACAAGTGCCATACAAGTACATACTCAGACACACATACACACACACACACACACACAAAAGCAAAAAAAATGGAGCATTGTTCTTTCATCCTGACATTCGTTCATAGTCTCACAGGGCTAAAAATCTGTTTATAATGTCTTTAATTTACTTAGGTCACCATCAAAGTGAACCACATTGCAGAACACCATTCTCTCTCCCTTCCTACACACACACTTGCACGCTAAGCATTAATGATGACACTAGATATCCAATCTTGCCATCCTGTGTTATATTAAGGACTAAATTAACCCTTTGTAACCCACAATTAATTATTTGTGCCTAATTTCACATACACACCCGCACGCACATGTACACGCACTCACATAAAGCTTCTATGAAAACATATGATACACTCAGTGACCTCGTTAGGTGATTTGGACAGAAATTAAATTAATGGTGATTACTGGAGTCATGCAGTATTATTGGTTAAATGGGGCATTTCTAATGAAATAGGGGGGGAGTTGGGACAAAGATTAAAACAGCTTAAAACAGGGCTGCAGATCTGGGTCAGAAAAGCATCATATAAATAAGTATTTATGGAGCCCAATCATATCTGTGTTAGAATACAAGCATACTTAATGATATTATTAATTATTTAAATTTAAATGTAAGGAATTACATGAGAGCTATGCTGAAAGCATTATCACTTGATGTCCAGTATTGTGAAGAGCACTGAAGAAGTGATGACTTTGGGAAGGAGATGCTATAATGATTCAGCCTAGTTATGTGCTGAAAATGACTTCATAATTGAAAATGAACAGGAGGGTATAGATAGAATGGGGGTCTCGATGGCCAGTATGAATTTCTGAGTGAGTTTATTTAGTGATTTGGGAACAACAATAAAAATATTTTAAATGACTGAGATACTGAGACTGAGATGAGGCTATGTCCAGGGGGGGAAATGGATGAACTGGAGGAAAGTATTGAACCCTGTGGGATACCCTATGAAGAAAGATGTGGGGCAGGGGCAGTTGTTGTTTAATGCTTTTAATCTGTCCATGAGAAATTAACTTATCTAGAAACAAGCAGAACCGGTTATGCTGAGTAACAAGCAGAACCGGTTATGCTGAGTAAATGTACAAGGACAAAGAAATAGCGTGGTTGACAATGACAAAAGCAGCAAAGAGGTCCATGTGGCTAAGACCATTTCAAATTATCCTAAATTCTGCTACAGTATCTGTTAGAAAATGCAGTAAATGTATGTGAACCTTTTAATTACGCAGTTCTATATTACCTTAAAGCCATATGTGAACCATTTAGCTTATTGTGTCATATGTGTTTCTGATGTCCTCCTCTCAACTGTTTTTTTTACGTGTTCATGTTGAACATAGGAATCACTCTACAGAGTGTGTTACACTCACATTATTCATCATTGTACAGCGCTTTGTTTGCTAAAGAATAGGATGGTGTCTTAAAGGTGTCAAAATCCCAGCACACTAAGATTCAGTGGCCATGTGCGATGCAGCTTGGCAAATTTTACTTTTAATAAAGCAAATGTATTTTGTTTTCAGAATACAGTAAAAGAGAAGGTTATGAATTTTTATATGCATGGAATAATATGTGCCTAAAATATGGATGAGTTTTTGGGTTGCTGAGTTTGTGTTTGTTGAGCTGTGCTAGTGTGAACAATATCAGGCCTTCCAGCAGGATCCAACAGAAGCAGGTCAGAGGGAAAAAGAGTGAGGGTTAAGCACGTTTACTGCTGAAGTGAGAGAGGTAGGGGAAAATTGAGAGAATTATAGCAAGGGAGATAAACAGGAGAAAGGAAAGGTTCAAAGGGTGTCGAACCCAATAAGAAATGAAAGGACCCGGTTTACCTGAGGAGGATGAAGGAGGGGAGGCAAGAGACAGCAGGAAGGAGGACAGAATAGGCACAGCAACAATGAAAGACTGGAAGATAGAAGAGAAATGTGGCAAAAACATATAGAAAGAGAGGATAAAGGTTATATAATAAGAAATACTTTATTGATCCCTTTTGTTGTTTGGACTGCTGCTAGCCCTGTGTCAGCACTACTACAAGGTATAGGCTACTAGGGTACCTTGCCCGAGGACATCTCGATATGCAGCTTCAGAGGGACTGAGGATTGAACCACTGACCCTTGGTTTGGAACCCAACTTTTCTACCAACTGAGCTATCACGAGAGATGAGTAGAGTCAACATGACAGGGAGCGACAGTAGAAAGTGAGAAAATGTCTGTAAACCTTGGAGGCAGATGGCTTTGTGGGGTGTTCTGTATAATTCAGCTCCACAGCACAGAGGCTCTCCATCTAGAGCTGCTCAGTCTGATAGAGCTGCATTGCAAAAAACTGTCCGCAGGAGTTTTTTAATACTGTAGCCTAGTTTAAACAGCTGTTCCAAAGATCTATGGCTAACACAGTTAGCCAGTTGGAGAATGCATTGGTGGAGGCTCGTGAAACAGATGGGACAGTACTATAAAACTTTGCATCCTGAATTTCCTTCATTTCACACACCAAAGACATGCAGTTACTTTTACTGGTGACTTTAAATTGCCCACAGGTGTGAACTGTCTGTCACTGTGTGTCTGCTGTGTGATAGACTGACAGCTGGGATTGGCTCCAGCAACCTGTGACATTTAACAGGAAAAGCAGTTAGGATTTGGCGCCTTCCACATGGCCTATTGACTACGTCGTTTTCTAGCTTTATCACCTTTGTTTCTCTGCTTGGCTGATCACTGCATGAGAAGAGTAACCAACAGGGACCCCCAATGATTTAACATGCTGAACTGGTTGAAAAGCCACTGATGGGTGTTTACCTAGTGCCAACAATGATGTACACGCCACAAAACGTAGGGCAAGAGACACTCACCAATGGCCTGATGTTGGCCAAAGGCCAATCATCAGCTTGGTGTCTCGTGACCTATATAAATTACTTAGTAGTACCTAGTACCAGTGGAAACAAGTTGTGAATACAGCAATGACATACTTTCAGCTGGCAATCTTAAACACTACAAATTTTTCCACCTAGCACTTACAGAGCATCAGCGTTCATTTGAAGTGATATGTTTTGAATATGCATAAATCAGAATCAGATTTCTTCACCAAGTTTGGTTCTGGTCTTATTGTGGCTGCTCATTGAAAGTAAAGGTTTAGGGTTAGGGTTACAATAAAAAAACAATACAATAAATTACAGAATGTAAATTTTGCTTTTCTTGTTTGTTGCTGTTCTGTTTGGTTCTAACATCTCAGAGGGAAATATATGTCTTTAAATGACCCACTTTGTTCACCCTTTAACCCTTTGAAACTGATCCACACCTCTTACTTACATTCACACACATATTGTGGTAACATGTGTTATAGTTAAGACTTCATATTGAACCTTCAAAATATTGTGTACATATACATGTTGCATGTCATATAGTAATACTGTGTGAAATTTTAATTCTGTTATTACAGACTGTTATGACAGCATGGACACCAGTTCAAGTTCTACTCCTGAAAAGGGGACACAAGTGCATAATCAGATCAGCAGATTTAATGAAATTTCTCAATTGGTTAATGGGAAAAGCTCAATGGGTTAAGTGTCAGACTTGGATGCAGTAGGTCACAGGTTCGAATCCCTGTCTGACTCCTAATCCATCCCCTACCAGATGTGTCCCTGAGCCAGACACCCAGCACTAGCTCCCTGTAAGACGCTTTGGATAAAAGCGTCTGTCAAGCAAAGGAAAGGAAAGTAAAGTAAAATTTCAGTTTTTAATGATTAAACATCTGCATTGTCTGGTGAATAAATAACAAAACAGTAAATTTGCAGATCTGACACACTAACTATAGAGTACAATGAAGGTGAGGCGACAAGAAGATTAGAAGAATCTCTGTAGGTTTGTCACAGCAAAGAAACTTATACGGCCTTAGGGAAATTCTTACTATCAGGTGTCTCTTCATTGTACGTAACTGTATCAAGAATATATGTATATGTTTGGTATCACAAAACCACTGCATTCAGAGTCTCTCCAGTCTTTTGTTCAGTTGTACTATTCAGTTCTCTGTAAATTCTGCAAAGGTGAACCTTTGCTGAATCTTCACATTGAAAAAATACAGTTCTGAGGCAAGACTCATATATAATATGCCATTTGGATTTTAGTGTTATACAGGAAAGAACTGCCATGAAACTAGAGATGATGCGTGCACGCATTTACAATCAAATACAATTGAACTGTACCCTCACTGCTGAATCAATGGGAAATACTCAGGACAAAGTGAGTTCGCAGGCCAGGAGCTGTACTCTGAAGTTAGCAATGCCAAGGCCTATAGGCTGCAGCTAAAACCAAGCAGGACTGACATTACCATGGATGTCTGATATTATGCCAAACTGACATCTTGTCATCTCAACAGCATCTTTGCCAAAAGCATGGGGCATTTCTTTGAGAAACAGAGGAATAGAGGGTGAAAAAGTGAGTTAGATGGAATAGGGCCAACGGTCAGTACATGCCCTTGTTTTAGTTCAAATAGATAGCTCTGTCATCTGCTCATGCTCTTATTTCTTCTTGGCCCCCCTCTCTCTATAATGGGCCTTTTCTTTGAGTGTTTTAGTCAGATGGGGATCGTCAAATTTGAAAAGTGATGAACAAAGTGAAATTCAATTCATGTTACTCAATATCACAATGTAGTTTCAGTGCTCATTTCAGGCAGAAAAGATTTAGATCGATGGATAATCGATGTAATAAATGGTGGTAGAAAAGCTTTTGTCGAACACATAATGACAGATTATATAGCATCAGTCTGGTGAATTGCAGAGTCTTGTTGCAACACAGTTCTGTGTTGGGACTGTTGGAAATGGGCAGTGTAAAAATTCTGTTCTTTGGACACGCGTCACAGTATTCCATGTTATAAATAGTTGGAACTTCCAGCAATCCAACAGAAATCAAAAACTAAGGTGAATATTGATGAAGATTATGTTGTACCCACACTGCCATCAAGTCAACGTGTTTCCCTAGTACAGGGGTTGGCAGCCTTTGTCACTCAAAGAGCCATTTGGACCCATTTCACACAGTAGAAAACACTGGTAGTCACAAAAACAATTTTGAAGTTTAAAATAAAATAACACTGCAAGTAACTTTTTTTTGCAAACTATATTTGAGTCCTTCTTGCAGTAATGGAAAAAAACCGGGGAACTTCAAATCAAAAATTTCGTCCTCTCTCTGTGTGCCGTCATCCAAAATATAAATCTATGCAAAATAAATAGGCAATTAAAATATGTATCATACTTGGTCAATGTGATTTCTGAACCTGAGCGCACAGCGTCTGCACATCGGGGCTGTATGCCTTCATCTTCGCACGGGATTGTAAGCTGTCATCTGGGAGGCGTGTGCGATGTTTAAAGTTAATAAAGTTCATGTTGTAGAACACCTGCTCACATACATATGTGGATCCAAAGATCGACAGGACTCCAAGTGCATACACCTTTATGTTCACATAAATATTGGGATATTGGGGAGGTTTTCAATATCACGCCATTTTTGATTTTGAGATAGAACGGCCTTCTGACGTGAAACATCTTCAAGGTCCGCTGTCAAGCGCTTGAACTTGGACACCCACATGCCTTTGTCGGCTATGTCAGCCAGGTCCATCTCAAGATCAGGTGGACATTTCCACCTGGAAATGCTGTCATATTCAGCAGGGATGGATCGAGGCTTAGGGCAGTGACAGGGAAGGATAATGTGGTTTTTTCCTCTCTGAACTCACTGAATCGTTTCCCAAACGATGTTAGCGATGACTACTAACATCTCCAATACTCCAAATTCATCATTTGAGCTTCTTTAAACTCTCCCAAACTGGGGAAGTGTGACAGTGAACCTTTCTGTAAATCTCTGGCAAGCACTGTCCACTTGCGCTCGAATGCCAAAACTTCCCATGTGCAGGGCTGTGCGTCCTTACGCTGAAGAGCTGTGTTCAGCTTTTTCTGCCACTCTGGCTGTTCCAGCTCAGGAAACGTGAGCCCTTTGCTGCCCAGGAAGGTTTTCACTTCCTCCAGACATGTGGCAAAGCGTTTCAGCACCTCGCCTCTGGACAGCCACCGGACTTTGTTGTGCAGGAGGAAATCAGAATACAGAATACTTTCCAGCTCATCCAGTAACGAACGGAACTGACTGTGATTTAAAGTCAGCAGCTTTCTGTCCAGCGACTTCTGCAGTAAAGCAACAGAGCTCCGTTTGTGTTTATTCCTTTGGCTCTTAAACAATTCAAGACAGCCTCACAGACGTTCTCCCCCCCGTGTTTGGCCTTTTAGTGGTATCAGCTCAATCAATTCTTCCTGTGGCCCAGCAGAGTTTACATAGCGTCAGAACAGCGCTATTTGTTCAATATCATCTTTGTCTTTAGATTCATCACAGGCAATTAAGTAAGCCACAGCTGAAGTGGTGTCTTTAATTTGCTGTCTGGTGATGTCTTCTGCCATTTTTATGCTTCTGTCTTTGACACTCTGCATAGCGGGGCATATCTCTGATTTTCTGCAGAATTTCACTCTTGTTTTTAAAGTCTGCGAAAAGATGTTCTGAAATCTTAATAAAAGACTCTTTGCTTCCCCCGCCTGGCTATTTCCTGAGCGGCAACAAAACTAGCATATGTACTTTGCTGACTTCATCCACTTGTTAAGTGGTTTTTGCTCAGATCAGCCTTCCGCATCAGTTCCGAAACAGATTTTTTTCTCTCATCTCCCTCCGGATATATTTTTGAGCAAAGCTTGCGTGTTTATCATGGAAATGTCTTGCGACATTTGACTTTTTGTTGTTAGCTACTTTCTCATGACATATTAGGCACACAGGTAAACCAGTCTCGTCAGCAGTGAAAGAAAATAAAAACTGCCCACGTAGCATTGAACATCTGTTTTCTTCAGACACTTTTCTTTTCTTTGAATTCTCCATAGTTGGCCTACCTGGGGAAGAAACACTGGCGGGTGTCATTGGAGGTTGTGACGTGTATTGAAAGCGACAAAACTATTTTAACATGTTTTTTAGATGTTACAAGATCGCCATAAGTTTCATAGAAGCACATTTTAATTAAATACTCGTATATTATTTTCAAAAGCGGAGGGATATTTTTAGAGGGATCAAAGAGACGCATGCGGCTCCGGAGCCACAGGTTGCCGGCCCCTGACCTAGTAAGATAGAGGACAATACTCATTTCATACCTCATTTTGCACACCTACAATAATAGTCATCAATTTGGAAAACTGAGAAATAAGTTTTATTTTATACTCGATTTAGAACATGTAACAACCTTTCTGGAAACAATGTGAAACTGTTGATTTATAGACAGGAAAAGTCTCTTTATCTGGTTTTGGCAGATATAAAAAGCTGGAAATCAATTATTAAATTTCCACACATTAACTGGGATATTACTGCTGTTTTATTTCAATGAAAACATGCCAAAAATTAAAGTAAAATATTCGGATAGGGGAAGAGAGACTTCCCCTATTAGTTAATTTTATTCAGTTGGACCACTGCTGTTTAATCCCTTGCTTAATCATTAACCTGGACATGTCTAAGCGTCAGACTGGAATGCAGACTCATAATCTGTCCCCTACCAGGTGTGTCTCTGAGCCAGACACTCAGTGCTAGCTCCTTGCTTTGGATAAAAGCGTCTGCCAAGCAAAGTAAAGTAAAGTCTGCAGAAATGTGACTCCCCAAAGTCACAGGTTCACATCACATGCTGGGCAGAATGCTGTGTCTTCAGTTTCCCATCTAGTAGCACAATCTGCAGTTGGTACGCCACTACCTTGCGTACAACAGCGGATCTTTACTCTGTTGCGTGTGTGTATTTGCTTTTGATTGAGTTATGACGCAGAAAAGGAGTATGAATTTTGACACAAATTGCAGCAATCAGTCACTAAGTGTTGTAAAGTACCATAATTGCCTGCATGAGCCTGTGTCTTGGACACTGCTGACGTTATGGTATGCTTGATAAGTGGCCAATTTAACACCCCGAACTATAATAACTAGCTGCTCAGTTGTGTTTGCAACATCCGCTGTTTCATTGAATTAGCGTGTCTCAAATCTTAAGAATACCAAATATAAAGCTTCTGTAACCAGTCCTATGCTGTGTGTGTTCTCCACATACTCACTTGATAAGCAATGCCCCTTGATCCCTCAGCATTCCATTCTGGCTTCAACTTTTATACTGTGCAGCCATGCCAAGATCCACTTCACAGGACTCTTCAGTATGAATGTGCTTTCCCTTTCAGTAACACATTCAAACCCATGGCACCATTACGCCTATAGCATATGTTAACGTGACGGAGCCGTCAGGCCCTAAGCTCTGCAGACAGTTCTAATGCTAATGTCTTACAGCTGGCTCTGCAACAGCTTCTCCAAGCATTTTTTATTCATCATGTATGTGAATATTTCCCACACTAGTGATATATTCAACCCCCTGCTGTCATGTTTATGCAACGCCTGTCTTCACAGTGATTTCAGATTGCAGCTTTCTTGGTGTCTCAGCCGACAAAACACAAATAAACCAGATTGTTACTCTCTGCATCAATTTTCCCCAGACGCTATCTTCCCAGCACATTTCCACCGCTCGTGTCTTTCATATCCCTGTTCTCTCTCTCTCTCTCTTTCTCTCACACACTCACCGGTTTCATTTCCTCTCCTCTATGCCTCATCCCTCTGACACTTCTCTTTTCTTTACCCTTTTCATGTCCTGACCTCTCAAAATTCCCCAGCATGCCTCCCTGCTGCCATCGCGCCAGAGGGATTTGGAGGGATGATCAAGTGAAGATGATGTGCTTTGCAGCTTTTTTTTCCTCACCCCACCGCAGCTGTATAATACTTTATCCGCAACAGTTTAGACGACGTGCTGATGCTCATTGGCGCCAGGCTCCTCACAATACACAATATGGTGCTTGTTACACTGTCGACTAAGCATAAAAAAGATGCACTAACATTGTGCCGCCACGCTCGTAAGTCAAAGAAGAAAGACTTGTGTTGCTGTTAAAAGGGTTGTCAGTGGAGGGAGTAGAGGTAGGGGTAAGGAGAGGGGAGAGCCCTCCAAGGTAAAAACATCTGATTGAAGGTGAGTTTTGAAATTCACAATTCAAAGGGAAAAACACAAAGCAAAGCAGAAAAAAAGTAGGAAGCGCAGAAGTAGAAGGCTTTTCTGGGTGAAGTGTAGACTGGAGGCAAAAGCTGTGATCATCCCCCTGTCTTTTCCTCCATGACACAGTTCATGAGTTGCCAAATTAGACATGGAACTTATGAAAAAGCACTTGAACAGGCAATTATTCTGCGCCTCTTAAACATCCCTGTGTTAGCGGCAGGTTTATTAGGAGATGAATGGGGCTGGCATTTAGGTTTTTTTTTGTTGCACAAATAAATGGAGAGAAAGCAAATCATCAGGAGACTATCACTCTCTAGCACACACATACACATACTGCTGCAGAGATTAAAGGTTCACAGGTCTAACTGTCTGTTTGGCTTAGCATGTAATATATTCGCTATACACTATGTTTTCAGGGTTTTTCTCTGAAAACTTCCGCAAAAACTGAATTTTTGGGCTGGACAGCTGAGTGATGAGCTGAAACTCACTATAAAACACCATCAAGCCAAAGGGAGCTGCAGAGTCAAGATAACTGCAGTGTTTCTACAAGTGATTCAATATGAAGGTGCAGGAAACTGTGTTGAATCTGAAGGTTTTTTTTTTTTTTCTAATGATAATGTTCTATAAGAATAAGCCTTCATAGGCAGAAGTATTAAGGCACCGCTTTGTTTGCTCCAAGTTCAATTCCTATTTACTTTGGTTAGGAGAGCTTTGATTTGTTGATTAATTTAATTAAATGCAAACTAAGTATGTCAGAGACTGAATCCAACTTAATTAAAAAATCAAAAGAGGTCTAAAAATAGCACAGGAATTTTTGGAGAAATGCAAACTGCATAATCGCATAAATGCATAGCAACATTTTGGACTAGGCGTGCTATTAGATCACTGTGAAGGTGGAGGCTCATTGGACTCGAAATGTCATGTAATGGTAATGGTGCCACATGTTAAGTTGTTTTGGGAACTGAGCTTGATTGTGATGGTTACCTCCAAAATGAAACCTGTTACTAATTTTTACAAATGATGCAGGGAAAATTTGATTTGCTGCACAATTGGACTTAATAATAATAATAATGAATACTTTATTAAAGGGCCCCAATAGAATTTGATATGTACAATTGAAATCTGGGTGTAATCCAATTTACTCTCTTGTTCTTTTGAAGGTTTGCTTATGTGTTAGCAAGGAAAATGGAAGAAGCTGTGCATCCAACATGGATTTATAAATCAAGCTTCTGTACAGGTTTTTTCCAAAACTACAGGAAGTTTGTTTGAGGTAATTGCTCTGCAAGTGTCCAGTAGGACAATTGTGAACCATTCTTCTTCAGAGAATGTGGATTCTCATTCAGCAGTAGATGTGATGGTAAGGACATCACTATAGAGCCTGTAGAGACTATAGAGCATGGAAAGCGACACAATAGAATAAATGTAATTCCAAGAAAATATGAAGGGGAGCTATATATAGCTATATATAGCTCTAATCACTATTTGTGAACTGTATTATACTGGTTGTACTGGTCTTGTAGAGGTGTTGAAGTGGCATAAATGGACTAAGTGCTGCAGCACTGAAGAAAACTCCACTGACTCATGAAAATAAAAATGAATTTTCCCTTATTTATATTTGTTGACATCATTCGTGTAGTGAAACACAGGTAGACGTAGGAACCTTTACAAAAACGAATATACATCAGTATTTTGTGTTTGAATCGAGTCCTCCTTCTTGACAACATCTTATAGTTAAACAGCACAGATACGACCGAGGACAGATTGAACGGCTTCGTCTAACTTTTGTTAGAATTACTGAGTTTAAAACTCCCCAAACCCTCAAATTTCACGCAGACATATAGCTATATATTAACTCGGGGATACGTGCAGTGGTTAGTTTTTCCACTTTAAGACGATCTGAGACCGAAAGAAGCAGCTATAGTTCTAGATTAGACATTTAAATGAGAGATGGATGTTATCATTTTTTTATGTTTTTGTTCTTTTTTATTGTGCTTTTATAGTTGTTGTTTTTAAATTTATATTTTGTTGGTGCTATTTATGGTTGTGGGTCTTCTAATTTTTCTGTAATGAGAGCGGCTGTACTCACGGCAAAACAATTTCCCTCTGGGATTAATAAAGTGTTTTGAAGCTTGAATAAATAGCTATTTAAAATAGCTATTTAAATGCCTACTACATTCATTCTGTTTTGTCACTCTCCAAGCTCCATACTAGACGGCAATCACTTTTTGGCAGTTGATCGAATTTTGGAATGACACCTGCGCTATTGAATTAAGAATGTTTGCTAGCTGTGCTACAGTCAGTGTACGAAACGATCTTCAGGATTTTATATGGAGATTGATCCAGGATCGGAGAATCGATTTTATAGATCTCTAGTGCTCATGCTGTGCCATTTTCCTCTGGGATGCAGTCGAGGTAGTGACTCTCTCTACTGAAGACAGGGTAAGAAGGAGTCTGATGAGATGGCTAGCGGCATAACGTGCATTACATTTATTCATAACCTTTACTTGAGCTTCAGCACACAAATGTAAGCTGGCATTATTTGGTTGATGTACAACTAAACTATGTGCACTTGGGGCCCATGAAGATGATTCCTTTGACTCTGTGATGTAATAAGTCTTTCCTTAACATGACGTAAGACGGTCCTTACTTACCAATTGGATCTGCCACTATGACCTAGTACACATTCCTGAGTGCTCTCAGTGGAAGCCTGTTAAAGTACGAGATAGTCTGTCAAAAAAAATTCAGTGACCCGGCAGCATCACCCCACAGAGATGACACAGGCACTGAGTTTCAGCTCCTTTCTGGGCAACCACACCGGCACTATATCTGAATGGTTATCTCAAAAAAGTTTAATCCAAAGCAACTGGACTTGTTTGTCAAGTCTGACTTGAGAAATGGATGGGAGGGTGAAACGTTATCAAGAAACCAAACAAATCCAGTTGCTTTGGATAAAACCTTTTTGAGACACACCCGCACTGAATGAACAGGATCTGCAAATAACCGCAGTTTAAGTGTAAATCCTCAAGGCTCCAGGGCCAGATAGCATCCCTGTACATGTCCTGAAGGATTGTGCTGTCTTTACAAACATCTCACCCAAACAATCGATGGTACCTCCCTGCTTCAAGAGATACTGCAGCATATCAGAAAGTTTCTCCCCTAACCCTAACCCTTTGCCAACAAACCCAACAGATTTACAGAGGTGCTTCACATCATCACATTGTATCACACGGTCTTGTTTTGTGCTAAAATGGACTCGGGAAGCACATAGGGACACAGGGGAACTATGTTTAATAGGAGTTTAGGAGTTTAATAAAGAACACAGTGCTACAAGACAAGAATCAGAAAACACAGGCCAACTCAAAATCACTCCGTGCCAGAGGCAAAAGGTGAGATGGTAACACATACAAAATAATAACGAGAGAAAGATGAACCTGATCTCAGCAAAAACTGAGATCAGGAACTAGAGAAACATGAGGCAGGCAGATTACAAGACTGAACTAAAAGAATCAGAAGGGTGAGGCGAGAAGCCAAAGCATGAAAATACTGTAGCTCAGTGGTTAGGACAGAGGACTGGGATGCCGCAATAGTGAGATCGATTCCCAGCTGAGTCACCATCCCCCATAACCCTGAGCGAGACACTCAGTGCTAGCTCCCTGAGCGCCGCCTGGGGCTGCTCACTGCTCCCCCCATGGGGGGATGGGTCAAATGCAGAAAATAAATTTGTTGTAACATGCAGAAATATATCCATAACAAAGTGGATCCTTCTTCTTAACCTTAATTGGGGAATGTAATAGCTGAATCGCTATATACGATATATATCTCTATATTTTTTGATCCAATAAAGTAGTTACAAACAGACAAATTTGGGTCAAATGTTCATGTTTCAAAGGTAGTTTTTGGCACATATGAAATAGGTTTTGTAAAAAAAAGATACATTGGTGATTAATCCATTAAGAGTTGTTAGAAATACACCGTATAAAGCCTCTTGTTACACTGTTAAAGTAGTGATTATTTATTTAGTGATATGATTAGGGCCTTTGAATATTTCCTAAATTATGTTTCTATTGTTCTGAAAACTAACAAAAATGTGTTATTCATCTTTAACACAGTGCAGAACTCCTACTGATTTGCTAATGCACTTTAACGTGGTAATAACATAAAATATAATTTTTCAAAACAAAGAACCTTATGTATTTCACATTAAGATAAAGAAGCAGTCTTCACATTCAAAATCAACAAATAATGTATGAAATAAATATACAGAGGGAACATTTGAAATACAAATTTTTTTTAGGAACAAGACTTTGTTAGAGTGAAAAGTTTTGTGTAGTTCTGTTATAAACTTATGTGTGGAAAGCTGAGTCCTGTCCAAACAGGTGATACACACAGGACACTGCAGCAGCAGAAACTCATTAGAAACTATTGTTTTGGGATGTATTCTGTTTAGGGGCAGGGCGTTGAGGAGACTTTACTGCAGTGGTGGCAGCAGCAGCAGTTCGTTTATCTTATGACGCTGTTTGAAGATTTGAAGTGCTTGAAGCTTTCCTTAGGACTGTTCTGCTTTTAATACATAAAACATGATATATGGATATTTACTAACTCAGAGAGCTAGTACCACTGTCTGATATACAAATATATGAATAGTTTAGCTTTTCAAGCACAGGTTACCTTTCTGTGAGTTGGTCTTCCTCACTTTCCAGTTTAGAAAATATAATATAAAGTAATAAAATAATCCTTTGACGCAGAATCTTTCATTTTGTCGGAACAAATATACTTTATTTTGCAGATGCTTTTATCTAAACCAACGTCCATGAGCTAGCGCTGACTCTTTGTTTTTTTAATATTAACTTTTTTAATTAGAAAGCACATGATACGTTACTGCAGCTTGGCAAGCAACATAGTGTATGCTTTCACATTTTAAATATTTTGTTTAAAGACAAACAAAGAAGAAAAACAAACCAAAGAAACAAGGGACCCCGAGCAGGGGCGGCGGGGTAGCTAAATTACAGTCACATCATTGAGACAAGAGTTCAAAACTGCTTCCACATATGGAGCGGCATGATTCATAGCAAATCAGACCCAAGAGGCTTTACAAATTCTGACTGCTTACTCCATATTCTGTAAAAGGTATCTCTCTGCACTCTGAGTAAAAAGGCAATTTTTCCATTATATAAACCTCTTGCACCACATTTATCCAGTCTTCAGTTGTTGGTGATTCAGGCTTGAGTCATCACCTTGTGATAACCTTTTTGCTTGTGGCCAGCAAGGTGTACAAGAGTTTTTTCTCATTAGAGTTCAAGTTATCCACCGGTATGTCACACAGAAATATGGTCACAAAGGTTAAGACAAGTGAGAAGACATTCTATATATGTATTGACGAATAGCTTGGCAGTCCCAGAGCATATGAATATGGTTGGCTCCATCTCACCTACATCTCCAACAAGCATCCCCAACTCCCTAATATCTCCTCTAAACAGGGGTAAGGAAAAATCTCATTATGTTCTTCCAACAAAATTCACACCAGACATTTGACCCTGTTGTACTCCACTGTATCTCACATATGTGGTTCCAACTTCCCTGTGTAATTATCAGGCTACCCTCTTTTATCCCACTTCATTTTAACATACATAGTGCTGTCGTTCTTACCCTGCAGAATGCTATTGTAAAGTCTGAGCCTAGGTCATATTTTCTTTTCAGGGTTTCAAAATCTTCACTCCTTTGTGGATAAATGAACAATAGTAAGTCAGGCCTTTCGAGATCCAATCGAGCACCATCTTAGAAATTTAGAGTTGTTTTCCAAACCATTTGTCTTAATCATTATTATCATTACTTGTGATATGGGTTCATCTGCCAGTTGTCTTTTATTTTGCAGGTGTGTATTGGCTATAAAGGCCTTAATTGGTATTTACCTAATAGTTTTTTTCCACATCTTTTCAGCCTGCAGAGTACTCCAGACAGCAGCGCTGACTCTCTTGTTCTAGGACACACCTGGTATAAGGGATGGTGTGGATGATTGGGTGAGAACACTCCCTTTGTCTCCAGTCATTTTGTTAATTTAAATTTATTTAATTTCTTGTTTTTTGTTTTTTCTTGTAATGTCAAACAGTAGACCAAGTGTGGGGGGCGGGAGTTAGGTTCACACTGATACTTAGTTTGAGTTTAATATATGTTAGAGATCTGAGCAATAGGTAAGCTTAAATAGGTTTTTACTGAGAAAAGTAATAATTAACCAGATGTGTCTTTTAGAAGTTGAACTGTTCATACCTGGGAAGGACAGGTTCCACCTGGAAGGAGGTTGAGCTCAGATTGAATTGACTACAGTGCTTTTAGAGCAGCAGGAGAGATAGATGTTTTAAAGTGCGGCAGTGTGCGTGTTATGATGAGTTGAGTGTTCCTCAGTTAAGAATATTTAACCTTTTGTAAATATGTGTTGGTGTAGCACACGTGTAAAAAAATGCACTTATTTTTTGCAACCTGTGGAAGTTGTCTGAGTCTGCCTTCTATCACATTATCCACCTTGGCCAGTCTACACCACAAATGGGCTGGGATTCGATCCTGAAACCTTTTGCAATCAAGCTGGATTCTTATCCCATTGAGCTAACAGGTACCAAATGAGTTTACAGCAACAGACGTGTTGGTGACACCCCGATGCCTATGGGGCTCAGCACTGCCCCCTATCAATGTGGCACAGTACTTTCTGCCTCACCTTGTGTATTTTCACAGCACATTTATTATCATCAGAAAAAGTAAATATGTCACACGCATGTATTAAATATATTAGACAAACTGTGGAACGTCCACAACTCAAACATGTTTAATGGTGATATAAAGAGAAACAGCAATGGATGTCAGATGAGGCACTGCTACAGCAGAACACAGGGAAATGCTCCCTTCATTTATGCCATGTGCTCTGATAATAAGCTGGGATTTGTCTGGGAGCAGCAATTTGAAGTGATTGGAACTGTGACATTGGTGATTGTGTGAACTTTTCATCTAGAACCATCATTGTTTCATTCAATAAAAAAAGAGTAATATGGACATTGATAATGACTGAATATGAGTGTTTTTTGTACATTCATTCTGTGTGTTCTTTTCTGTTTTTGTATCTTTTTTTTTACCTGCTAATGTTTCAGCTACTACTGCAGCCCAATGTGTTTTAGGAAAAAATCAATATTGAGTGTATTTTTGAATACATATCTCTTTCTTGAAACGACCTACTCTCATCTCTGCAGTCAGCTGCAGTCAGAACATAAGCTGCTAAATATTATGTCACAGAGTTAACACACACACACACACACACACACACACACAGGAAGCACAAACTCTACACTATCTCCATGTGTCCTTGGTGAACACAGGCTCAGCTGTAAGAACTAGATCACCGGGCTGAAAAAACAAAAACCTCTAAGCCCATTTAAACGTTTATATGGTGTCTGATGAATAAGAGACAACGTGTGTCCATGTGGGAAGCTTGTCATCCTTGTTGGAGTCACTGTGTGGCCTATACTGCATCTATTTTGTGTGTGCGAGTGGTGTCTTACTTCAGCGTAGACCTTTGGCTCAGTCTCTTGCTTAATATTAGGCCAGCAGTGCAGGGTGATTTGGAACAGTGTATATGTGTGTTGGAACTGTACACAGACATGCAAACACAAACTGAACTGCATGCCTGAGTGTATACTTTAGTGTACGCATATGTGAAAGTTACTGAACCTGCCAGTATTCAAGAGAGAAAGACTGTTGGTCTTCCCCTGCTTACCGGGAGCAGCAGCACTTAGTCAGCCTGATAAAGAGAGCATTATAGAAGCAATCCATTTGCCTGAAGAAGTTTTGCAGATGAAATAGAATAGCTAGGGGGGAAAAGGACCACGATTTGATGCATTACTCAACATGTCAAAAAGTATTTTTCCAATTTATTCTGTGTAACTTTAGCAGAGTTAGAGGGGCATTTGTTTTGAGCCAGCAGAGTCCAGTGGTGCTGAGACGAATGGATGGAAGAGGAGAGAACATAGAGAGGTGAGGGAAAACTGGCAGAAAGATTAAGCTTTAAGAGTTGTACTAAAAGAGCCACGTTGGCCTAAACCCTAAACTAGATTGTGGAAGAAGAGAGGGCCATCAGATCATGGGTATGGCTTCTCCTCGCTTTAATGAAGCAACAATTTACATTTTCTTGTATTGCAATAAGCTGCTTTTCTTTGGAGAATGTTGGGCAATGATTAAAACTAATTAAATAGAAATGTTTGAATTCTTTCACCATGACAACCCCATTCATTCATCGCCATTCAAAACTGTGTAAAGTTCACTGACATCACTTCTGCAATTGCTCTGTGAGACATTTGAAAAAATGGAAAAACTGTTTTGTTCCAGGTATTAGCCATTATTTATTCCACTGACATTT
The DNA here is from genome assembly GCA_032270685.1 of Microctenopoma stevenorrisi. NCBI lineage: Eukaryota > Metazoa > Chordata > Actinopteri > Anabantiformes > Anabantidae > Microctenopoma > Microctenopoma stevenorrisi. The sequence goes on along the minus strand of JAUMTR010000002.1, from coordinate 2,056,074 downwards.
TTCTTTGGATTCATCTCTTTGAAGCAGTTTAGACCCATCTCTAAACGAATTTATTAAAAGTAATCAAATAGGGAATTTTCTGCACACTGCACCGACTCTGCTCTGGTCAAGGTTACAAATAACTTACTGCCGGCAGCTAACGTATGTTTGTTTCTTTTTCATGTTCCAATACGAGCCATGCATTTCCTTCCTCCTTTTATCAGCATGAGAAACACTTAAAGATTAGATAGAAGAGAGTAGATACAGTGTTTTTATGAGCACCACGTTTCAAGATTGAAGATTCAAAAAGACTATTCTATAACACAGTCCCATAGGGAAATTGTTTTGCCTAGATACAGCCGCTCATTTCAGAAAAGATTAGAAGACCCACGACCATAAATAGCACCAACAAAATATAAATACAAAAACAACAAATATATAAGAACAAAAAACAAAAACATGATATCAGTCTCTAAAGATTTTGTTCTCCCCTTTCCCCTTTACTGAGGGAGGCAGGGGAGGAATTGTACAGTGTGATGGCTACAGGAAGAAATAATTTCCTGTGGCGTTCAGTGGAACACTTGACACTGATGAGTCTCTGGATGAACGTGTTCCTCTGTCCAGACAGGACACTGTGTAGGGGGTGGGGGTGGGAGGGATTGTCCAGAACTGAGAGGAGCTTGGAGAGCGTCCTCTTCTCAGCTACTATGTGTAGAGGGTCCAGCTCCACACCTCGAACAGAACCAGCCCTCCTGATTAATTTGTCCAGTCTGTTAGTGTCTGCTACCTTCAAGCTGCTTCCCCAGCAAACCACAGCAAAGAAGATGACACTGGACTCCACAGACTCATAGAACATCCGCAGCATGGTGCTGCAGACATTAAAAGACCTGAGTCTCCTCAGGAAATAGAGACGACTCTTTATTTAAAAGCTTTGAATTGCTGGATTCCTGCTTATATCAGTGATATGCTGCCACTTTATGAGCCCTAATACTGCTTGAGGTCCTCTGGCAGGGTCCTACTAATAATTACAAATTTATGACTTGCTACTTAATGTGACTTGGCCCTGGACGTCCCAAGCTCATCCATAGATACAAGGGTTAGGGGGTTAGGCTGAGCCAACTCTGCACACCTGAGATTTTGAATTTTCTTTTCACACTGGTATCACTTGGCTGGCTCAGAGCTGTAGTGTCCCAAATATCAAGCTCATTTGATGGACACATCTGCGGTGCGCAAGAACAGTGGGGTGCTGACCTTTACACAGCTGGGTGTCAATAAGCCACTGGCAACATGTGTATTCTGACTATTAGTGCTAGAAGCCATCTGTAACTCACATTTAATCACTTCAGAAACCAGAAAATAATGATAATACAGTGATTCACCCATAAACACTTTCTTTTAGGTGATCACGACTTTACTTTGCTTCTTTGCTAGTTTTTTGTGGCTAATGGGTTAAAATAATAACCAAGTAGGCTGCAGCCTTATGCTCTGTTATAATGAATAGCTTGTAGTATTTGTCAAATTTCCATATAGCATTGTGGAAAATTAACGACAGGATCATTGCCCCACAATGACAGGATGGTAAAGTAAAAAGTTATGGATGTTACATGGCTTAAAGTCGGTTAAAGCAATCAGAACACTGATTTTTAAATATTGGCTAAAATAAAATTCCTTTTTTATTTGCAGTATAAACTCTTTTTTTTCAAAATAAATTTTGACTTTTCCCCTAGAGTTATTAAGTGGAATACTGTTCCAATATTGAACATTTCCAACTGTTTCATTACCAGGTTACCGACAAAGAACAAGCTCAAGGAGACAGCGGAACACCAAGAGGCTACCAAGTGGGCAACTGAAACACATCTGTATGAGAGATCTGAAATAGACATAAATCAAGTGAAGATGACAACTCATCTAATCAGGAAGAGCAGAACAGGGAGCTACACACTTAACGAGAATGTACGTACGCTGAAACTAAGGTACAGCAAAAGCACACATCTCAAAGTGGCTTTCCATCTCACATTGAAAAGCTTTTTTAAACACAAATGTGAAATGAACCTAAATTATTTTCAGACCCAATGCGATGAGCGTGTTTAGCAGGAGGCAGAACTCTCCGGTTAAGCCTTTTGCTTTGCTCTACATTTGACCACTTAACCTGTTGTTGTTGCCGCTGCACACATTACCCACACACGACTATCTTGTCTAAGAGGCGCGATGGGAACGCGTGGTAATGGCCACCGACACAGAAGAGGGCGCGGTAGTTTGATCTAAGGACACAGTTATATTTACATACATAAACCCTTTAAAGTCGCTGTCCATACTGAAGCAAAGTCGGTTCATCTGTCTCGCACTCCTTACGTCCTCCAGTCATCTCTTTCTCTCACACACTCAATTACGCAGCACTTAATCATCAAGGCTTCACATTTAACATCCTCTTATTGCCTTGACACTTCTCCGTCACATGTACTGTACACACTGGCATTACCTAATCATCACATACCACACACACTTATCAGCCTCTTATCATTTCGAGTGGAGCATTGTGAGTTGGAGTTATGATATTAGACTCAATAAAGCAGCCACTAATTACTGAGGCCTGAGAGACAACAACAGAGGAAACAATAAAAAGAGGAAGTGTGGATGTGAACTCCTCAGAGATGCTGTCGCTTTCTGCGCTGCAGCGGCAGCTGCTGAAGGGATTCACGTCTCCTCTGACAAATACGCACAAACACAATCTGGTTTCCTTCACTTCGGGACACATTAACCTAACCCCAACCTTACTTTAACCTAAAGCTATATCGCCACTATAAAATTCAGTAATTTCCTCATGGGTACCAGCATCTGGTCCTCACTGGAAAACCCACATACATATAAGTACCTGCAACATGAGTAATACTTTATACACACACACTCCTACCTTGGCTCTACTGACGAGGTGTTGACCTGTACACCTGGACACTTGGAAAAATTGAATAAGAAAAAATAAACAATGAAACTGAACAATTTTATTTAAATATCATAGATCTTATGTAACTACTGCTAAACTACTTATGATGACGCCACGACCATGCACGATATAGAGAGCAGAGGAGAAGTGGAAAACACAATCGTATATTTGCAGAAATTAAGTCTTTGGATGAATAAAATCAAAAATACTAAGGTTTTTTTAGCTTCCTTGCACCCCTGGTGACCATTAAAACTAAGCCGCGCCACTGAATAAGCTGCAGGGTCCAAAGCAAGTTTAAAAAATTGTGTCTTATGGTTCAGAAATTACGGTATACTGCCGGTCTTCTCTCAATAAATGGAAAAGAATAATAAATGAACACTCAGTGGGGAAAAAATATATTGAATACTTTGAAACTGTTGTAATTTTGAAAAATACTTTATCATGCTGCTTAGCTTTATCTGGAGGCCAACTGCCAGTTGAATTGCATAGAAAAAACTGCAACAATGGTCTGCAGATGTGATCTACCTGCTGTAGATCAGCAGGTAGATCACAGACGATTTGTGATGATTTTGTTCAGAGGACTTTGTCATGACAGAGAGAATTTCCACCAAGATGTCCATTGTGCCCTGGCACAGAAAGCTAGTCCAAACGCATCCGCTTCCATGCAACGTGTACGAGGTACGTTGACAAAGACAACCCAACAGTATCCACACCTCCAGCATCACAGGACAAACACACACCTGGGTTTTTCAGTCCAAGAGCCATGATGCATGAATCCAACAGCTGGCTGCTGACCAATGGGTTAGTAAATGCGTCAGGCTACTTTTTGCATCGTTGGCACTGATCTGAGGCTTTTGTTTGTTTTCCTTCTTCTTAGCGATACCTGAAAATAAATGTAAGTATAGCATCCCAAGCCCCATGCCCTAACAGCAGGAGTACAACAGCAGACACAGTTACAGACAAATACACACACGCACACACACACACACACGTAGACTAACACACATTGTTCTGCTCTATTATTTTCCCTGCAAAGAGGTGGCTTGTGATTCACAGAGCTTTATCACACACGCACGCACACAACAGCATCTGCTAATTATGAATAATAAAGCAGAGGTTTAAATAATTGCCACGGTGGTCCTTTGGTGCCTCTCCAGCAGCTAAGTGGGTCACACTTGATGGAGCGTTTCCTTCCAATCCGTCCAGCACTCAAACCCCCGATAATAGCGAGCAGGTCTGGGAATTCAGTGGCATGACATCCTGCGGAAATTATCCAGTATAAGCAGAGAGTATTTTTGGCAGGAAGGAAAAGGTCTAAAAGCTTGGGAATTCTCGGCATAACGTTTCCTATTGTGTAAGGAACGTTAATCAAATTACAGATTACTGTCACTCCAATGTGATCTGAGTGATCAGCAGAATAGGAAATGTGCTATCAGTAAATCCCACTCTGAATGCCAAGGTAATGGGGCTGGGAATACTGGGGGTACTCAGACATTCTAGGTTATAGTCCCAGTACGCTACTGATTTGGCTCCATAATATGCATTAACATACTATTCCCTGTGCTGAAACCCTCAATTAGTTCATGAGAGACAGAGAATCTACTGTGTGATGTGTAGCATTAAATGCATAGATTAACTTTTAACTCTTCATACAATGTGGACTTAAAATGTTCCATTAGTCTCTTTCAGAAGTCAGTAGAATTGGCTCAAGCTTGCACGTCCCCATATGGTGTTCCATATAAGTTTATTCATCATATTCCATGTTCTGAAGTCAGGATTATTCAAATTGAATTGTAAAGCTTTTAGTTCTTGGGAAATGAGTAAGAGAATGAGTCAGTTGTGTGGTGTTGCATGGAGCACAGGCAGAAAGATTAACTGGTTAAGACAATATCAAGTATCATGCAGAGGTTAAAAAAACCAAAACCCTGTCTTAGCCAGCTCTCTGAAAACTGCTACTCCTAATTCTGTATACTGTCTACTGCATAATTATGAACTTTCCAATGCTGTAATCCACTGGTGTAATATCAAAAATAACTTAAAATTATTAAGTTAAAATATGCATTTCTACATTTCTCTTCTTTGTTGTGGTTAGACTCAGAATCCATAAGATTATTTATCACTATTCGTAATCATAAAATATTAACAATAGCAACTGTGTGCATTTCAGCACCAGCGAAACGTATGGAGTCTGTAGTATTTACATATTGCTCTTAACATACATGTGGTTTATGTTCATTTCACATCCTCGATCTGTGAGGTCAAACAGAAATACACAAGAACAGCTTTTTCATGTCACATGTTTTTAACACAAGGTACTTTTCCCTTTGCTGGAGAAGTCGCTTTTAAAAACCTGTGCAATAATGTTACAGTATACCCACTTCACTAGGCACCACTACACCACTGGACATACTTTATGCCCTTGTAAACTCGCTGACCAATCCCCACATCTAAGTGTTTAGTGAGAACTGCGCGGGGTTATCTTTTTTAACAGGAGGTTCTGTACAAATGGATTTAGAAAGGAGACAGCATTTACTATGCTGGGAAAGTGCTGTGAGAGAACCTTTCACGCTGCATTATTTGACAAAAGAATCAAAATGGCTTAAATGCCTCAATTCTGAACATTCATTTTGAAAGTCTTTAAATTGACACTGTACCCTTGTAGATATACATGAAAACTGAAGCTTGCTCTCATGGAAAGCATAGCTAGATATGAACTATATGACTGTCCATCTGCATAATATTTAATCTAACCACACACACACTTTATTAGAATACAACCAGAAAATAAGTACACATTGTACACAGTAATAAAGTAGTATTAAGTATTAGCACAACAATATTAGAAAAAAAATGCTTCTGTAGGTTGATGTGACAAGAAAACATCCAATGTGACCACAATGACTTTTTAAAACAAGCTAATGTATATTTTTTCTTTTAAATATAGAGCCATGCTGGGAGCCTTCTGTGCCCATTTATTTGGTAAGTTTATTTTTTTTTTACTTTTTTAATTTGCTGTATTTTTTAACAACTCGTTTCTGAGCTCAGCAAAGTCAAGTAAAACATTGGCCAAACCGAGGCCTCAGCAGAGCAGTGTCGATTGATTTTGACTAACTAGCAACTAACTTGATTGTCTACATTTCTGTAGCTTTGACTTTAAGATTGTGGAATCTACTTTTAAAACATAGACTATTGGAGCCTTTCGGATTTTTACTGGATTTTTCAAACTTCGTCAGCAAACAGAGGTTGTGTCGTTGCCCTTTTATTTACAGTTATGTGATATTGCATCTGAATACGTATTTGGAAAGGCACAAATATTGTGTTTTTTATGAATACTTGTTTGAAACAAATAATATTTTGACTGGCTTCCGGAGGCAGTTTATAACTTTTGGGAGGTTGAGTTTAATCCAGAGATTATTCCAATATGCTTTCATGTTTGCTCTGTTTACGTGGCTCTTTTAGTTCGGTAATTTAGACAATAGGTTGTTGACAGAGTAATGTTAGCATTCGGTTAAAAAGGTTAAAACAATGCATTTTTTTGTCATCTCTTCCTCCACCAGCCAAAAAAACTTGCTCTGTTCTGTGTGGAAGCATTTTCCAGTCAGTGCTGCAGATAAAACCAAAGTGGTATGTAACATGCACAAAAATCACATCAGCAGAGGCAGGGATGTCACACATCTGTCAACATCTGCTATGAATAATCACATCCATGTGTGTGTACACACAGAAAACCTTCCTGCTTTGGTGCCTCAATAAGAGAACATCTTACCTAACTCTACATTTGTTTTTCATACACATGAATATGGAAATAGAATATTACTTTGATTATGTTCTGGATTTGGCTATGCATTTGCAACGACTGGACCGCAGCTTCGGTGATTCTGTCAGATAGCAACCATTCACATGTAATAATATCTCTCTGAATCAGTGGATCTGCATGAGCAGATAAATTAGGTACACAAAAGACAGTAGTGGAAAAAACCCCACAAAAGAATAAAGATAAAATGGAATGAGGAGAGTTCATGGAGCCATGAATGGAGACACTGAATCATGACAGACCCAAGAGTGACTGGAAGACAAGAAGGTTAGCTGTGGTCTCTGTGCTTGCCGTCTGCCTCTGACAGCCAATAAAGGTCAGGGAGCCACGGGGAGGCTTAGACGCTAATGTCAGCCACTCACCTGGGAGGTGTGTGTGTGTGTGTGTGTGCAGATTGTAGTAGAAAGTACTATATAGTGTGATATAATGGTATAAATATGCATGTGTATGCATGGTTTTGTGTTTCCTGAATAGACAGAACAGCCTGCAGTCAACGATACAGACGAAGATAATAATACGTTGACATGGATGGAACAGATATGTGTGTGTTTCGAGGACTGTCAAAGGTGTCACCTGTATGTGTGTGTTGCCAAAGAAAAGGCTCATGTTCTTGCCGTCTGTCTATTCCAAGAACAGGTCTATATCCAGGTGCCATGTCCGTGGTTATCAGCGATGTCAATGTCTCTGTAAATGTCTTAAGTGTGCTGTTCGTGTTCATGAGTGTGTAAAGGTCCACATTCACTCTCACCACAGGTTGTCATATGATTTCAATGGCGCCATTTGCCAACTAAGAGCAGCACGTCAGCTGTGCCTGGCAGATTTTTTCCTTCACATTCCCGCTGACATTTAGAAAGGCCTTCATACTGGTTTTAAATTTAGAAGAGAAATATGAAATAGATTTGCATTTCTGAAGTGCAGTGTGTGAGTGTAAAAAGCTAAGCGCAGCATGTGGCACTATCTGGTTCACAAAAGGAGCTGCAGAAGCAGGAGCGTAGCCACAGGTGGCAATAGTACCCTTGTAATAATGATGAAAAACCACTGGGGTTCTGTAGGATAAAATTATTTCCCCACCTGTTCGCAGCAGCCTACATAGACACAGGTGCCACTTGCACTAAAAACATCCATCTTCAGAAGCACGTTCGGCTACTGAAAAAAGAAAATACAGTAGCTGGGTTTAAGGACAGCAAAGCAACACATTCATGCGAGCAGGTGAACTGTGTCCCTCGTTGTAAAGGTCAATGGACTGAAAACACCAGGACTCATGAATCAAACCAATAATGTCAGTAAATCCAACCAACACCATTAAAGCCCTCATATGTTACCTCCAAGACTGAGGACTCGTTTATGGCCTGATGTAATTTATGAACACAGAGAACATTGTCACCTCGTGCTCAGCATGGATGTGTACTGTTGTACTGGCGATAACGTGTTGCTGCAGCTAGCAGATTTGTTTACTAGAAAGGCAGCTAACAACATGTACAATCTTCTATACATTACATCGTAATGGCAATGTTTGGTCGGGTGAATCATAATCTCATCTTTCCTTTAAAACCGTCAGATGTGTTTGATAGAGATACATTGCTGAGATTTACTTGCTGGCAGCAAGGATAAGCCTTTTTTTTTTTACTGACATGCAATGAACTGCTCAAATTATCTAAGCACTAACCAGAGGAGGGAAAATGCAAATGTCCACCTCAGATGAGCCTGAGTGAAATTTACAAAAGAAAAAAAACAACTAGATTAAAACTCTAAAATTATAAATAAACACAGAGCTGCAGGGAAATTGAGACAAATTTCTCATTTTGGTTATTATATGATTCACAGTTGGGAGTGTAAACTAGTGGAAGGTGGATCGATCCAAAGTAGCAATAGTGTTGATACCGAGTCAGTAACGGTATCGGATCAATATTTAATACTAAATCGAATTTCTCTCCTCAACTTTTCAAAAGTTCCAACAGAAATTAAAGTCTCCTGGTCCGAACACCGCTTCTCACATCAACATGACTCAGCGGGGCTGAGCAGACACATGCAGGCTGTAGTGAATGATGGCACAGAGGAAGAGGAGCATCCTGCACAGTAAACTGCACCGCTTCACGGTAACAACAACAACAGTAGCACAACAGCACAACAAAACAATTTCTTCCTGTTTAGAAACGTGATCAAACATAAAAAAAAGCATGAACAAGAGAGCAGCAGCTACAAAATAAACGAGGAGAGACCCCAGTTTATGGAGTAAAAAATACCCATCCTATCTCCGACCAGGAAAGTGTTAGGTCCATGAAACTTGCATCACTAACCAGCATCAGTCCTACAACTCCTCTCTCGAAGTTATTCAATTCTGAGACAAACAGAATCGGTATTTGTGCATCTGATCGTGTTTTTAAAGCAATTCAAGGTTCATTTACCTCTGGTGTCACATGAAATGATATTTTGCTTTTTTAAAACAATTTAAACATTTAAAGCTTTTTTTGTGCGACAAAGGTGCATTTTCCGGCAGGATGCCCTTATAAATATTATGAGATCTGTATTGATGATACTGGTCCTGTATTTACCTGGTATACCAAAGCTTTTCACACACACCAGTAGTGTTAATTATGTTTTTTTCATGCAACTAGTACCACCTCTATAAACTAACCAGTGATTTCCAGTTCCAAGTGTACTTTGTATGTAGAGTCAAGACCATTATTAATTAATAAATTAATTAGCAAAACGTGTCATGTCAAAACGTATTCATACCCTTAGCAATAATCAATAGAAAAGCTTTTGTTGGCTATTACAGCAATCAAACGCGTCCTATAATTGCAGACCAGCTTTTGGTCTCTACGGGTATTTTTGCCCGTTCATCTTTAGCAATGTGCTTCAAACCTTTTTCTTCTTGGATTCGAGGCAGGACTCTGTTAATGTTGTTGTCTGCTAACCATTTCTTCACCACGTTTGCTGCGTTTTTGGTCATTGTCATGCTGAATTTTCCACTGGTGCCCAAGACCAAGTTTCTCTGCAGACTGTGCGTTGGATTGTCTGCCTTGAGACATTGCCACCAGCAGAGCCTAGGATGGCCTTGGTGGTGATCCTCTGACCCTTTTTCACCTCTCTCACTACCTTCCTGCCCAGCACAGGTGTCACTTTTGGCTTCTGACCACGTCCTCTGAGATTTTCCACAGTGCGGGACATCTTGTATATTTTAATAATACTTTTCACTGTAGCCAATGGAACTTGAAAACATTTAGATATGGCCTTGTAGCCCTTTCCTGGCTTGTCAGCAGCCACAATGCGCAGCGGCAGGTCCTCACTGAGCTCCTTTGTCTTAGCAATGACTGTCCACAAACTATCTGCAGAGAGCTGTTGTTTTTCACCTGTTGAGTTGATTAAAACAATTAATCAGGGTAATTAGGATGCTTTAGCTTGGACTATTTGGAATGTTATACCACTTTGGACTTTCCAGAGACTGTGACAGATTGTGAAGGGTATGAATAATACTTAAATAATTAATATGACTTTTTCATTTAAAAATGAAAAATCAAAAAGAAATCTTCTTAAACTCTGTTGGCAGTAAATATAGTTCCCACAGACTAACAAGCTAAGAAGCACTAAGTCTACTTTCTGTGCTTGAACAAATCTTGTGGGGACTCGCTACAGTTTGGTACGTGCAGAAATGCTGAGGGTACCAAGTATATATGAGATCCAGTGTGTGCAGAGCAAGGTCTGTGGTAGAACTGAATTACCTCATGTAAACTACAGCAGGAGTCGCCAACCTTACTGCTTAAGCAAACTTAGCCAAACAGTGCTACTGAAAGTTATGATGTATATGCTTCCAATTATAATATGGTGGACACGAGGCTGTGGGTGTAGATTCAGATCAGACTCATAAAACCAGTAAAAAGATGTGTTCATTAAAAACATTATTGGAAGTAAGTCATTTTCACTTGGCTACATAAAGTAGAGAGGAGGCTCTAACAATGTTGGGGCTGATGATGATAATGTGGGCCAACAGCGGGCCACAAGGCTGCGTAACAGATTCTACAATGTGGGTGCCAGAATTATCAAGGACTGTGGTTGGTAAGCAGCTGCTAAAGATATTGTTTTCTTCTTCATACTTTGAGCAATTAAAATGCACATGAAGGCAACTAGAAAGCATTTAAAAGAGCGTGGCTATCTTGGGGGTGTTAATAATAACAAAGTCAATGACACAAAACCGTGTTTTTTTATTCTCCACTGTGTTCTTTCTCTGAGATGGGGGTGGGAGTCAGTGTTGCAGAAGTTATGACAGTCCTGGCAGTTCTGTTGTATAATCTTGCAAAAATACTATCTCTCTCTCTCTCTCTCTCTCTCTCTCTCTCTCTCTCTGTGCTATCGGTGCAAAAGGCATACCCTTTCTCACTGTTCCAGTAATCCAGGTAAGCATTGGTGTGTTTGTGGAAAACAAGCTCCAGAATTTACATCTGTAGCATGTACTCTACGTGCTGTTCCACCTTTTGAAATAATCAGAAACCAAAACTCATTTCAAATTCAAAGTGCCATCAATCAGGTTTATATTAATCATGCTCAGTCAATGTTGCTTACAAGTTTATTAATGGCCATGACATTAGTTGTATGAAGTGTTGTTGACAGAGGGAAGCAGTTATTTTTATATGCACAGTATACACACCAGTACCACTCTGCTACAGCTGCTGACTCTCTGCATGTTTTCATTTAATGTGAGCTTTTCTAGTCCCACAACAACTGCTGACTCATCCAGTTACAGATGTCTGATTGTGTAGGTGCCTTTTAACAGTGGTTTGTGAAAGTGTCACTTTTTATGCATAAATTTGACCTGTCATATAATCTGATTTGGAAAAAAAGCTGTACAACTACACAAGAAAAAACTCAGTTTAACCACTGGGTCAGAAACCTTACACTCATTTTATTTACTTACTGTGGAAAACGGTCCATTCGTTCAGTTTTTGGGCTGACCCTGCTTTGCAGCATTAACTTCAACAACCTTTAACCTTTTTTATCACTGTTGTAGTTACGACATCTCTTTGTGAATTCTGTTGGTCAGGGATGATTAGGCTCTTGTCCTCCTCCCTTGTCACTAAACTTTGAAATGCTCCAGACATACACAAAGTAAATACCAACTACACATACAGACATTGGAGAGGAGGTAAATTCCTAGCAAATCCTCTAACCTTGCAGAACAGTCTCAACCCAAGTCTGTTAGTTGGCTTCATTGTGTGAACTGCCATCTCCATATCTTTTGCACTTCTATTGGACTGACAGCAAAGGGGGACTTGTCATGGGATTGAGTATGTGATCTTTTGTCTACAACTCTAACTGGTTAGAGTTTGGTGGTCAAAGGTCAAAGGTCACCTTATGTCAGTGCAACCTCAGAAACAGCAAGAGGAAATTTCTAGTGCAAATGTTCATTTGTACTCATTGATCAACAGTAAATATATAATCTGCAACTTGTATGTGTTTTAAAAGGTCAAACAATCCTGTTACTGTCCAGTACTGATTTTAATGCCATCTATAAAATATGAACTTAGTTTAAAGAGCCATAGTTTAAACTGATCTTTTTGAATTTATCCAGTGGAGAGTTTCAAATGTCAAACACTGTGTGATACTTCAGTTGCGTTTAGACCATCTAGCATCCAGGCTTTCTGTGCATCAGAAAGTACACGTGTGTCATTTTTTATACATCAAGTTGTTCACGGTGTAATGAGAAGCACTGATCCATGTCTGTCTACTCTGACCGATGTTAGACTCAGAACCAGTAGAAAGGTCATGTAATGATTGTCTATCCATGCCCTGAAGCAGATAAGAACTGTCTCTGACTGTAATTTGACATGCTGTATTCAGGGGAAGCTCAGATCAGGTATCTCTAAATACTCCAGACCTCTTTTTAAGATTGGACCTGTAACAAACTTAAATTTATCTTCAAGTTCTTTCTTATTCCTTTTATTTATCAGCGTCAGATTTTCAACTTTTTGTGTTGTAATGCCTCTGAAATGCGTTGCATTTGGCACTTTTTGACAGACACCTCAACAGGACCTGTCTGGTTTCTCCTTTTGCTCGGCTGCACTTGTAATCACATCCAACAGTGATCTCACAGCATCCGAAAGTACACATGTCCATCACCACAGCAGGGTCCAATCAGTGATGGTGAGCAAAACCAACATTTTAAGTGGTAATAGACATTGACACATAGACCAAAGATACTTGGGCAGTCAGCTGGGACCTAGAATAAACCAAGAATATAATGGGAAGCCAGTATAACTAACTTGGTTACTTAGTAACTGTATAGTTTTGTCCCTTTTTTTTCCACCTTTGTAGCAGGACATTTGGGATCATTGTCTTGCTGTAGAACAGGGGTGTCAAGCTCAAATACACAGTGGGCCAAAATGTAAAACTTGAACAGAGTCGCGGGCCAGCATTGAACAAATTAACTTTTTAATATGGACCCAAACAAGATTTGCTTTAACATTGAATATGGAACAAGCAACACTTATTACTATACAATATATAACTTAATAGTCCAGATATGCAAAATCGTAGTATTTGTAGTATTAGCGATGAATAAATGCGCTGTATAATACCGGTGGGCCGGCTCGAGTAGTCATTTGGTATAGCCTTGCGGGCCAAATATAATTACATTGCGGGCCAAATTTGGCCCGCGGGCCAGAGTTTGGCACCTATGCTGTAGAATGAACCACTGGCAAAATTAAACCTGACCATCTTGTTTTTTGTGGTGAACCAGCAGTGGTGTCTGCAGAAGTGGGTATATTGTAAATTTAGCCCCTTAAATTTTCTAGCGACCTACACAGCAACAAGACGTTTTCAGTTAGTGATACGTTTCATTTTTAAAACTTTAAACATTCTAAATATTTATTAATTGACACATAAGCTCTTGATAGAGTAATAGCAAGTAATGTTATTTTTTACACATGTCAATGCCTTTTGTTTCTGTTTCACCACACAGTAAAAAATGGAGTGTCAATATTTCCTTTAACCTATTTTAACCCAGATAGAGTATTTACAACTCTATGAGGAGTAAGCCAGCTCTAACAGCAGAGTTAAAAGTCAGTGTAAAGATTTAACTCCACACAGTGTTGATCAGGACCAGTCTGCAGGGGTGCGCGGTCTCAGAAAAAAATACTAAAAGTACAGATTTAAATCCTTTACTTAAGTTAACGTAAATGTTTAATGAAACAAAGTGCCTCTTGATGCTATAAAAAAGTTCAGATCCCGATACAATCACCAATGAGTGCCGATCACCGATATCAATCATCTGGATTGTAAATGTTCATAAATTATTATAGGTATAGATTGGTGTGTTATTTGGGGTATTATATTTTAATGCTCCAGAATGGGCACTACACAGCACTCAGTGATGACAAATGATGTTTTATCATCACTATGACTCTTTCTGTCCACGTGGTAGATTTTGTTACAACTTTTTGACAACTGCATTGTTTTTATACCACAAGTATCGAGATATTATAGAAAATGTAAGAAGTACAAAGTACAGATGTTTGTCTTTAAATGTAGCCGTCAGATAAGTCGTCAGAAAAATAAATACTCAAAGTAAGGATACCTGAAAAATCTACTTCAATACAGTGAGACTGACATCTCTGATAACAATGGACCAACAGGAAGGTGACGACAAAAGATCATTTTCCCAGTTTAGAACTTGTCCCGCCCTCCTCTGCCTCTGATTGGCGAAATCCATTTAGACTAACTAATTATTAGTTCTCTAAAAACGTAACCAAAACAGACAATGACGACAGAACAATGATTGATATACCTGTGGCAAACAAATGAGCGCATCGGTGTGAATGTAGACTGTCACAGTGTGTGGATTGAAAAGCGCCGTATACCTGCGTATACCCTGTATTACACTGCAGCGTATACCGGTAACAGGGGGATTTAGAAGTGGGTATACGCTGTGACAACCTAATAAGTGGCTATACCCACTATATAAAAATTTTCATTAAGAAACAAAGCATTTTTGTGTAACAATTGTGCAAAAAAAAAAAAGCTGGAACGGGGGGAAACTGTGACTAAAAAGGAGGAACTATAAAGCCCAGTACAACTAGAACTTATTTTAAAAATGCGTAAAGAAATGTCTTTCTCCCATACATTATGGAGGACACCATACTTTTTAGCCTTATGGACTCTACTTTTCTACTGTTCCAAGGAATTGCATGGGTTTGAAATCACATTTTCCTGTTTCATTTCCCGCTACGCTTCTTCCAGCCATTATTTTTTTATTACTTACTTACAAAGTTAATCTGACCACGACTGTGTAAATGATTCTTTAAAAGAATGCTGGAAATCAACATGCAACACCTCTACAAAGCTACGCAGGTGCTGCCCCCACAACACCCTGCATCTTTAACTCCCCACACACCAGCACACAGATCAAACCTTTAAATAGTTTTGTTGCACTTGAGAAGTACCAAAATGCAAGCCGGCTAGTCAGTGCTGCTGCTTCTGCAGAAAATTTATATATTTTTTAATAACTCCACAGTGGATCAGTCCGTATAGCAGCACCTTGTTTGTCATTAAACCGTGATCATCAAAAAGCACTTTCTCCCTGTGTGCCCTTTGGCAACAGCACTGCGAGCTGTGAGCACACTGCCAGGAAACTGGGTCAGTGGCTTTTCACGTATTATGAGCTTCGTCTCTTCATTAAAGGGTAAAAATGAAATATGAAAAAAAGGAGAAGGAAAACAATGGCAAGCGACCCATTTCTGAAAGAGCTTCCGCAGTGACTGCAGGTGTGTGAGCAAAGGGACGAGTGAGTGAGAGGAAGAGAGAGACTGTGTGCATTGGTTTGTGTGCAATGAAAAAGCAGGGAGACAGAGGTAAAGAAGTTAGTGTTTGGCTGTGCAGCCTTATGTACAGAAAGATGGAGAGAGAAAAGGAAAGAGTGGCTGTGTATGCATGTCCCCACCCCTGTTTAAGCCAATCAGGGTTATTTGTGCATCGTTTCTCCCTTGGGTCATTGATTCATTCCCACTCAATCTGCTCTAATCAAAGACACAGATAGTGTATATATATATAGAGAGAGAAATACAATCTCCAATATTCTCGCCTCCTCTTTTATTTAAATATGGTGACAGAAAGACTAGATACCACCCACTGTGACCTCAATAATAAACACATTGCAGGATTATCACCTTTATTATGGTTACACAGGTACAGGTAGCAGCTGAGAAAATGGTCCACTTACACTAAGCACTTAAAGTCTGTTGTGTCACACTCAAGTTGAGTAATCTGTTTCCCATAAAGTTTCCATACTTACAAAAAATCTCTTTGTTCAATATTGCCTGAAATGTACAAAGCAAAGCTGTGTCGTAAGGGGGTGCAGAAATACTGCAGGAATACTCTCTTTGGGGACAGCACTACCCAGACTGTATGTGTGAGGATATTCCCAGAGCTTGTGTGGAAGGAGATACTATGTTTGATCTGCAGTGAAATATGAATTTGAAAATTCCTAAATTATTGTATGAAAATCTGCTTCATTTTTTTTATGGGAACTTGATTAGATAGATATCCAACAGCTACAGTATGCACCATAATTTCCAATAATATTGTTTAGATCTGAACATGTGTTCAGACTGTTGTAGTCCCACTAAATGTCAGCAGTAATTTCATATCTGTACCTGGCAAAACGAAACATAATGGAGAAAGTCTGCAGGCAGGTGGGACAGCGAGGACTGTCAAACTGCGTCAGGCTTTCATACATCGTCTTATTATTCTATCAACTGACCTTTTCAGTGCGTTAAAAAAACAACAACAAAAAAAACAGCATAAAGCCTGAGGTAAGATTTTAAAGATGTACTCTGTGTGTGTGTGTAATCGGAGGCGTGGATTGGTCAGGGCTTGTTTTTGTTCATTCATATCTCTTGGTCACTACTTTGCCTGAGTCATTGTCGGCCTAGGTTATTCTTATTTAGTTTAAACTTTGGTTGAGCTTTTGTCCTTGTGCATCATAGGGGAGCTATTCATTATGGGGCAGGGTAAGGCACTTTGTTCCAAAAACAGAAGCTCTGTGTTATCTCGACTAGGCCATCGTGGTGCACGTGTGCGTCCCGTACACTTGTCTACACCTTTTTTTTCCTCTCCTCTGCATTATCACTTGACAATGTTTAATTAATATTATGACAAAAATGGATGAGAACAGTCAATAAATAATAACGAGCTGTCTTTGTTGTAGCGTTCTTGTCGCTACAAAGTGAGTTTTATTATCGTAAGCAACGAGCCTTGGGTCATGAGCAGGCTGACATTTATAAGAAATGAAAGGTTACACCGGATTGTTCATTCACTTTGTGTCTTTCTAAGTAGGACACAAGCTGTTCACTGTTTGGTAAAATGCAAGCGCGCAAACAGTTTGGATCAATATTCCTTCTCATGTAATGGGACAGTTGGTGAGGGTGGTGTTTCACTGAGCACTTGGGTCTTTCTGTTTTGCAGGCGAAAGTTGTCTGATTATCTTTTGCCATTTTCCAGCAACAATACAAACAAAGTCTAATGCGCCCAGATTTAGGAACCTTATTTAACGACTGATACACTCACAGATCATTTGAGAAGGAGATGATTAGCTTCTGAGCAGAGTGCAGGCTTGATAATGAGTTTAGGAAACATTTGGCACAGTAATTGTTTGGTCACTGGTGTGTTTCGCTACAGGGTAGTAAATGTTGTGATAAACTGTGACATGAAACTACGTTTTTCTTCTTCCTTTTTTTAAATGATACTTTTAAGCAGTTAAATATTACAGGGAAAAAAACAACAACTTTGATTTAGATGTCATTTTAACAGTACGCTAGTACTTCATGTTAATGTCTGCTAAACATTTTGTCACTGTGACATTAGCGTTTAGAGTCAGTTTGCCATCTAACACTGTGGTTCCCAACCCCGGTCCTCAAGAATTCCCTGCCCTGCTCTACTCACTGCTGATTACCCGGATCAGGTGTGTTCAGCCACTCAGAAGCTGTAAGTGCAGGGATGGGTGGAAAACAAGCAGGACGGGGTTCGGAACCACTGATCTCTCTTACACACACACACACACACACACACACACACACACAGTTCTCCACTCACTATCCTTCACATAGTATTATACTGACATACACTCAGCATCTCTAATTTTCTCTCAAACGAAGTTTCCGTCGCTCTAAATTCTGCCTGACACTTCACTTTTAAAACATTTTTACCAAACCGATATAGCTTACCGCAAGAGTTCTGAAATTGAACCATGTAACAAGATCAATTATGAGTCTGCTCTGTGCGTCTTGATTGTTTATTCTCCCCACGGCTACAGCTCCGCCGTTTACTTTGCAATATCATATGGTGTTTCCTCCACCTACAAAATAAGTCTTAATATGAGTCAGTTTCCTTTCCTCTCTTTCTTCTCATCCTACTCTGCAGTCAGCTGCAGTGCTGTGCAACCTTTTTTTAGATTCAGGATTTTCTACGGTTGCCATGGCCACCAGCAGAATCCCGGAGTAAGATCCTTGCTGGTGTGTTCTGCTCACCTATACCAGTGTTTCTCTTCTGCATTCACTGTTAAGCACAAGGCCCCACAGTGGGCTCCTGTTAAACACTGCTATGGGCTGTCAGTTCAAACAGGTTTGAATGAAAAAGCTCTTTGAAGACAAATTTTGGATTTAAGAGTAAAGCTTTCCATGGAAATGTTTTTACCATCAGCTCTTGCCAACTTGGCTTAACGTGTAACAAAGAAGAAAAGTCCACACACAACAGCCAATTAAGTTAATTTAGCCAGTACTTAAATATGTGAGTAGTAGGGTGATGCTGCTGTGAAGCATGTAGAGCTGTGGAATCCATGGAGCAAAGTTGAAGTCGGTTAGTAAGAGCTGGGCAGCTGAGCTCCTACAGTACACTCATGCAAACCAGCCAAACTCTCAGGTGTAGCCAGTCTCGCTGAAGACCCATCCAGGCCCCTGCTAGAAAAAACAGAACAAGACAGAAATGCACCAAAAAAAGTGTTAACTGGCATTGGTGGGCTCTGAGGCAATGCCACCTGAGAGCTTCAATTCGATGCATTAGACCACTCAGCCATGATAGTGTAGATACTAATTTCAGAATTACTGAAGGAGTTTCATTCAACCTTATTCAAAGCCTGACTCACTTTGTGCATTGTCGTTGAACACTGAAGGTGAGGAATGTCCAACAGAGATGTAATTTTCAGGGAGGGATACTGGGATGTTCTGTTTACTTATTATATATTATTTCTCTGAATCTTGTTTTTATTGGTCTTTGTTTCATTTTATTCCATAAAATTCTTTCAGTAAAATAAGGTATAGCCTCAAGACTCTTAACTCCTTTGGTAGTAGAATGTTTTCTACACAAGCCTGAAGCTCATGAATTGACTCTTATCAATTTGCACAAGAGAAGCCCTTTGGAAAAACCTTATTTCTGCAAGCTTGCGTCTGCAATCGCAATCTAAGCATCGAGGTCTCCCCACCACAGGTTTGGCTTTGTAACTTTGCCCTCTGCTTAACTCTGCTTTACTGCTGTTTGGTTTATCTTCTTTAGAGAAACTGGTCAATCCCCTGCCTTTATCCTCTGTTACCTTGTGCAAAGATATGAGAGTACACGAAGGGCAGTTGTACAGAGTCAGTATAAGACATACTCCTGAGAACAGAGAGAAGACAGAAGACTGTGGTGATGAATCTGGGCTACGTTGAGGATATATGTCACTAACCACAAGCACATCATTGCAGTGTAATTGAAGGCTGAACTTCACAATATCAGCAGCTGAGTTAAAATTGGTATCTGAAATGATGGAACGATCAGTGAACCTAAAAGTGATTGTAGGCGGTCGCCATCTACCTATTGCTCCATCATGTAGAAAGTACAGCATGACATGAGAAAGAGGAAAGAGACAGGAAGAAAATGTAGTCTACAGTAGAGTAGTCTTTGCATTATAGTGCTATAAAACTTAACAAAAGCAGTGTCTTTTTATTTACATGCATTCATGAGTGTTATCGATTCACAGTTAAATTTGGTATGTGTACGTTGACACACATATTCAAGCTAGTAAACATGAGGACCTTTAGTGTATATATATATATATATATATATATATAGAGAGAGAGAGAGAGAGAGAGAGAGAGTGTCATGAGTGAAAAAACTGAAACGCCAACCTCATGAAGAAACAACAGAAAAGCTCATGAAAATTATAACACTACACACATTTCACACTTGGATTATGTATTTTTTGTAGCGTCTGCAAGAAATATAATATAAAAGAAAATTACCAAACTATAACTTGATGCCGGTTTTCATGCACTCCTTAACTATGGATCAATATGATCCTATAAGATCTGACACCTCCATACATAGTGCAACTCGACACATAAACTAAATCACGAGTAATATGCCAGGCTGCTTAGACAGCGAATGTGTGCCTATCAGAAGTGTCAGCATCTATTATGTCAGCACTATATAATGTCAAACTGTGCATTAATTGTTGCTCGAGGGTCACTGCGTTCTGATGACAAGGTCAATATCTTGAACCCGAGGAGAGGATTGAAAGGAGTGAGTAGTGAGGAGCTATATGTGTTTTTGCTAGACATTCATTACATTGTAAGACATGAGCAGTAGGAGCTGATACCACTAATAGTAAGCTGAATGTCTTGAATATGTAGGACTACGTATTTAGCAATAAATACTATGGTTTTATCTTCACATAAATGTCCACAGAAAAGGACAAAGATGTTTAACAATGACTGAAACGGATTGTTGCTTGCAATTAAATATTTTAGTCTATCTTCTCAGTATAGTGTAGAACAGTTTCTGTCCTATCTGACAAAGATTCTCTACCTTCCACATTACTCTTGAGGCAGGATGTTGATGGAGATAGCTCGGCATCATGCCACTCCAATATGCCTCAGGAGATAAACCGGGAATGGATCAGGTGACTTGGTTAAGTTTAATTTGCCAAAGATATCTGTGTGCACATTCACAGGAGCTCAGGAAGGAACACAATTCAAATAAAAAATAGGACAAAACTGCATTTCCTATTACATTTTGATGCAGGACATATTTGCAACCCAATTATGTTTTCTGTTAATATAGTGATCATTATGTCCACAGTTAAAAAGCAAATACATTGATACTAAACGTATTAAGAAGAAGAATAATCTTTACTGTTATTGAAGACATTGTTACATGTTACAATGAAATTTCTTCTCTGCATTTGACCCATCCCCCCTTGGGGGGAGCAGTGAGCAGCCACAGGCGGCGCTCGGGGATAGTATGGGGGATTACCTGGCTGACACAGCTGGGAATCGATCCCAGCTATTCCTGCATCCCAGCCCTCTGCCTTAACCACTGAGCTATCAGGCCGCCAAATTAATGAAAGGTTCGTAAGGTAATGTATTTTTGTCCGCCAAAATATTAAATCTACGTCTGATTTTCTGATGGCTAAAATGTTAGATGTTACATTGCAACATGGTGAGTTTAGAGATATTATAGTGTTTTATGTTTGGGATCAGACATCACAGCAGTGGGTTAGGGTCAGGAAAAGACTATGGAGAGGAAAACCTCGCTCTAAGAGGAAGAAACCTCCAGCAGAACCAGGCAAATCAAAGACACGAGGAACAGCACATAAAACACCGGACAGGTTGGTAGGACCAGCTGCTGCACAGTGGGTATACAGCTTGGAGCTGGGTATTCCTGCTCACAGGTACAGAGAGAGGGGGACAAGAGGAAGAAGCAGAACTACAGAGATATAAGACACAGAGTTAATAGCAGTATTGGAAAATGAGCTCTAACTATAAACTTTATGAAAAAGGAAGGTCTTTAACCTAGTCTTAAAGGTAGAGAGGTAGATCTGTTGGTCACTTATCAAGTCATAAACTAACAAGGACTTAAATGAAAGAGATCTGATATTTCATCATCCACATTTGACTTGTTTTTATTTTCCTCTGTAAGAGGTTTAAATTTTTCTTACGTTTTTAGGATTCACTCCTGTTGTGGCAATTTTTGATTTGTATAATTTGGGTGGTTGGGGAACAGACGCAGTCTCAGTGTTGTAGGTCTGGATACTCTGACAGTCTACATTGGGGGAATTTTCCTGACTGGAATTATTAGATAACACTCCAACACCGCATCAGTAAACCTAGCAGGCCCTCTAATCGCCTGTGACCTTGCAGAAAACTAATTACCTATGTCGAACCTGCTTTGTCTATGTTCCTAGATAAAATTGCCGCACCTGCGCCAGTAGGATGAAGACCACAGAAAGAATTCCAGTTATCAACAAACTTCCTGCAGTCTACGATTCCTGGCCTGCCAGCGGTTCAGTGACATAAGTCTGCTGTACTGTACATCTCATCAATACTCCGTACAGGGAATGGGCCAGATTTTGTAATTGATGCCGACACATCTTGAAATGTCCTGGCTAAGATAGCTTTTTTGTTTTCTCCTGACATCATTGGTACCAACTTGAGCCCCCTGTTTTAACCTACGTGATACCAGTAAGCTTAAGTAAGCCTCAATGTCAAATGCTCAGTGACTGAGTCGACCTTTAATAGAGGTAGTTTGTTTTGCCTTGACGGATTAGAAGCAGGGTGGACATGGCACGAGAACTTGTAAGCGAGAGCCGACCACACAGCAGGCCATGCCACCGATTGCTGGCCCTGCAGCCTTCCCAACACCAACGAATGGATACGAACTCCCCACCATCTGCCGATGACGATACGCTATTCCTAGCCGTCCTAATTGTCAGGTCTTAGTGCAGTAGCTTGGGTTGGACATCAACACCTGAACGACCTGCCTTTAGCTGGTCAAAGAACTGAGCTACTTACAGTGTTGCACACTGATAATCTGTTTACATCGTTAGAATGTGTGAATCAATATTGCTGTTTGACTAGTGGATGTGCCAGAGTGAATAAGCCGGAGAGAATAGCAATAGGACCAATGATGTTTGTGTGCTTAAGTGGATTGTGCAACGTTATTGCCCATATACACATACAAAAAGTAGTCCGGTAAGCAGTGCAGCTGAACGGACCGATGTCAGTCCTGCACAATAATAATAATCACCCTCTATCGACCCCAACCACCTCCTTACAAATGCCTTTGGTTTAATGAATGACGCACATCATTCCATTATTCACAAACATATGTTTCAGTACAACATGACAATTACATTTAATTGAAACGTAATCAGGTCAAAAGTAGCCAAGGTCTGCGAAATAAATTACAGTGATGGAGAGCAACGAGTATAAACACTTTCATTGTTGCTGATGGAGTGCACTCTCCTGCAGACAAGCTTGTTATTATGCTGCATTCTCCATCTGCAGTGTTCAGGCCTTCACAATTCCAAAAACTGCTTCCTGTTCTCAGAGCAGGTCTTTATGCACTAAATCTTCTCTTTTAGCTTTTGCTGGCACACTAGCATATGAAATCCAGACCTATTACAGTGGGCAAGACAAGCAAAGGTAACCTTTCTTTAGTGTTCTCATCATCTCATCAGGTTGTCCTGAGCAGAACCTCGCGCGATAGTCCCAACTGCGTCCTGAGTGAGGAATCAAATGACTGATGACACCCATATGGCTGGGGGGGATGTCTTTGGACGGGTCTAGAGAAAGTCTGGGGGCTTTTAGGGAAATTTGTGGCATGTTTAAGGTGGACGGCCATTATCTCAATAGGCACATCTAAAACTGTGAAAAACCATTGAATGTCTTCTGTAAGAGAACAATATTGGTTAGTATGCTTTGTGAACACGAGATATTAATTAGATGTATTTGAGTCTCTAGTGTTGTCTGGAGTGCTATTTGTGTGTTGTTATCCTCTGTTGAACTGACATCTGTGTAATGTCAAAGATGTTAAAGAGTTACATTTCAGTTTTGGCTGTAAACAGATGGGTGGACACACAAAGAAGAGTAATGGGGTATTAAGTTTTAAATATTCACTTTAATCAACAGAAGATAAGTTGAGATTGTAGAGGAAGTGCTGCATCAACAGTTACTGGAGTTTTTCCTCAGAAACATTAACAGTGGGTCACTGCTTACTGATGAAAAGTCACACTGTTGGATGTATTTGGGAGAAAGCTGGTGAGTGTGTGACAGAGAAAGAAAGCAGATGTTTGTGTGTTCGTGCAGCAATAGCATACACAGAATGCATTATTTCATCCACCGACAACTAGGGGCAGGAATTTCTTTATTATTTTGTCTTAATACTTTTGCTTGAGACTATAATTGTTTTACATTCACAATTTAAGAAACTTGAATTTTCAACAAATCCGGTCTTCCTTGTATAATAACAGGAACTCAAACACCAGCCTGCGCTGTCTATGCATGCTCGTTTGTCCAACCATCCCAGATTTACAGCAGATTCTCTCATCCATCATGAAAATCTGGCAAATCAGGAGAGGGAGAGAAGTCAACTTGGGTACTGTAGTCGCTCTCTCCCCCCCTCCCTTTCCGTATGTTAATAGTCACAGAGGCAGGAACATGCATTAGATTAACTGTGCTACTAATAGGGATATCTCTCTAGTGTCTAATTCATGACAGATTTGTATAATAAGGGAGGCAGAAAAAAAGTCTCATTAGAGAAAGTGCTTATTTGCAGCCTTCAAAAAATCTGTAGTGGTGTTTCCAATTCAAGATCTGTCTCAATGTGGCCATACAGAAGCTAGACGCTGATTCTTTGGGACAGTTTTTATCCCGGACTTTTGTCCCAAACAATGACAAGTTTCAACCAGAACTGGAATTACTGCATTGCTGCTGTATGGTTCCACTAATCACCTAAGTCACAGTTTACGTGCATGTCTGTCTGGACTAATATTCTAAATCAGTTCATGCTTGAGGGCAAAATATGGTTGTAACAATTATAGAGGTAGAGAGGTCGTCTATGAACGCCAGAGTCAGTGGTAGACTTATCCTTTGACACGACACCAAATTGCATTTTTAAGTACCTGGTTATCACAAAGTTAAATAGCGAATGAGACAATGAAATCTGGTCTAATACAAAATGGGCAAAATACTTTCAGCACTCTTTGAAATTACCTTCTCAGCTCTGAGCAGCTTTGCCAGATGTAAAAAGATCAATGGCAGTGGGATTGTTGAGTATAACCACCGTCCTTTTCGAACTTTAGCCAAGGTTAATTACACCTAAGGCCACAGGGAGTTCAAGTCCCAGTCTCACTGTGGACCCATGGCAATTCTTTTCAACTAATGAATAAAGTGCTTCACTCATTAGTTGAAAAGGAATAAAGTGCTTCATTCATGAAATATATATAATAAATATTCTATTTGTCACACATCTGCATGTATACAATTTTGTATCTGTTACAAATTTCAAGGAGAGCGAGCAGATAAGACAGGACAGGAATTCCTATAAAAGAGGAATCCATGCATAAGCTGTGAGACTGTTGGGCTGTGTGTTCTGGAGCCTCATAAAACCTTATTGATTTACATTCACAATATCAACAACACCTGCAGGAAGCACCTTAGCTCTCTGCAGCGTGTCAACGCAGTATATTTGTAAGGGTGTATAAGTACATTCTCACATACAAAGACACATTCTCCAGTACTGTATACGTACACGCATGTATTTCTTTTATTTTGTTTCACGCATAGACACAAACATCACCAGTGTGTGTGTGTGTGTGTGTGTGTGTGTGTGTGTGGGGGGGGGTGCGTGGCAGATTAGATGTATTGCAGTTCGCTGCATTATTGATCAGCTGATTCCCCTGGGCATGTGATACAGACTGGCCATGTTGATTTTCCATGTCTCACGCACACAGAGGTTTAAGTTCACAGGAAGTTTTTGTGTGCGTTCAAAGTCAGACAACCAGGTGTAAAGATTGCCAACCCCCCACAAGCTCATATAAACCTAGGCAGATTCAGTATACGTGTAGGACCTGAAGCATTTATTTATAGAGTGACCTAATCAATGAGCAGATCAAGTGTTGAAGTGTTTTTTTAGTCTCACATGTGCTGCTCTCTCTTTCTCTCTCTCACACACACATACACACACACAGTATTTGGAATCAATCGCTCAGTGCCTGACTAGAGTCCCGTGGGTCCATACGGACTCTGTAGGGGTCGTTATCAGTCCACAGTATCCGCTCTGCTCTCCTTCAGGTGGCTGAACTCGTATAAAGCTATTGCGCTCCAGCCCCAGTCACCAGGAATCTATTCAGATGCCTTTTATAACTCATCTGACTCCCAAAGAGCATTTCAGAGGAGACGTCAAACTCATTTTCATGTTGGAATCGTACAACGCTAAGTGGAGCTATATAGGGTTATATTGATTTCACTGGAGTCATTTCAGGAAGCTCATCTCACCTGATATGATTTCAGCATATCAATGAAAGTAGGAGAATGCTGTCTGAAAGATTTACTGTGGTCAATCTGCATGGATATGTAGTTTACTTGTCTGAACAAAGGTCAAACTCACTGCCACCACACTGGATTAAAACAGAATTAGAAGCAAATCACACTTCTTCTTCTTTGCGTACCAATAGATTTGTTTAGACAGTGTGTGTTATAACACTGTCTACTTATCTCTTAGTTTCTTTATTAGAATACAAAAAACAGCTTGTTTAAGTTAAAGTGACAAATATTGAGGGGGTCTAAGTAGATGGAACTGAAGAGCTCAAGATCAAGGAGAAGAAGATCTAGCAAACTGTGGTGAGAGGTTTTCAGGAGTCATCAGAAAGAGTCCAGCAGGGACCCGACTCAGGATCTGGCAGCTTCATCTGGATGCAAGTTAATCCTCCCCAGGGACATCTCTACAATTGAAACACAAGGGGGGCTTAACCCCCATGGTTGTAGGGAGGAATTAACACTAAAACATTTGTGCCAAACCTAAAAATGGTGTCCTGGCAAATTAAGTCTTATTCAGCAGTTCTGCTGATATCTGGCTAATTTTCTTTTAATGGCTTCTCAGTGGATTCCCTGTCTTTGGGTTCCTCCGTCTTTTGGATGGCTAGTTTGTTTTTTTACATTTATAGATTAAAAAAAAACAGTCTCAATGAGTCCATGAGTTTAAGTTTTGTTGTGTTCATCAAAAGATGCTATCAAACATTTCCATGAATGCATTTAGTCATATTAAATGTAATCCATAATATCTAAATATTTAATCTAACTCTTCTTTTTCCTCTTGTTTGGTAAGTTATTTCTGTCTAAAATTGCTATTTAAATATATAATAAAATAACATAGTGGAGTGCTGCAATCATTAGTTTATTTTCTAGTAGTTAAATAACTGACTACAGCAGAGTTATGCAGCACTGAACACACAGAAAGCTGCAGCTGTACTTACTTTAAATTACTGTTAAATTAATCAACCAATAATCCATAATAACCAATAAAATTTTAAAACCAAAGTTGAGGGCTGGACCTAATATATAAGTAAAGTTAAGTAATTCAAATATGTGTGTGTATATAATTATAAAAATATAGTAACTATCTATAATTTTAGGATGGCTCAGGAACACCGTCCGCGGCAGAAATCTTTTTGAAATGATTGGCTTGTTTCATATTTACACTTTACAAAAGGGTGATAAACTCATATTATGGAAATGAAACCATGTATTTAGGTACTTTAGTACATTTTCCTCATTATTAGTGCTTCTCAATCTCGAACATTAAATATCATATTTCCACAGTCTGCTCTTGTTATTACAAAATAAGAAGAAGCCTCAGAGTGTCCCACATCGAGCCTGCACACAGGACGACATCTAAACATTAACCTTTCTCCACATGTAAATATATTAATCCATAAACCCAGAGAACAGAATACATTGTTGGTTTTCAGAAAACTTTCCTGTATGTTGATCTTTGTCTCATTCACTTAGTTTTACATTTTCACATCTGTTACAAACTGAGATTAAAGAGTCTGCAGCGTATTAATGAATGAGACTCACACATACGTCTCCTCATTCCATTTTAATCAGAGTTTTTACGTGACTGAAGTTTAGTTTGTAGCTTCCAGCTGTGTGTAGAATCATTTTCTGAAAGATATCTGTGAAGGTTCTTAGTCATCCAGGTCACGGTTATCTCAAAAAAGGTTTATCCAATAGCAACTGGACTTGTAGGTTTCTTGACAACGTTTCGCCCTTCTATCCAGGGCGTTCCAGGGCTGAGAGATCCATATAAAACATGTCCATGGTGAGAGCAGTAAGTTATATTGTACGCTGTCATGTGCTGCGTGACAGATGTCTGCATTTTTACATTTACACCATAACGCTGCAAAACTACACAAATGGTTCATCCCTGCAGATAATTTGTATTAATTGATGGAGAAAAACAGGGACAGAATCAGAGCACTGGAGTTCAAAGAGTGAACCTGCACATGCCAGCAGTCTTTAAAGGGATTATTGTGAATAATCCTCCCTGTGTGTCTTATGGAAGTTCTGTTCCTCAGGATAGAGTCATGCATGTGTTTCTTTTTGTTCAAATCTACCGTTTGAACCTTACATGCGGGTTGTATTCAGCTAATTGCAATGAAAGCTCTTCCCCAAAACGCATGAATTCCTGATTTTAAATCACTGGTGGAGAAGCAGCATAGTTAAGTTAACCCTTTAATATTAGGTACCAGCACACGTGTCTAGTCTTATGTAACGTAATTACCCTTTTCATATAGGAAATAAAAAAAAAAGAAAACAGACAACCATGAGCTCATAATGGTCATGGAATTATTAGTAGTTAATAATTAGAAAACTAACTTAAAAACAAGCAGAAACGAACAGTCATTAGGAGTTGGATAGACGTTTGACTTTAAGTACACATTAAGGTTTCAAGTGATACAAACTACAGAAAGGTTGTGTGGCATTTAAATGCACACTAGAAATAAAGAGATTTCCAAGACAGGGCTGATCAAATTACTATAAATAATTATTACATGATTTCATTTTCTAGCTGTTAATGCCCAAAATCTGCGTGATAATATTTGGTGGTGAGTGCAGTAGGTAGTTGTTCTGTGTGGGTTTAAATCAATTGGCTATTGATGATAATAGGTGAGAGCATACTCTCTGCAGCACAATATAACCTCTGTTTACCTGGACACATTCATTAAGAAAACATCAGCTCCTTGGTGATGTGCACTGGAGCAGGGTTTTATTACTGCAGCAGCGCTGTAGGAAACAACAGAGACAAAAGTTACCTGAAAGTAAACTCCAAAGTTTTACAATGAGATGACTTTATTAATTGTTATTCTCATGGCCAGGGCTGAGCTTTCACACCTAGAGGCTGGAACTGTCTTTCCATGGTGTTTTTAGTATTTTAGTGACATTAGAAAATTAAAACCTCTACATGTAAAATCACATTAGGCCGTTTTTGACTTCCACAACAACACTTGTTTCTTTAAAGCTGTTTCTATATAATATATTTAAAACGTCAGTCGTGTTCATAGTAAACAATGGTCCACTCCACTGACAGGAGGTGTCAGATTTTCGACTTGATTGCATGACAGTTCTTCATGTTCCCCCTCTCTTGCCAGCTGATACCTGATCACCTCCAACGGTTAGCACCCAGATCCGATCGCACTCGTCAGCATGCCATTCTCTTTGCATTAACACCTTGCATTAACATGCATTTTTCCTTTGTCCGGATCAGTTAACTAGAAACGCAGGCTTGTAAAGTGGTCAACGTGGTTAAATTAGAAATTTTACATATATTACTTATTTCATTTTGGTAGATAAACCAATAACATGAGATGAGATGCTTGTAGGTGGTATTACAAGTCCAACTTTAGTTAAAATCCTAAATACAATCTTTATAAAGCCTGATCGTCACTTTCCACAGTGCATTAATCGTGCTCAGGCTCCACTTTAACTAAGAGGTGGAGGAAGGTAAAGTGGATGTGACAGATCATGAATCAGGAAGTCAAACTGTGTCTTCCCATCTGGAACCACAAATTTTTCATTAGCCATTTAATACACACTCATTAAGAAATGTACACGCAGTCTTGCTCAAATACCCTCGTGCACAGGAAACTGGGTTCATGTGTTGTACAAGAACGTGAGAGCTCACACACACACACACGGTGACACATTAATGGTAAATTATACTCAGCACATTCTGCTGTAATGGAACAAGCTGGAGAACTAACCGCTCTTCCTCTCCACTCACTGAATGATAAATGACAGTGCAAGTCGAACGCTGCAGAATGAAAAATTAGGTGAATAAAACAGGTGATCTAATGTAACAGAATATAAAGCGTGTGCAGCAGACTGTGATAAAAGTCAGTACAACAGTGTATTTACGTTGTTGGTGAAACCGTAGTCATTTAATGTTGGCACACGTTCTTAGCAACAAGTACAGTTCCTTTGGATTCTGTGAATAGGGTGATTGGTGATTTTAATGGGGCACATAGTACAATAGAAGTCAGGGTCCAGGAGATTGGTTTCCATGGTTTCTGATGGAATTACGTGAAATAAACCAGTGCATGCCAGTCTATCCTGCCCTGTAAGTGAACAGCTGTTATTTGTTGTATCCTGAATGAACCTGGTCCACTGCTGCTCTTTACAAATATACATAATGAGTATGAACACAGTTATTATCTGTGTTGTAGTTGTACTGTCAAACCTGCTGGATCTTGGACAGAGCGTGTTCTCACCACAACTGAACTAAGTTCATTTGGGACTTCAGTGAAATTGCTGAGCTCAGACCTGCCCATTGCATTTATAGTGAGGCCCTGTCTCCTAAAGATTATGTTTGTATACGTATAAGGTAATAGCAAGCTGCATACATTTTCTGTTAATGTAATGATCATATGGTCACAGATTACAGCAAAACGTCCGATCTGCATCTGACCTTACATTTCAACATACAGTTGGTGAGTGTAGAGACATTAAAGTGTTTTGTGGTTGGGATCAGACAGGACTGCAGTGGGTTATAGTGGGTTATAGTCAGAGAGAGACTATGGCCTTCTTAATGGATGGAAATGCAAAGATTCAACATTTTTCGACATATTAGTTGAAATATCTCTGATAAACAGAAAAAAAGTTTATCCTGTTGAGCAGAGTGCAAGGACAGGCAGGCCAGTGGCCACACGATAAACATAGAAGCTTGTTTCATGGAACTGCACCATTGCAGATGCAAGCAGAAATCTGCAATTGAAGTGAATGTGGCGAAAGTCCAATCCTTGAATACTGTGGTGCAGCCTGGATAAGAGTCAGGAA
Organism: Microctenopoma stevenorrisi; assembly: GCA_032270685.1. NCBI lineage: Eukaryota > Metazoa > Chordata > Actinopteri > Anabantiformes > Anabantidae > Microctenopoma > Microctenopoma stevenorrisi. The sequence continues at coordinate 2,025,203 of JAUMTR010000002.1, read as the reverse complement.
TAAGATGAATATTATTTGTAGGAGGAATATATTATCAGCAGGTGGAGTTGGAGCAGGCCTCAGTAATGGCTAAAAATCAGCTCATCTCATCCCCTTGTAAAAGAGCCAGCAGTTTCCTAATGAGTCTGTGCTGGGTTCTAATAAACAAACTGCATGGATTTACGAGGTAGTAATGTCCAAAACTAGAGTAATGAATAAGGAAGCAGCGTTTCCAATGTGTATGGTTCCCCCAGTTACTCCTGTTGTCTCCTACATTCCAAAGTCATTCATGACACAACACAAAACTCTGAATACCAGCGGGCACGTTATGTTAAAGGGTCAGATTAGAGTATATGTGGTAGATATGAGGAGCAGCTTGCACATTTTGTGTTTGCTGTGTAAAGTAGGGCAGCTGAAATGAGCAGACTTCCACAACTAATTCAAAGTTCCATTGTGGTCCATAGCTGCCTGGTCCAAACCCCACTGCCAGCTGATTAATGCAATGTTTTCTTTTCCAATCCATTGCCCCACTTTCATTTTTTTTATTTCATTCCCCACGGGCATTCAGCATTTCTTCTCAAGCCAGACGGCACGTTGCTTTCTAGAAATATATTTTTGCTACGAGAGAGAGGAAAAAATAATAATAAACAGTCCTAGCCGGCAGCAACAACTCATTCAGATAAGCAAGATGCATCATCACCTCGACTGTACACACATCATTTGAGTAATGTGTGTCTGAACGACAGAGCAATGCTATCCTCATCCACTGTGAACTGTGTTCAGTGGCTACCACATGTGGCATTCTTATATATGTCAGTGGTAAATGGAAAAGAATTAAGGACAGTTTGTATTATTTATTTAAACTCCTGGAGAGCATTCTTCATGCCTCTAGTGTGTGTTAAATCTGACCGCATTTCAAATAGGAGAATAGGATTAGCAAGAGAGGCATCTCTCCACTGATAATACTGACAGTTCAAGTTGCTTTAATCAGTCTGTTCAAAACTCTTTGTTTCTCTCTCACTCTTCATACTCTTGTCTGATTATTTTTAGGCCAGTGTTATTTTATCAAACTCAAAGGGAGGTGGGATTTATTTTCTTCGAGACGAGGGAGGCACTTAACAACATTTGTTGGGTTTGTTTTTCCTTTTCTCACTTTTGTAATTTGGTTGTAAGATGGGGCAACAATATGGTTGAAATCATGTCCTAGGACCAATAACATTTCGTCCAGTATCAGTCCTTCCCACGGGTACTGAGCAACCTGAAGGTCAGAATCCATTTTGCTGATATTCTGCAAACACTTAAAAATGACCACATTGTCTCATAACAGAAGGAAAACAAATAAAGCAGTTTTTAGACTAAAGCTACTGGCTGCAGGAGTAAAAGATACTGAATACCAAGAATATATCAAATGGTTAGATGTGATGAGGCCACTGCTATAAAAATACTGTATCCCTTAAATCAGTAGTATTTAAATTAGTTTTTCCAGCATGGTGATTTGGGCTTACAGCCAGCACTAAATGAGTGATACTTTTAGGACTAGTGGCGTTAGTATCTCTCGCAAATGTCCTTTAATGTTTTCCTGCAGTTACATTCTTGTGTTTACCACCTTCAGCTCTACACTGTGAAATAAGGAACAACTAAATGATTTAGGTAAATTGAACTCAGTGTCATTTATCTAGTTAAATAGTTAGAACAAATTAAATGCTTTGAGTTTGTTTGGTGTTAGTTGGATAAACTTACCTGAGTTAAGTTCAATTGTACCTTTTTTTAGTGTACTGAGTTTACATTCCGATGTATTGCGAGGACAGTTCTACTCCACCATCATGCCACCATCATCTCAGTTTTACAGCACTTCTACACGTTTGCCTTTCTTAGGAAATATTAGTGAGATATACAGGGAATTATGTAGAATGGGGGGGGGTGACATTCCGGCTGGAATGCTGCTGTAATCATTTGTACCCGCTACCTCTGGTATGTGTACGTAACGCTACTAATATGTTTCTATTTTTAGTCTACACTGCTGTATTTATACAAGCGTACAGCAAAGTGTATTTTTACTCTTAAAAAGAGTCAATTCAGTGTGTTTATATAGCTCCAAATCACAACTAAAGCCATCTCTCCTGAAACTCTATAGGTTTAAGACCTTAGAGAATAGAAATACATATAGAATTGTACAAAAAACTCAAGGTCTGTCGTGTGTCTTTTGTTTAGGTCTGTCATGTGTTTTTTGTTTAGGTCTGTCTGTGTCTTTTGTTCAGGTCTGTCATGTGTTTTTTGTTCAGGTCTGTCGTGTGTTTTTTGTTCAGGTCTGTCTGTGTCTTTTGTTCAGGTCTGTCGTGTGTTTTTTGTTTAGGTCTGTCGTGTGTTTTTTGTTTAGGTCTGTCGTGTGTTTTTTGTTCAGGTCTGTCTGTGTCTTTTGTTCAGGTCTGTCGTGTGTTTTTTGTTCAGGTCTGTCATGTGTCTTTTGTTCAGGTCTGTCGTGTGTTTTTTGTTTAGGTCTGTCATGCCATGTATTTTGACCCCCTGTCCACCTTCCTATGTGGCTTTGAAATCATGTTGATATGATTCTTGCTTCTGCCATATTTACTATTACTATTACAGTTGCCACAGTTATCAGCAGCTGTATAATAATAAACAGCCTGGTCCTGGTAGGTCGTAGGAATGTATTATTGCTCATTTAGTACTCTGAAGTTTGAGGAATTCTGTGTGTTCTTAATCTTTCAAACAGGGATACTTTACTTTACTTTACTTTGCTTGGCAGACGCTTTTATCCAAAGCGACTTACAAGGAGCTAGCGCTGTGTGTCTGGCTCACACACCTGGTAGGGGATGGATTAGGAGTCAGACGGGGTTCAAACCCACAACCTTCTGCATTCCAGTCTGACGCTTAACCCATTGAGCTACCAGGCCACATAGCAACAAAGCCTATGTTTTATGAAATAATACTACTATGAAATGCATAAACTAAGTATTCCAACAAATGTAGCTGAGATCTGGGCTCTGCAATGAATGTGAGACAGTGTTCTAACAGTGTTCTTTCTGGCCCCACTTCTTCTTAGTTACCTGATGGTGGATCTCGAGGAAACGAGTGGATCAAAAGCATGTGCGGGATTCATTGTTGGGAGACATTCATCATTCAGGTCATGGTTATCCCAATAGTTTTAATCCAAAGCAACTGGACTTGTTAGGTTACTTGACGACGTTTCGCCCTTCATTACAGAGGGCTTTCTCAAGTCTGACTGACTGGTGTGAGCAGCAGGTTTATAAACCCTGTGGGATCCTTAGGTTCCCACCCCTGTTTAACCTGCTCAGACACAATCTATCACCCACTAACAATGCCGTTATCTCAAAAAATGAATGCGTTAAATTACTACTAATTACTACAACAGAAGAAACAAGGGCAGAGCAATCTTTCTATTGTTCTCTTTTTCCTTATCACACAATTAGTCATCTGGTTATAATATACTGTTACTGTTGTACTCGGACTCGACAGTCTCCCCCAGCTTCAGTGATCTTGTTTGGCAGAGTAGGAGAAATGAGCATACACGTTTTGATTACACCCTGCGTCCTAGTGTTGTTTTCTGTGTGGTGCTCTGCAACACACCAGCCACGGGACAATACTCTCTCATACGCAACAGATACTATGTGAGACTAGAACCTTTGAATGTCTGTAGTAAATGACTATACATAACATGCATGTTTCTATTTTTGTGAAAACAAGCAACAAATGCAATGTACAGTGGCTACATGATGCATCATGGAAAATGCATCATCAAGCTTCTCTGGACTCAAATACCACTGTTAGAAATAAGCCTGTCAGCTTGGCTAAAATACTGGTTAAAGGGGTAGTCACAATCATTCCCATTTCATCAGAGAGTGCTGCTCTGATGGCTTTAAGTGGTGAGTACTTTTATCAGACACTGTGGGTTGAGTTATCTTTACAGGACTATGGGAAAGGAGAAATATTTACATTAGTGTAATATGAATTGCAAAGAGGTGGTAATATCACCATAACATTTTCATATTATGTGTTTCACTGCATTGGGCCTGTGGTGCTGTGATTAGAGTGGGTTGTCGTCTGCCTCATACCTACATGGGGCCTGATGAAGTCAGTCCCTGCATTCGAGAAGCAGACACATGGATGCAATGAAAACTATTTAACACGTCGGTTTGTTTTATTCAGTGAAAACAAGTGGAAATGTGTATGAATAAATAAATACCCTATGCTCCCAGTAAAAAGATGGCTGAGAAGTGATTTGTTATTACATTTGCAACCCTTTTCTTTCCCTGTAAACCTGAATGCCATAGCTCTAGCTCCTGGAAATACGACACCACATCTTTTTTTTAAAGGTGTTGAAAGACTACATAATGGTGCTTAAAGGTACATAAAGACATTGTCAGAGTTAGTTGCAGCGTGTCTTCTTTTGCATTCTTTACAGCATGAAAGCAGGCAGATTAACCTCAAGGTCACAGCCGGTGCAAAAAAAGCAAAATACCAAGGCTGTGCAGCTGCCAAAACACAAGATAAACGATCCGATTCCTGAGTGCACCATATAAGGAAGAATATCATTTTTGGACACACGTAGTCAGAACTACGTGTTGAAGGAATGAAGAATATAGGTTTTTGCTGCTTTCTAATCCGAAGTAATGAGCTCTAGAGAGGTGATTTTCTTTTCTCCTTGACATCTTCATGCACTTACAGAAAGTGCAGACAGGCGAGCACAATCATAGCTTTACACATTCACACTTTTTCCCCCTCACTTTATTATATTGTTGAAAAAATAAAAAAGTTTAAAAAAAGCTATCTTGCCCACTAAAGTAGACGCAATCATGCACATGCACCCACCCACCCACAGCTTGATATTTCTACTAAGCAGCTTTTATAAAGACAGTTCTGCCTGACTCTCCTCTGTGACTCACAGTTACTGGGGGCTGCAACGTGGCAAGACCAAAGCAGAGTGTGCGGCAAGTGTGTATTTGTGTGTGTGCATCTTCTTTTTTTTAATGTTTTCTTGCTCCTGCTCACATCTGTGCTCGTCCCTAACGTTGTCATGGAGTGACCTGGAGGAAATATCAGCTTCTGTTCAACTCTGTCACTAACAGAGATAAATGTCATACAATGAAATGTGAGTGTGCACACACACACACACACACAGTAGTGTGAGAAAAAAGCAGGATCCAATCCTATACTTACATTGACTGCACTGCAGGAGAGCATAGTATGTGCACACACCGTATGTATGTACATACATACTGTATGAGGAGACAACAGCTATATGTGGTTGTGCTCAGAGGTACAACAGCGTGCATATTTAACACAGTGGTTCAATGTCTTTTCATTATGCTGCATTTTGTATCGTTAACCCAATTTTGAAAGGTTACTAGTAGTAAAAAATTCTTCCTGGGGAAATCTTTGTGTCTTGTAAAGGGACATTTCGACATGTAAACATGGATCAGGGGAGTCAGGAGTCAAACCACCAACATTAAGGTTCATAGAAAGCTTTTAAAGATAAAGCAAAAATCCCTTAAAACTGCACTTAAATACTTAAGTAAATGTACGTACCTCTAGCTATTGCAGTAGCTGTATCAGCTAAATTTGTACACATGAATTAGGCTAAGCACAAGACATACAAACAGCCAAGTGCAACAACAAATAGTGCATAGTACATGTCATAAAATTAAACTAGCACCAGAAAAACACTTGTAATAAGTTGTATACTATACATTAATGGGTGTTTTGTTCAACCCTATCTCCTAAAGCAATGAAACTAGTGTTAGAAATGCAAGTAGATGTTTTCATAAATCACTGGAAGTTCTAATGCAATATTTCTAATAAAAAAGCAGTAGAGGTGGTTGGGATGGATGGTAACTGTCACACTAAAGCTTCCTCTCCCTCCTTGATCCTCAGAGATAGCACTCCCTCGACCTTCTATGCTGCCTCCTCGCACATGACTTCAGTATCTTATTTTCCTCATTCAGGGTGGCTTTTAATGCCCTTTGGTGACTCAAGGCTTGTTGTTAGGGAAGGAGCAACTTGTTTTCAGGGGTCTGTGGGTGTCCACAAAAAAAACTGATGGAGTCTATGATGCAGTCTGTCAGACCATCAATGTCTTCATCGCGTGGCGTACTGAGTGCATCCCAGTTTGTAGCCTCAAAGTATCCCTGCAGGGCAGAGGAGGGCTGAAGTTTCTGAACATCATAAACTAGGCTTGATGGTACCTGAAGGGATTTATAAATAACTAACAACCTAATTCTAATAGATTCAGAAGGTTAGACAAACTGAGGTGTGCCTAGTTGAAAATTCAGAAAATTAAGTGAGGGCTACGTTGTGTTTCTCAGGAACGTGCACATACATTGAACCAGACATGGACATGCAAATATTCAGGTGTCTTTTTAAAGAGGCGATTGTGGTAGGACTTCTCTTATCATCTCGCAGACTACCTACCTACCTACACACGAGACTCTGAAAACAAATAGCTGCTTCATCAGTTTTACAGCTGACTTTTGGCATTTTTCAAAGGCCAGTCTGGCTCATACTTGACAAGCAAATCAGAAATATATTGAGGTGCTGAACCACAAACAGCTTTGTAAACCAAGAGAAAGACTCTGGAATAATTATAAAGTTCACTTGAAACCAAGTCAATGGCTTTAAAAGTAAGTACACTTAGATTAACAGTTATGTAAAGTCAAAGTTGATTATTACTTTTATTACCTCATATGTAAACACCATTCTAGCATGCATAATGATTCATGTATTTGTATTTGTCTGAGACCAAATGCCCAGTTTTCCTGGTCATTACTCACAGTTCTTAAACAATATGTAGACTGGAAGAGTAGATTTTTTCCAAATGGATTAATTTTCCTTGCCTCGGTAGGAAATATTGGCAAACATGATATTGTCAGGGTTCCCACTACTTTGCCTTAAGGATGACAATAGCAAATACACTTACAAGGTTAATGGTTTCTCTGACCATTTAGGTTGTGCATGAGTCACACTGCAAGGTCACAGAAGGTGCATATTAAGAATGTTGAAAATTCTCCCTATAAATGCTTATATTAAAGTAAGAAAGCTACTTCAGATATGTCAGTGTTGGGAACCAACAATGTTGCCCTGTCTCTAGCAGATTTAGTCTCATCATTCCCAGGTGTTAGATCCTCCTGACCTTGGTGATCCTCTCAACTATTTTCTCAGCAGCATAACATAAAAAATGCTTCAGTGTTTCTCAGTATTTTGGTTATTGAGAGAGCACGCACAAAACCGCTACACATCAACCGTGCACTGTAGGTGCACAACATAATGGTTTGGGCAGTGTCTGTAATTTAAAACGGTTGACCAGAGGGTTTCTGAATACTTTTATGCACCCTGAGGGTGCAGATTTAAGCAAAAACAAACAAGCTGTTGTTAGAATACGGAGCTCAATGAGGGTGAATGGTCTGGCTCCAGTAGCAGATATTGCAGTTAACTGTCCATTTCGGACACAGTATGTAAATTACATGTTTACCAAACACAACCTTAAAAGTACAAATTACTGGGAGGCCAGACTGCCTTTGCAAGCATACATGGTCATGCACTTTAAGATTCTCTTTCGATCAAAATCACGTTCACACATATTAGTCTCATAACTTGACACAGCTTCCTTTACACAAGAGAGAAAACATGTCATTCAGTTTGATGTGTTGGCTTTCATCAGGGAAAACCCCATGCTGGAAAATACATGTTTCAAGGGTGGCAAGAAAGAAATGTTAATAACATAAAATAGACAATTAAAACCTCACAGATATCAACCATAAACTCAGATTTTAGCCACCATCACCATGTGCCCATGGGCGTCCATGCTCCATTTATCTGGAGGGTAGGCAGTGACTCACCTGTCATCATGACAAATAAAATACGATGATGTGAGAAAATCATTTTGTCATGATGTCATTTTCACTTTGTATTCACTCACTGACGCCACATGTCCATTGCCATTTCTCTTTATATTACCAATGTATATGTTTGATGATGACTAGACGTCTGTCTAATATATTTAATGACTGTGTGTGACATATTTAGTCTTTCTGATCAATCATAATGTGCATTTAAAGTGAACAGGGTGGGGCAGAATAAGGCAGTGCTAAGCACATTAAACCCAATGGATCGCAGGTGTATAGTACGCCTGTATCTGTAAACTCTGTTAAATTTGTTCTGAGAAAATAAAAGATTAGCTACGTAACCTTTTAATATCTTTGTCCAGTAAAGAACAACTAATATATACATTAACACGCTGTTGTGTCCCTTACACGTTATTATGCAGTCATCTCCACAACCCCACGTTTTCCTTGGTTCGTTTTCCTTGGAAAACAGCTATATTGACAGCATGCAATACCCAGGTGGACTCCTCCAGAACGCAATTGCACATTAAGGAGGAACATTGCAGTCAGCAATCTGTTTGCAATAAGGAACAACAAAAGACCAAGAGGGATGAGAAAAAAAAGTGTGGAGAACTCGGGAGAATTGGCTGGCATGTGCTGACGCCCATGAGAATAATCAGGCATATTTGCCACACAGTGAGCACCATTATATTGTTGTAAAATAATGAGTCTCATAAACAGAATTTACTGGAATGTACTACAGTGAGACCGCTATGCCCCTTTCTAATTAAACATTTTCTTTCGGGATATTTATCTCCTCACCAATTGATTTTCAGGGATCCAGGCACTAGCAGCAAAACCTCCCCTCAGATTTCTGCAGATATGTTTTTGCCTTTTTAGAGTGTCACAATTTTACAATAGGAGCACAAACCAGGGGCAGCAATAACTCATTTTTTTGTATCTTTTTTTAAAATTGTGGATTTTGACATAATGAAACAGATCAACTAGCATGCTGCCCAGTGTGCTGAGCAGGTAGGGCTTGCTATATGAACAGAGACCTCCTACTAAATCACATGAGACAGAAATGCATTAAGACTGCTGACTTGGAGGGGGTCAAAACCAGGATTACCTCGATTATGTTTCAACTTTACTTGCTGCTACCTTGAGCTATTGGATTTTTTTTTTCTTTTTTACTCTCCTCACAGAGAACTGAAGCAGGTACTCTTACTGGAAGATTGTAAATTCAAATGGCCATTGGGCAGAATGATTTAATGTTGTGTGAGAAACCAAAATACTGTAATCACTTCCCCTCTTCAGAACTATCGATGGGTCGAGTTGCTCTAACAGTACTAATGGTCACAATGCATTTCTTTTTCAGTTTAAAACACAGCGTCTGTTCATTTTCACCTTGCTCCCCACCACCTTCTTGTTTTTTATAACCCCTCCACCACCACTTCTACCTGCAGCATTTTTTACAGCGCTTAACCACATATAATGGTCAAAGTGTATATAATAAACTTTATTTTCTTTATTTGATTCTCAAGCACTTCCTACTAGCTAATGCTGGAACATCAACCCTGTAAACGCAGGCTGTGATCAACAGAATTTAATGTGAAGTGTGACAGTTGCTTTAGTGTCTTCAGTTACTTATTAATTGTGTCTAAATTAAGTTTCAGAGTGTTTTTTGTTCAAGCTAAATTAGCATATTTTCACTTGTAAAAATACTTTACTTGCTCAATCAGCTTGCAGGCTTAAGGAATCAAAGACAGCTGCGGTAATGGACTGACAGCGCATCACCAGGGAAGAACAACAGAATCTGGAAGTGTATTAGGACTTTTAATATGTGAGTACTGAATGTTATTCTGTCCCAATACTCTTGAGCCCCTGATATTGAAGGTTTGTGTACAGAAATAGGGTTAACAAATAATTTGAAATGAATGGTTACGCCCATCTGCATTGTTTTATTCATTGTATTGGCAGATAAAGCCAAAGTGTTTCTCGTTCCAAAAATTATTTCTGTATGTATACTATAATCCGGTACTTTCAAATGTGCTATCAGTATTCTTTCACTGCCTCTGAAAGTTATACATACAGAAAATGTGTACAAGGCTTTTGAATTACATTTGGAAAGTAATGTAAGTGCTTCAAAGCAGTGCTTGTTGCTCTTGTCAGATATCGTCCATTTAGGCACTCTTTGGGGTGCACAGCATGTAGACTATTTTCTTTTCAAAGAATCTCTTAACATAAAAGGATTGCTTTGCCATAGTACACAGCAGTCAATTTGAAAAGCCCCCATCTTTTTGGTTCCTCAGATGTTGACCAGTCAGCAGAGGACATTCGTGTTTCATGATTTTACACAAAGAAGCAAGTTATTTCTTTTTGACCTCTGACCTCTGAACCTGTGCTCCAGTTCAGCTGCCTAATGGCTTTTCTTTTTCCTAGTGTAGGCTCAATAAGAACAAACACTTGATTGTTATTTATAGCTTTATAGGGCCAGATCATTCACACAAGTGTTGTACTAGTTTTGTGCATCCAAAGGCTTTTCAACTATTATTTCATTCATAACAATACTGGCCATAATTACTAAAGGTTTGAGTTCAAAAAAACACATTTGATACACATAATACAACTTGATATTTGCCTTCATAAATATCAAAATGTGGGGGATTTTTGTGCAAACTATTAGAAGGAGAAAATACAAACGCCTAACTTGAGCACATGCAGTGTGATATGTCAAGCATGAAAAAGATTGTAGTGGCTGTGATTGCATCTGAATTCATGATATTTCTTTGCTTACACAAAGATGGCTGCTGTTATTTACGCATGGAGAATATGTGATTCATTATATATGTGTATATACTGCATGATTCATTCATTCTGAGGAAGGACTATTTAAACTGACATGTATGAAAATGGTGTTTTAAATGTTTTTAAAGTATTTTGTAAAATAGTCAGTAAGTTCTTTCAGCTATGCCTCACCTGTCAAAAAAGTAAAATTGTAGCATGAATAAGAGAAAATCATTTTATCCAGTTCAATGGTCTGTCATTTGTCTTCTGTAAGATTAAAACATTTTTATGATCAAAATATTTAGAATTTATACATTTCCTTTTTTAAATACTCATAAATACGCACGGCATTGATAAACTCAATTTCAAGATTAGGTCTTAAAACTAAAGTATTATTCTAATCTGGATATTCAGTCGAAAAAGGCGACATTAGAGAGAGATAGACCAACTCTGAACTGCTTCCAAGAATCAAGAGAAAGGTAACCTGCACATGGGATCATATATTTGTACATCCAACTCCAAAGGAGTCAGTGCCTCACCAGTCATAAACCTCACCGCACATCACTGTATCTGCATATTTAATTTGACACAGATTTTACACACCTCACTATTGTAAACTTGCTCGCCAGCTTGGGACCAGCATGCGAACCATCAACCTGGACTTCATAAACAGTTAGCAATTGCTAACTGCCCCACCTACAGTACTGTGCCACTGTCCAGGTTAAGTCTTTTGTAAAATGGATCACGAAATGCCCATCAACAAAACATGCTGTTCAGGCAATTCAGTATTTACCTACGATCTCATTAATAAAAAATGTATTTAATGCCACAGCTTAAAGTCTTAACTCTCTATTCAATGCCACAGTAATGATGACAGGTGCGTGTTGAAGCACCATGAATCTTAAAAGCTCAGTTAAAGATGCGGAAAGTTTGGTTAAGTTTAGGTACAAATACAGATGGGGTTAGCTTTAAAACTTTTAATACCAAGCTTATGTTAAGACAAAGGAAAAGCTAAGAAATAAATGAAAAAATAAAATGACTACTACTTAAAACGACAATGATAAAGGGAAATAAAAATGTGTCCAACAAAATAGCAATTTGTTTGAAGTACAACTACATCAATGTCTTTGTTTCACCTGTTTATGATTATACGGTACTTATTCACGTAAGAGCATTTCCACTTGATTGTGTAGAACTTAAATGGCACACATTGGTTTCTAGCTATCAAAGCTACTTCTCAAAATGCACAGTAGGGAATTACATATGAGCTGCTTACATTCACTCCTTATGATATTTACTATATTAAATCCACACTTTAGACCTAAATACGTGTGATTTCTTTACTATGAACTTTACAAAAATTCTGGGTTTTATTTCACCCCATCTTGTTTTAAGTGCCTTGTTAAAGATGGTAGACCGCCTACTTTTCATGTTTTATGAACCTTTAAGGCATGCTGACTAAAGCAATATTGTATGGTGTGTTCCAAGACAGCTGCTTCACCCATCTCTATAAACATAATCACATTATGCTGTATATTCAACAATGGGGTACAGGTCTTAAAGATGTGTGGATAAATTACTCAGCTTGAATTTGAATGGACTAAAATTGCTTGTTATTAAAGTAATCATCTTTGTGTTGGTGTGAAGCGTTAACCTGTACGAAACTGTTTGATTGCACCAATCGTTTTCCTGAGGGCGTCATTTCGATTAATGCACGCAAACCTGCAACTCATTTTTCTGAGCTGTTCACAGTGGTGATTGGTGAAGACCTTTCGGTTTTCTCATTACTTTGATTTGAGCTACTATGCTGTGGCAAAGCAGACAATCTGTGCATTTAAGGGCTGCAGATGCACATCTTGCTACTCTGCAGAACAATTCATGGCACATCACACATTACTGGTCATAATAAATCATCTGCATTTTTTGCTATTTTTCTAAATAATAATCATCAGATCTACTTGTTCCTGTAAGTAGAAAGGGGCAGTTTTTCATCTTCTGATGTCTTAAAATAGGATCTCCTGCTCCACACAAGCAAGTCATCTATCAAGTCTGGTTGGGGATGTTTAGGACACCTCAACATGTGGCCAGTAAGAATCATGAATAGAACCACCATCCTGGAGCTAAAAATCTGTGAAACAATCTGAGACAATGCCTGCCTCATTACATCTAGACAACAGTTAAAATACTGAAATGAAATGCACTACAAGGGGAAGGCAAACATTGACTCAGTCAGAGGCACTCTGGAGATAATGACAATATCATGTTCTTGTACGTATCAGCTACAGATCCAAGGGCCCAATCTCTCATCATCTCATTTGTACAGCGGCAAATCATTCTAAAGGTCATCTCAAGGCACTTTACATAGCAAGAACCTTGCAAAATATATATATAATAAAATATACAAACTATGTAGAAAACCTAACAGTCTCACTCGAGCTAGCACTAAGTGACAGTGGAGAGGAAAAAGTTCCTTTAACGAAAGAAACCTCCTGTAGAACCAGGCTCAGGCTGGACGATCATCTGCCTTCATCACTTGACCGGTAGTGGACAGAGCAGAGAGAAAAGAACAACAGGAAACAGAGATCAATACAACAAGAAACAGCAGACGAGCTACTGGGCAGGTTGGTAGGACGAGCCGCTGCAAAGTGAAATCACACAACTCCAAGGTTGAGGACACCTGCAGAAAGGTACAGAGAGAAACAGGGACATAAAAGACGAAGAACAGGTCGGGAATAGAGAAGACCCAATGTTGTACATGCTGTCATAAAGGTCAACAGAAAAGAAGATGAGCTCAGTGTAGCAGGAAAGTCCCCCAGCAGACTAAATCTCTAGCACCATAACTAGGAGATGGTTTACTCATCTGATCCATCTTAAACTATAAGCTTTATCAAAAAGGAAAGCTTTAAGTTTAAGGTAGAGAGGGTGTCTGCCTTCTGAACCTTAACTTGGAGCTGTTCCACAGGAGAGGAGCTTGATAGCTGAAGGCTCTGCCTCCCATTCTAAATATGGACATTCTAGGAACCACAAGTAGACCAGCACTCTGAGAGCAAATACATAAATGAGGGGACAAGATGTTAGAAACACTTCTTAATATAATCCTTGAGTACATCTCCACCACTTACTATGACCTAAATGATAAACACAAAGTTGCATTACCACCTTTGTGACAATTTCATTATAAATGGGGAAATTATCTTCACGTATAAGGATCCCATTATTGGTATTGCACAGATGTACCTAGTAAATTGAACAGTGAGTGCACTTGCAATGGTACTATAACTGAATCTCAAGCCAATTAAAAGCAGCTAGATCAGCAGTAGCAGCAGAGTTTCCAGGCCTGTTGAACAGTGTGGTGAAATAAGCACTACACATCATTGTTCTATCCCCTGCACCCATCTCTAAAACATGTCCACTATGCAAATATAGTTTTCTTAATGTAATGACTTAAAAACAACTTGGTGCACTGGAATGTCACCACTTGACTGCTCAAACGGATGCCTCATTAGGACTTATGTGTGGGTAAATCATGCATTAAGGACCTGTTAAGACCATCTGATGCTGTGTAATTAGAAGACCTGTTCGGAAAAAAACATGGTGTATTGCTGGCTGACTGTTTCTTTTTAACAATTTCACTTCTTCAAGTCTCTAACTAATATACAAGAACAGAAATGGAATTATAATAGAACATATTCTGTGTTTACTCTTCAGATGACATTAAACTTGAAGTTGACTTTCAGATTTGGGGCTATTTTTTAATGCAGTTTTCTACTAGGACCAGGACCATTTTTCTCAGATCAGCTTGCAGTTATTTTCTTATGTCGGACTGTAAGAAGATTTACTTAATATTATACTGAAGTGAAACCACTTATTCATGGAGATAAAGAGACATAGGACTTCTTTAAGTCATCTTAGTCAAACATAAAAATATCCTGTATTCAAAAGATCCATAATCTGATCTCAAACCAAAAACATGAAGACATCATTCCTATTTCATTTTATCATAACACACCCCATATCACTATTCTTTGTTCCAGGAATAACAGGGTATTCATAAAAATGAGAGCAGACAATTCACAGAATTAGATACCATAGAAGGTTCGAGTCTACAAAGCAATCCGATTTATCCAGTCATTAGGTCTAAGGTAAGCATGACGGCTTACAGACACAGAGGGATCATTGTACAGCAGCCAGTCTTATTTAATTATCCAAGTGAGAAAGCAGATATCCATTTACAGACACTAAGGGATTCCAGAATAAAATGTGTCTTCTGCCAAGGAATCAATCCTTGTGCTTACACTGTGAGGTTCCCACATGAGGCCTGGAAAGACAGCCAACGTCCCAGGAACATACTGTGGTTGATCCAAAGCCAAGTGGTCACTGGATGCGTTTGGCTCGTAAATTTGGAAGAATGTCAATATACAAAGCTGGAAGCTGGAAGTCAGTTGCCAGCTTATATTTCTCTGGTGATTTTAAACAGGAAGTAAAACAAGTAGTGATATTGTTTCAGTATTGTTAGGTTCCATCTTAAGTGGTATTAGGCAAAGCATCTCAAGAATCACTGTTGTTGCGGTACATACAGTATCAACTTCAGTGATAGTTGTACCGAGGAATCAGGTGAAATAAAACGAGAATAGTATGAAGTGGATGTTAAACTAAAGAACAGGAAAGTACCTGCAACTTTCAAAGTAAAGCAGGGCATTTAAATAGACTGTACAGCTATATTTCTGTTGACAATTATGCTTAAAAAGAAAAAACATAATAGTACAATAAATAAAAAAAGAGCTGCAGGAATGTCAAAATAGTTAACCCAGCACTCTGTTTGAGCACATTAGTATTTGAAATTAATATACTGCTAATATTTGCTTTAAAACAAAGAAATATCTATGTTTAAACACCTTTATGTTGTTGAACTGCTACAGTGTAACAGGGACAGACCTATAGTCTAGAACAGGGAAGGTCCAAATTCTACTTAGTTCAGGTGAAGTGCTCCTTGACAGTGGTTGACCTAATAAGAGAATGAAATGCCTGATGTCCCCATTGGTTAGCTTAAGCACCACTGATGTGACCTTAGGAAAGCAATGAATCCCAGTTCAAACACTGCAAGGTATATTAATTCACATTTTATAGGGTGTCTGGAGATGCCAGTAAGGCAGAGATTTCTATTCTCTTTGGTACTCAGCTTTTAATACTGAGCTTTTCTTGCAGTGTAATATCCATGTTTTATGCTTTATGAAGTAGACCAGTAAACATTTTGTCAAGCACACAGACTCTGAAAGTCACTAAAGATCATCATTCTGTATCTCATTCTTCAAAGTATTAACAGTGAACTTGTTGAAAATATACACCTTTCCTAGACAAAATGAATGGGTTCTGCACAATGAACCCAAAAAATCAGTTCCGCCCAGAAACTCTTCTAAGTCAAGCAATACATAATATGATGTTGAAAAACAAATATTTCCACATAAACCACTAAAACATTGTTAGCAGAAGTGCTCGGCTCAGCAGCCATCACAATTTATGGATCTGTTAATATTATTTGCTCAAAACACTGTAGTTGACAATTCAAGAACCAACCGGACTGCAGAAATAGAGTGGCTGTAGCTCAATCGATTTTGCAGAGCAGCAGTTGGGAAGAGAGCTTGTCCAAATTGGTACCTTGTCCAAATGGTTTGAAGTTGATCTTCAGGTTTATTTTACATGGCCCTACTGGATTTTGGGACCCTTAGAGTCCTTGTACAGTTCTTAGCATTTCAGTTAATTTTAGTCCAATTCAGAATATTTCATTTGTCCCTTTAAGAAGGTGTTCCATGATCCACGTCATAGGCCTAGGTACTGAGTCATAGGCCTTTTGATAGTAATCCAGACTGTGCACATGTTGGCCTGACAGTCTTGGGTGTCAGCTCTATTTGTCATTTTCTGTTTTTTCTACCAATTCCTTTTTGGCCCCTTACTTATTACTTGTCTATGAAAACAGTTACAGTGTGGACTGCCTTTTTTGTACCTCTATGTGCCAGACATAACCCCATGTATTGAGCCTTGAGCCTGTTTATTTTAATTTACTTATCTTAGCCACTATAAGCTAGCTTCTATATGTCATAATCAACAATGTATTTTCACATTTGTTGAGCTGAAATTAGATTTTGTGTATCATTTGGTGGTCTTACATTTTGTATTTTTGTGCTGCATCTAGGCTCCTGGACATGTGCAAATCTAGCACTTAAGTATAGTTGATGTTTGTGTCGTAAGTAAATACCCTTGTAGGAGCGAAGTTAATATGTTTTCAGTAGAAATGGGCAGATGAAGCCTTATGAAGCTTTTGAGGCTTCTTCCTGATTGTACCAAAAAAAGATTTGAAGCCTCAAAGAAAGACCCCCTAGTGACATCTAGTAAGCTGCAGTCGTAGTAGCAAAGAAACACCAAATAATTCACAAACTTCCAAATGATTTACACATCTCACTGATACCAGTTCCAACACTAAAAGCATTAAAATGAGTGTGAAACAGCTGTGTCTTCATTTTGTTAATGATTGTCAACACATAGAAATGTTTGAACTTTCTGAAATTTTAATTTACTAATAAAATGTGTAAATGTGTCTCTCTCTCAAAGGCCTTCATGATGTGACACAGGGATTTCAATTCAATTCAATTCAACTTTATTTATATAAGGCCAATTCACAACATAAGTTATCTCAAGGCACTTTACAGTGTAAGGTTTAAGACCTTACACATAAATATATACAGAAAACTCAACAGTCCCACTTGAGCAAGCACTGAGACAGTGGAGAGGAAAAACTCCCTTTAGGAGGAAGAAACCTCCAGCAGAACCAGACTCGGGGTGGGCGGCCATCTGCCTCGACCGGTTGGGGTTAGTGGACAGAGGAGAGAGAAAAGAACAGCAGGCAACACAGATCACAACAACAACAACAAGGAGCAGCAGACAAAGCACCGGCAGGTTGGTAGGACCAGCTACCACAGCTCCAAGGTTGAGGACACCTGAGAGAGAGAGAGAGAGAGAGAGAGAGAGAGAGAGAGAGAGAGAGAGAGAGAGGAGAGGAGTGTCAGGAAAGTCCCCCAGTCCTCCCATATAGCAGCTTAACTAAGAGATGGTTCAGAGTAAAGTCAAGAGAGTCAAATGTGAAATGGAATTCATACTGTGGTATGCATGTGAATAAAACAAAGTGAAATACAAAATGACATCTGTTTAATAAATACAGAAAACGTCTTCAGCCTTGGAGGGTCTGCAAGTGTGCACACCGAAATGGCCCAGTGTAAAACAGCTGCTTTATTCTCCTGACATCTGTGTGTGTTTGCTTGACATGAAAGTAGCTGGTGGATACCTCTCAAGGCTAGTAACGAACAGTTTACCAACGATCACCTATGCAACTGATAATAATGCATTGAGATTCCGTTCCCTCTGTACTTATCACTAAACTGATTTGGGTGATTTGTAAAGAAGTATCATCTCAATTCGACTTTTATTAAAGATGTCCTTGACTACTGAATATTAAAAGTGGCACTAGGCACAAGACATGGATGTGCAGGAAGTAAGGAGGTCTAATAAATTCTACTTATAATTCCACTTCAGACCCACTTCAGGAAATGATATTACTCAGCTTTGGTGTGGAATCCTTTAGCCTGCTTTCCTGGTTCCTCTGGCTCATTAGCAATTATACTTGAATGACTCACTGCTTCCTTTTAGGTACACAGCAGTGATATAGCTAGGAAGCGTGTTTATTGTTGAGATGTCCCACTGAAAAGCTATATGGTTATCACAGATGCAGCAGCTTTGAGAGACACAAAATAATTATTTGCATGACAGCTGCTTCATGCGTGGTTCCCAGCAAAAAGTGGCAATAGCATAATAATAAAAACAATAATCCATATTTTACTAAGCTTTGTCTGTTTAATAATAATATGATGTATTTATTTATTTATCTATTCTATATTACACACAATAAAGATATGGATTTTTCACAATATACCTTTGTTTACTGTAATAAATGTTACGCTAGTTAAATGTGCTCTGCCTGTGTGGCTTTGCAAAGTTACCTGGCAACCTGCAACTTGGCAGAGCAGGAAGGTGCTTTAACATCTACACTTACCAAACAACTTTATAATTGTTTGAGCACAATGGGTTTATACATTGATCAAAGATGAGTGAATGATATTTCTTTTAAGGGGTGACATTCTGTACATGCATTTGCAGCAGGACTAGTAGATGTTAGGAGTAGGAACAGATTGTCCACACCTTAAGGCTCAGCAGGTGTTCAACAGGAGAGCTGAACAATGTCTTTTCTAAATATGCTCAAGATTGGACGTCTTATCAATTAAAAAAAATATAGCAGATTTTTATTTTTTTATTTGAAAATGATATTTTGCATTTATCTAGTTACATACGATACTTGATAACGCTGCCCCGTATAAAAAGCAAACCTAGAACCATCTACTGTCCATCATAATTTGAGGCAAATAAGAACAAAACAAGGTTTCAGCACTGTAGCCAGACTGACAAAGAGTCATTTCTCTGTGGAACCTAGTATTCCTTTACATCTCAGTACTAATGACTTCCTGAATTTCTTCACAAATAAGACCTAAACTGTTAGAGAAAGCATTAATCAGAGCCTGTGTGGTGCATGTGTTTAGCAGTTTTGATTTAGATTTAGATTCAGATTTTATTTGTCAAATGCAAATGCAAGTCGTTAAAAGTACGATATGCAGTGAAATGCTTGAACAGAAATGTTATAGAAAGAATTAGTGTACAATGTCCATGATGTGTGTGTAGCTGTGCGTGTGTGCCCAGATGAATGGTTCTGTGCAGTCCATTCCAGGCGTGGCTGACAACCTTCGCAGTCTTCCTGCCCTCAGTCAAGCACCACTTGGAAGGAAAATCTATGCAATGAGATGAGAGTATTTAGAGGAATATAATGGAAATGATCAAACAAAGGAAATGACCTGTTGAAAAAAACACAAAACAGCAGAAACACAACAATGACCAATATCTGTATTAATCACAGTAATTAATAAGTATTTAAATGTTATTGAACAGCACTTGGTACTAATACAGGTTTAGAGGCAGCAGTAGGTGTGAGTACCTGATTCACCTGAGTGCACACCTGTGTGTGTGAGCGTGCTAGTATTCATAAGGTTTATTAATAAGGTTCCTCTATGTAAATGTCTAATAGTGTAGTGGTGTGTGTGGGGGACTGTTTGTCCTGTAGGGTAGGACCAACGGGTGATGAAGTGAGTGTGACAGAATCAGAAAACTGGTGAAAGACACGACAGAATCAAACAGTAATAACAGATAATTCAGCAGAGAACGTGAAACAGAGAAGGGAGAATTGGATGGAGGTAAGTGAAAACAGCTGGTGCTTACTCTGTGAGAGCTGGACAGGGCTGTTGAAGGTCCTTAACTCATCACCAGGAACGGGATCTGCTCCTTTGTCTTTAGCGTAGTTTTAACTACCTACAAGCAAATCATCAAACTAACAAAGGTATGTCTTCAACTAACAGTGTCTGATATACAGTTTACACGGTGAATGTCACATATACCCAGACTCACAGGGACTGCCCTACATCTCAAAATGTCAATACTACTCCTTTCACTTGAGAGGATTTAGCAGTGCATGTACAAAATGCTTGTCAGCTTAAGTGCTTAATCTCCTCATGTTGCATGGTAAATATTCCAATGAAAGAACTTCTTTGACCTTAGACTCTTTCGCAAAACCGTTCCTCAAGGTTTTTAGTCTCAACATCAATTGGCCAATGTGGTGTGTGATATGTGATCTTAAAACAGCCACCTCAGCAATTCAGATACTAATGGCATCAGCAAATACTCACCTTACAGTATCATCTATGGTAATGCTGCATGACAAGCATGCTTATGATTAAATATCAGACATGATATATATACACAGCATCTCCTGTTGATCAAGAGGATAACATTTTTTTGCATGGTTTACACAGTAAGCTTACTTCTGCTGAATTTCACAGGAGAAGGTGCAGAGTTGGAGAGGTATGGTATGACCACCTGGGAAGTGTAAGGCTGTGTTTCTGTGTGTGATATCTCCTGTGGATTGCTTCCCCAGGTGGCTTTTATCTCATTTTAGCCTTTATATACTTCATACATTAAGCATGGACACTGGAGAATGAAGCATAGTTACACGTCTTAAATAAAAGACAATCATAAAGTTTTCCCGTTTCCTTTTGGAGAAATTCTACATCAAATCAGTGCCAAGTCAAAGTCTAGTACATTTGTATCAGCAAATAGCACGGCACACCTTTTAGAATAAAAACTCCCGTACAGGACAAATTCTGCTAATTATGGTGCACGGTGTTATTTCCTTTAGGTTTTATCAATTATCACTTCACTGAGGATAATGCATTTCATTCAACCAAGTGCAGCACAGCAGTTAAAAATTACACATGTGCTGCACTGGAAATACAGAGAAGCATCATGTGCTTCACCCTGGTGGTGTTAATGCTGCAGCTGAATGCTGATTGGTTTAGATGCAGTGCAACCTTTTCAGTGCCAGTTTTAAAATGTATGTCACTGACTGAGAAATAGCGGTACAATGGGGTTTTTGCAGTGTAGCACACACTGTTCGATTAGAAAGAGCAATAAACACGTTCAATGATTCACATGTGACCAGAGCTACAGCTGCACTGGATATAAAAGTGCTGAATCCGAAATCTGCTAAATCTGACGCACCATTGTATTAAAGTGTGACAGCAGAACTAAACAGTACTGTATCCAATGTAGGCCAATATTGAGCCATAAATAACAAAGATCTGCTTTTATGAGAGAGGTTTATCACATTAAATCAATAACAGATTGAATTGCCAGCTCAGCTGCAAATTCCAAAGTCATGAAAATTTAGGGTACATAAAGGTTCAGTACACAAAGGAAAATGGAAGCTGCCAAAAGGAGCAGGAGAAAGGCTGAAAGCACCGACTTTCCTAATCTTTCAATGCTGGCACATGACCTTGTGTCATTTGTTAGCAAATACATGTAATATTTCTGTGTCAGTTACTGTCAGATGCCATAAAGCTGGATATCTCTGTCTCTTTGTAGTTTCAAGTGTCAGCAGCTTCTCTGCATATTTACCAGTCCAGCCAGCACCCTGCTTGTTTTGCATTTAAATTTGTGAAAGCATAGTGATGTTTCTCATTTGGAGGCCTGGCGAGGTTGAAAATAATCATGTCTTGCAAGGGCTTACCTAAGATTTCATCAGACCTTCCTATTTTTTACAGTAATGTACCTCACTTGAAAAACAAATTTAAAAGGGAGTAAACCCTCCCTTTTAAAGGAGGACAACTTGATTGCCTTCTATTCTGATTTTGAAAAAAAAAAAACATCCGCATAACTATGAAGTTGAAAATATTAGGCCTTATGAGCAATGAGAGTGCTGTTGATGTTTAAGAGCCTGGAGTGTTGAAACTAGTTGAAGTTTCATCTCTTGTTCGCAGCCCAGTCTGGCTGCAAGAGTCCCTGGAGTTGTTAGGGGAAATTTTCAATCATATTAAAATTAATAGCCTTGCCAGTGAGGGAGAGCGGGAGACAGGGAAAGAGTGTGAGCGAGATAAAAACTGCATTTGTTTGGCTTGTTTTGACAAAGAGAGTATCAGAGGATGGGTGAGGGGTTTGTTTTATCTTATCTTTTATCCTAAAGTGCTTATTTTCTCTCCAAAAAACACAATGGATTTTAAAAAGTTTTTCCGTGAAATGCACTGCAATTCAAAAACACATGAACAAAAGAAAAAGCAGAAACACAATGAAAATGCTCTGTAAAGAAGACAACTGGAAGTGTTCCACAATGGAGAGCTCATGTAGTCCAGTTGCTACATGGACAAAGATGTTCCAACGGTGTCATGCCATAATGTGATTGTCAGCCAGAAAATGATCACTGAGCCCACACAGCCTGTTAAAGATGCATCTCACTGTGCTTTGTCATACTTTTATGCTTCGTCTCTAGGGGCCACCGTACTAAACCAGCACTATGAGCAACCTTCCAGCCAGTTCAGAACAATGGTGGACCTGTATGGTTAGTGAAGCACTGCATGGTAAGAATAAAGGGTTAATATAGGAGACTATGGCCCTCTCAATTACGATGCAAGCAAATATGTTGTATCTTGTCTGTGAAGATTCTTAGCCATTTGGGTCACGTTTATCCCAAAAAAGACTTTTCAATGTTTTGTTTCCTTGATGGCATTTGGCCCTTCATTCTAGAGGGCTTCCTCAAGTCTGACTGACAGGTAAGAGTAGCTGGTTTTTAAACACTGTCGAGTCCTCAAGTGTATACTCTCTCAGTAAGTAGAAAGGACTTGATGATAATAAACTCTAACAGAGAACAGTGTCTGTGCACAACTTATCACTAATGTGAACCACTCACTCCCAATCATAAGTTTTACGTTCATCTGTGAAGACTCGGTCAGCTTGATAGCATGTTAGCTGGATAGCAGAGTCTGGGATGTTGTCATTAAGCCAGGATTGCGTAAAAATAAGAACACAGCAGTTTTCCACATCATGCTGCGTAGATCCCAAGAGCACAATGTGATCTATTAAATTGTCCAGTGAATGAATATTGGTCAGACCGAGGGACGGTATTGTGGGTCTGTACGGTCCCTCTCCTACCCCCTGCTCTCATCAGTCATGATAACTGCAGCATATTTAAATGTATTTAAAGAGGTGACTATTTGAGGGGGAGCTCTGAAAAAGAAAACAGGTATTTTGTGTTAAATGCAACAATATAGTTGTTTTTTGTGTTTGCATGGTGTGTAATGGATTTCATGTCATGCTCTTATCCAGTGTGCAGAATGGCTGTTGATAGCAACTTGCTACTTCAAAATGCAAACAAAAAGATTGCCAACCTCAAAGGAGATATTCGACGGCTTTCTGATGAACTAAAGAACGATTCTCTACTTACTATCTGCCTTGATGTAGCACTCCAACAAAACAAACGGATCGCCTTTCTCAGTGCGGCCCTCCAGGAAACCGCTGTATGGGAACCCTCCAACTACCCACGGCCTTTCTCCTGCTCAACCCCCAACCATCAGTCGTCCTGGGCCAAAGTGGTGGTCCGTGGGCATAAGAGAAATGTGGAGAAGGAGGCTCTTCTCTCTTGACTAGGCCTCTCCAACCACTATGCGGCCCTCGCCACGGACATCGACGCCACAGGCCACCGAGATGAAACTCCTCCTGCACCATCTCATCAGGACCTGGATCCCGAGCAGACATCAGCATCTGCTCACCTGTCGGCATGTTGCCACCTCAACTGACTCCTTTCCACGTGCAGGAGCAGCGACTCTACTCCGAGTCTCTCCCGGATGACCGAACTTCTCACCCTATCTCTAAGGGAGAG
>JAUMTR010000002.1:1974865-1992173 GCA_032270685.1 Microctenopoma stevenorrisi | reverse complement strand
AAGTAAATAAATTAATAGATATAAAACAATAAAATAAAGGGCCGTGAATGATGACTACACAGTTATACATACATGACGTACTCATGTGTCATCTGTGTTACTGACAGGCCAAAAAAAAAAAAAACTAGACATGTGCTAGACAAGTGTGCATTTACACCCTTCACTGTGTGGCTGTGATACAGCCATCATATACTGTTTTATTAATACACATCTATATTAAAGTATGTCAGGGTTGATCAAGGCCTCTATATAGAACCATGTAATTTTAACATGCTGTAACAAAGAAGCCCCTAAGTATCCTCCTTATAAAGAACAACAACAAACACAATCACATTCGTCATTCAGACCTCTCTTTAAAGATCTAATATAGGCCTCTAATCACAGAAGCTAATTCTGTAAATATCCACTTCTTCTGGACAAACACACCTTTTCAATTTCCACATAATATGAAATGTGTTTTAATATGGATAGATTTAGTGCTAACTAACTTTAGTGCTAAGTCTAACATGATTTTAATATTTTGGTTTGCGTAAAATGTATTTGACAGGAGGAGGAGGAGGAAAGGAGGAAAGTCAGTTTGTCTTCTCTGTAGCAACAACATATCCTAGAATAAGGCAGCAGTAGCAGTAGCACCACTAATATCCCTACTACCATTCTTCCCCCATATAACACCATCAAACTCATTCCTATAGGCAATATGCATGTGATGCATTCTCATCTTTCTTAATGCACATGTTAAATTTACGTTATTGGACTGTCTGCAATAACATGCTTACTTATTTATCTGTGAAAATATGAAAATATAAATTACATTTTGAAAACCATTGAATGTATGTAATTTTTTTTCTTCTTCTTTTTCATTTTGCCTGCTAGAACTACACATCACTTATATAACAGCTGTGCGTGCTCTCCTTTGTCCTTCAAAGTATAAACAGAGCTTTTTCTTTGTTGTCAAAATGCAGATAGGAGGCAGATCAATGCATGTCTTCCTCTTGTGTTAATCAGGATGACTTATGTCTGTAATATAGGTGAATGGATGAGTTAAAATGATTCATTTGCACACACACAGAAGGGTGAGGTGTCCTCATCAATATATGGTCAGTCTAGCCTTGATCCTATGATAAGTAAATACAACAAACTGGATATTTGACCGGTTTACAATCCTACCCTCATTGTGCTTTTTAGTCTTTTTTGTTCCAGCTGTGGCAGCCTAGTTTAAACTCCAACTAGAACTCCTGAGAGTTTGGCTGAGGCACGTTCTGTTGTCTTCTCTTAGTCTCCAAGGACATCTGGGCTTTATGTACTACATCTCAGTCAGCCTTTGTTGCTGAGAACGGCATTTCAATGACTTCCCGGGAATATCTGCAAAGAGGATATTTCGAACATCTTCACATTTAATAACATGTTGTCAGAGTCACACACAATAAAGTGTGATGTGAATGTATGAGGTAGTTGGATAAAGCAG
Organism: Microctenopoma stevenorrisi; assembly: GCA_032270685.1. NCBI lineage: Eukaryota > Metazoa > Chordata > Actinopteri > Anabantiformes > Anabantidae > Microctenopoma > Microctenopoma stevenorrisi. Next base: position 1,990,708 of record JAUMTR010000002.1, on the reverse strand, counting down.
CAATACAGGAGGTGACAGTCGCCAGGGTCAGTTATGAATTTGGTTGTTAGGGTTCAGCTTTGAGAAGCTTGAATCTGGAGGACATAGTTGGGCCTGGGGCCACTAACTATGTGCACTATAGGTAGCTGTTCGGGTGCAAGCTCACCATGGAATCTGTCTCGCAGTACGGCCTACCACCAGCTGTTGCCAAAAAGTAAGAACAGGTAACCCGCCAGCTGTTGTGACTAGTTGTAGGATGGAGAATAAGAATTCAGTGTTTATCTAGCATTTTAAGAAGTAGCAATTTAGAAATTGGTACAATATGATTTATGGATGGCAGCTAATATTTCTTGCACCCAAAGAAAATTGCCATAACTGAGCACTGAGATGCAGATCAAGTAGCTAATTCTTCTGATCTACCAGCAAAAGAAAAAAATCATATAAAAGTGCAGACAGTGATGCTTGAATGGTTCACTTTTACTTTACAACATTTTACGATGATCAGAAAACTATGAGAGAGAACTATGTGCCTGACACTGTGGTCTGCAGCACAGGAGCTCCACATGGGGACTATCCTGTCTCCATTCCTTCTACCCTGTACACGGTGTAAGCAAAACCATCTCCAGCTCAACATCAGTAAGACAAAGGAGCTGGTGGTGGACTGGGGGGTCTAGATTGATGTTATTCAATTCAATACATGTTTAATGAAAGTCATTTCAGGGCACTTTACATAGCAAGGTTTAGAACCTTGCAAAAATATAAATGTATATGTAAGTAAAATAATGCAGAAAACCCAACAGTCCCATTTGAGCAAGCATTGAGGCGACAGTGGAGAGGAAAAACTCCCTTTAAGAGGAAGAAACCTCGAACAGAACCAGGCTCAGGGTGGGCGGCCATCTGCCTCGACCGGTTGGGGTTAGTGGACAGAGGAGAGAGAAAAGAACAGCAGGTAACATCGCAACAACAACAAGGAGCAGCAGACGGAGCACCGGCAGGTTTGGTAGGACCAGCGGTCATAAGGTGAAATCATACAACTCCAAGGTCAAGGACACCTGCAGAAAGGTACAAAGAGAAAGAGAGACAGAAGGACGAAGCACAACTAGGGGAGAGAGGAGATACAATGTTAACAACTTGTAATGATGTCATGATAGAGAGAGGGAGAGAGAGAGAGAGAGAAGGAGGAGAGGAGCTCAGAGTGTGAGGAAAGTCCCCCAGCAGACTAAACCTATAGCAGATTAACTAAGAGATGGTTCAGAGTCACCTGATCCATCTCTAACTATAAGATTTATCAAAAAGGAAAGTTGTCAGAGAGGGTGTCTGCCTCCCGAACTTTAACTGGAAGCTGGATCCACAGGAGAGGAGCTTGATAGCTAAAGGCTCTGCCTCCCATTCTAAATTTGGAATCTCTAGGAACCACAAGTAGACCAGCACTCTGAGAGTGAAGTGCTCTGCTGGGAAAAAAAGGTTCTATCAGGTCTTTTGGATATGTGGGGTGTGAGTTACTGGGACATCCTATCAGTAATGAATTACAGTCTAGAAGTTACAAAAGCATGGACTAGTTTCTCAGCATCACTCTGAGACAGGATGCTCCAAATCTTAGAAATATTCCTGAGGTAAAAGAAGGCAGTTCTGGAGATTTATTTTATGTAATGGATAGAAGACATATCTTGATCAAAAATGACACCAAGATTCCTCACAGTAGTGTTTGAAGCCAGTGCAATATCAGCTAAGGTGGCAATTTGATTGGATAGCTTGTCTCTCAGGCCTTGGGGACCAAACAGAATAACTTCAGTCTTATCTGAATAGAAAGTTACAGGACATCCAGGCCTCTATGTCTTTTAAACATGCTTTAAGTTTTACTAGTTGGTTTGTTTCATTAGGTTTCATAGATAAATATAGCTGAGTGTCATCCGCATAGCAATGGAAGTTTATTGTGCTAATAGTATTTTCTTATATTGTTTTCCAGCGGAGACATGTACATAAATTAAGTCATCTTAAAGCCATCTACGATCAGGCCACAACAATTTTAACAAGTGTGACTGATGTGTTTGACAGTGCTCAGCTTTCTTATTATTTAGTTGGTTATTTATTATTGTATGTACCCTTGAGAGTCCAGAGTTTATATAGTGGAAATGGTATTGAACTAAAGCTCAATGACAGGTTACTTCATTTTCTATCTAAATTATTATACATTTTAAACATGATGATGTTGTGGAGGAACCTTTCTCTATCCTGATCTCATAAATACCTAGTGTAAAGTAACACACCTGAAACAAGAATTTCCAAGTGAATGGTTCCAGAAAAACCCTCAGATACCCTCACATGGTCCCAAACAACAAGGCATCTCAATATATTGTGGATTGGATTGAAATGATGATTTTACATTCATTATCACTGGAGAACAAATATGTATGGCATTTGTGATACCTATGTTGTTTTTTTTAGAATACTGCTGCTATTGCAATCTAGTTTCAGTTAAACCACACAAAATGGATAGAAGAACTTTGTGTTTCAACATTAAATTGATTTGATCAATCAATATATAGACAGCACAGACTGAACACCTGCATAATCAGTAAAGAAATTTCCTAGCAGTAATTAAATGTAGCTGCAGGCACTTCAGAGAATAAACCATGTCACATGACCTAGCAGTATCTAATGCAATCGCACACAAGCATACCTAGATTATGTGTGCATTGCTCTTACAGATAACTCACCAAGTGATATCATGTTCACTATAGGTATAATACAGTAGAAAAAGGGTTTACTGTGTGTGGAGTTGTTTTCCAGTTATAAAACTTATAAAACTCAGTGAATAAAATGAAAGGAGACAGAGGGAGAAACAGAAGAAACAAAGATGGCAACTGATAAATTGAGGAGGGGTGAAATCACACACCCACACAGGAAAGTGGAAAGAACACCAACCACAGAGATCAGCAGTTATTCAATATTCAAAATAAAATGAAGAGGGCATTAATAGTCGCTAACGATCTTCTGAGGAACTCAAAGGTCCAATCCGTCTGGGGCACTTCTCTACTGCAGAGTTAATTTACTGTAATGATTTCCCACAGCTAGCCGAGGGCCTACAGACGAAAAAGACCTGTGAATCTAATCTCTTTCTAGTCGCTGTTGAACTGCTACAAAGACTTATGATTTTAATTGATCATCCGAGCTACACGTGTCATCAAACCTCTCATTTTACAAGACTACAAGAGTTTTTGTGGTGTATTCTGACATTTCATAGTAACAAAATGTAGATTACCAACCTGTTCTGCATGTTTACGACGTTATCAAAGCTAATAAAATGCATCTGACTACATAAAAACAACCAATATAGCCGTATCTATCTTGTTGACCCAGACATGAGGAAAGTTTTTCTATTCAGACCTCCTTAAACTGCATTTTGTTGCCCTGTACTTGTACATGTGTAATGACAATAAAGTTGAATCTAATCTAATCTAAATCATACTTGAATACCCAGTCTGGACCAATGTTACTAGCATAATGATTAAAACGGACGGAGCATTGTCCTGCCGTCCTGAAAATGGTTCCGAAGCATTCGGGCACACACATCTAGACTGCGTAACAGCTTTCTCCCACAAGCCCTCTGCCTCCTCAACAAGAAGGGACTAGTCTAGACGAGACCAGACTGATAAATACACACACACACACACACACAATCAGACCTATAAATACACACAAACGTTATCACTCAGCCTAACTTAGCATCAAGACTGGATTGACCAATTAACACAACCATTACTCAGAGTATTATGAGTATTATGTCACACACACTGTTACTTGCTGTTCTGGTTTTTGCACATGCACCTTTTGTTGTCTGGTAAATTTATGTTGTGTATGTATGTTGCATGTAACACTGTGCTGCATTGCAGCTCTTGTCTGCGCGCTGCACGTGCACCTTATGTTGTCTGTTGTCTATAGTCTGTTATCACATGTGAATATATGTTGCACGTAGGATCTTGGCCCTGGAGTAACGTTGTTTCACCTCACTGTGTACTTCTGTATATGGCTGAAGTGGCAATAAATGGTAAATGCTAAATGTTCTGCACTCATATAGCGCTTACTCAAAGCGCTTTACACTGCTTCTCATTCACCTATTCACACACACTTATACACCTGCTACGCAGCTGACCTGACACACCGGGGGCAACATGGGGTTCCGTGTCTTGCCCAAGGACACTTCGACATATAACTGAAGGAGGCGGGGAATCGAACCACCCATCTTCCAATTGGCAAGCGACTGCTCTACTTCCTGAGCCACAGCCGCCCCAATACAGCCTACCTTGAACCTTGAACCTTGAACCTTGTGGTTAAATTTAGTAGAATTGCAGTTAAGAATTGCCTAAACTTGCCAAATGACAAATTATCATAAGGATGTCAATCATGCACTACCACAGACGTTTTATCAGGTGCATTAAAAATGTTTCATATCTCTCTCTGACCTGGTGATGGGAGAAACTATGTGATGGCCACCACCAAGGGTCCCCTATTCACAGAGAACCATAACAGCCTTACAGCCGTGAAGCTATTATTAATCCAATGCAGAAATTATTTTAAGGAGTCATTTTTTAAAAAATAGCTTAGGGCTTAAGTGGTTATTAAAAGAACACCCATGAAGTCTTAAATAAATCACAGTAAATTGTAATGGAAAATGGCATGTTATTCCATTTGTCATCTGTATATGTACAGAACATTAACTTCACTGTTCCCATGTTTAGCCCAGTGTGGTGCACTTAGCTGTCGTCATCCTCCCTGTCTCCTAAAAAGAAATTTCTCAGTCATCCAGGTCATGATCATCTTCGAACAACTCCAGCTGGCATTAAAAAACCTCTGATCTCAATTCATTATTTTTATAAAAGACTCATAGATGTATTTTTTAAAGGCTCAATAACTGTCTGACTGGGGTGTGAAAAGAAATGCTATTGTCAAAATAAACACTGTTGTCTGACCACAAGCTTTGGTGCCAGGATACCGAGGAAAGCTCAACATCTGTTTTATCTCTCCATGAAATGGTCATTTGTCGTCTGACAATGTTTAGGTAATTTTCTCATTTGTGTGCAATAGTTACAAACTCAATAAACAGGAAAGTAATTACTGTGGCAAATGAATTATTTACATGACTGAATAAAAGCCTAATCTTATTCCCTGTGAAATCAGTGTACAGGGCATTCGTAAAGCAGTCCATTTCTTGCAGATCTGCATTTGCAGATACCCTACATTTATGAATCTGTCACGTTTGATTCAAATAAATGCAGTGAACCAGAGCTTACTTTTTACTTAGTTCAACACAGTTTGCTCCTACAGAAGTGCAAATATAACAAAAGTTCTGAATTTTACAACTGTTAAAAATCTCAATTGTTACAGGTAGATTTAAAGACACGTTTATCATTATCAGCTCAAGGTTACTTTGATTTGCAGTGCTTTGTCAGCTCGCCCATGGATGAAATAAAAAAGCTGCAATGCTCTACTTTTTTGTGCTGAGTTTGAAAAACTGCAGAAACAGAGATGGCGACTATACCAGGCTGGATGCTCCTGATGTCAAAATGGAAAAGGCACCACTGAGTTTACGTACTTATTAGAGTAGCAACATAGCTAACAGAACAAGATTAAATATCAGCAACTTTGTGCACGCACATTTTCCTGTATGTGCTTTTTCAGAAAATAGTGCAAGTAGAAGAATCAGAAGGACAGAGAACAAGGGACAAAGGCACAACTCTGCCACTTGAATCTATTATGGATAAATATCTATTATAAAAACTCTATATATAGTCTATATAACTCAGCTCTGGCCATACACGTGTAAATGTAAAATGCTTGTCTTGTATCTGACTAGTATGTACGTTTGACATAAAACTCAATATTTCTGTGATTCTATGCTACTACTTTAACAACACACCAATTTCAGTCCATGAAAAAATTATTTGATGCTTCCCAGGTATCACTCCAGGGTCTGACATTGAAGCAGACTGGTCATCTTCACTCAGCTAATGACTGACTGCAGATTGAGAATCACCACTAGATGATACCTTTTGTACCTGGGACCTTCTACCTACTGAGAGCCAATAATGTGTCAGCAGCATTGGTTGGTGTAGAATACACTACTCAAACATGCTCATTTAGATCTGTGAAGAACAGAACTCTAGCCATATACGATTTGTTCCACAGTGTCTTGTCGAAAGCTTAAATAATTACATAATTACACAGGTGCTTTAAATAGTGTGCTTTTTGTTAACTAGTTTTACCTTTATCAAAGAAGGAGGGATTACACTATCTAGGTGACTGCACTGTAGCTTTGGCTTTACTCACAGTTCTGTACATTGTTTTGTTATTATTCCCAGTGTCTTACTGTAGGGCCAAAAAAGCCCAGGTGAGGTAAGCAGGTAAGCCCACCAAGCAGAAAAAGCAGGTAATACTCATAGAGCTGTTTTGTTTGGATTGATTTCAAATATTAAGTCAGTACATACAATGCAGCATCCTTGACCTTTTTCATATATACAGCACTAGTCTGCAGGATTAGGTTACTTTTATGGGAAGTACTTATGACGGCTTGTCAAGAAGATCCAGTGGCTCTATATATGAAACAGTCATCTTTGCTGATTTCACATCCACTTCCTTCTTCCTTCCTTTTGTGAGCCTGTTGGCTTCACTGTGAATCTGGACACAGGCTGTGGAGTGTAACATCTTGTTCACACAGGAGGATGTTGGAAGGATTAGCTGTAGATTTTATTTTAGCAGCATCCTCTCTGCTGTCAGCGCTTGTAGAGCTGGTCTGAGTTGGATCTCCCAAGGAACGTCTTTGCAGTGTTACTCAGAGGTTGGTGAACATCTGGGTGAGACGGATTGTGTTGCTGATTACAAAAAGAGCATTTGGCAGCATCTAAGGAGTTTTGTGTAGGAGTCTAAATGTCTACTACACCAATAACCCCAGGTGCCAGAGCAGTCTTCTTAGATGGAGCAAATCAAAGGGCTGACAACAACATCTCTAGGAGTTCAGTCCAGACACATCAAACTGAACTGTGAAGGTTTTTGGCACTGACTGAAGAGAGAATCTGACTGCACAGTGCAAAGTGACAACACCTGCTTTTCCTTAAGTCTGTAGTACAGCTCAGAGATTAAGATAAGATTTTTTGTCAACATGGTAGAAATATCATCTTCAGTAACTTCAGAAACATTGCTTAAGTGTCAAGACTTGGTTTTGTAACGTGGTGAGCCTGAGGAAACCATGATGTGAAACATGCTGGTTGCACATGTTCTTATATCATGTATTTTTACAACTTAAACCTTTTATTTTATTATTTTAATATTTGAATAATTAAGTTATGTTGCACAAGAACTGAACGCCACTTGAAAGATGGGCCTAGAAGTAAGAAATAAAGAAGTAATTCGTCTTTGTGAGGGGGTATAACAAAGTCACAAGTTCAGATCAATGTGTTCTCTGAACTCACTGCCCACAGAATCCATCTCTGGATCATGGTGTAAAACACATGACTGGGGTTGGCTTGTGTCAACATTGTTTGCACCATCTACACAAATGCCCAGCCACTCGTTTAAATCTTCTGGTGTGAGCTTTAGAGTTTTACTCCCCTAAGGAATGGGCCACAGGCTTAGTATTTGATATTTTGGGATTTGGGTGGTTCATCCCTTGGGCTACAGCACCTAAGGCTGCCCTGAGAGAAAATCAAGGTCTGTTTATTTTGTTTTCAGCAAGTAATATCTCTACATTTTGGAAAATGCTAGATAAAACTTTCCACCACTGCACAACGCTATCTGATCTATTACTAGTTAAATTAAAGCCTACACGTTCATATTAGATTGGACACTCAAATTAAAAGATATTTAACTTCATTAAAAAAAAAAACTATAGATTCCAACATTTGAGAGAATTTACTAATTGTTTATTAATGTTAATGCAATAATGCTTGTTTGTTTTCTTTTTAGTCACCTCAATGACAACTCATGGTCAACGACCTGACATTCTATGACAACGTAATAAACTGAAAGGGCTCATTCAAAGGAAAAAACAGACCCAGGTTAATGTGTGGACCAGACCTACAAATCCAAGAAAATAAGATTCGGCATTATTAAATCATATCTTTTCACCTGTTTACTACTAACATCAGGTTTTTGTTGTTCTTTTCTTTCCAAACTTTGAGAGCCCAGATACATTTCAAGTTAAGTTCCAGTTTTACAAAAGTATCCTCTAGATCTCACTTAACTAGAGCTGAACTGCATCGATTACACCATTGTGATGTCAGTGAAATGTGTGACGGTGGCAAGTAGGTCACCAGACAACTGTCCAGTGAAAGCAGAAGATCTACAAAGTCACCATGTAGCTGTAAACATTAAACATTTACAGAGCAGCTAATGTTCCTCAGAGGTGGGTGGAGACCAAAACAGTGTTAAAAAAAACAGAAAATTAGATTCTGTGCATGATAACGCTGCTCTATTACTGCTGTTTAGTAGTTTAGTAAACAAAACGTTTGACCACATTGTACTGATGTTTGAGATGAATACATGCACCCCATTTAGGAAAACAAGCTTCAGCATTTTCCCATAACTCATAGTACTTTGTGTTCCCTGTGCTACTGTCCTCATGGCCTGTTTAGACCCTGAGTCTGAGAGAGAGAGAGCGAAAGAGGCCAAGGGAGCTGTGTCGCCATTAATGTGTGACACTCACCTTGATAGCCAAGACAATAGCGGCCACAGTGGTGCAGCAAAGAGAAGTAAGAGATGAATTCAGCATAAGGGCAAGAAGCTTGGAAAAAAGAGATGCAACTGTGTGTGTGTGTGAGTGTGTGAAAGAGAGATAAATGTAATGTATGTGCGCGGAAGTAAAGCAGATTGATGTAACTAAGGGTTTCTGTCTATCACTCATGTTGCCCGGTCTTGACAGATGGGATATTGCTCCCTCTCTCTCTCTCCCTCTTTCTCTTTTTTACACACACACACATACACACACACACACACACAAAGAACTGTAGCGCTTTTCCTATTGCCCACCCTCGCCCCAAAGACCATACATCAACTCACTGTTGTAGTATCCCTAAGACCCCACAAAATACGGAGTTTACACACACACACACACACACACACGCTGGTCACAATTAATCACTCAAGCTATGTAAAAGTTACAACTGGAGATATACCTGACTGCAACACACACATACACACAGTGTCATAGCTAAAACTGCGATCCATCAACCAAGATACCACCACCCCTGAATTCCACAACTGCTCCCACTGCAGACATATTGTGGTTAAAGCGTGTGTCTGTTAAAATGTATGGACACACGTGAGTTAGCGTGTGTGTATGTATAAAATATAGTATGTATAATATTTCTGCAGTATGGGAAATTAATGTCTCTCTTTCTCTCACGCACACACACACACACACACACACACACACACACACACACACACACACAGCTGTCAAGGCCATTTCACCCAGATTGCCACGGGATGTGAGTTATTACAGTGAAGCAGCTCAGAAGAGGCTTGACGCTGAATGTGATGAGGGACCCAGCAGAGGCTGCAGATGCTGTAGGTCATGCTCACCCTCAGCGAGTGGTGTCACTCAGCTTCAGTATTTAAACGGCATTTTTTGGTATGGGTCACACACCCTCAAACCGTATTGACACTTTTGGGCAGCAGTGATTATACAGCTGAACATGTAACAGCTGGTTAACAGACTTCCGTGAATTTAGACAGTGGCCATGGGAGACGATGGCTGTGCTGTCTTTGAGGGGATTAGTCAGTTTGTGGTTAAAGCCACCATCACGTCAACATGATCCCTGAAGGCAGTGGTCTAGTGCTACCTGCTGCAGTGCAAACATTTTTCCAGTCTTGTTTGAGGAGCATGTTTCCTCAGACGCTTAAATCACCAGATATCAACCCAATCCAGTGTTTGTCGGTTGTGCTGGAAAAAACTGTCTGATCCACGGAGTCCCCACTTCACAACTTGCAGGATATACTATCCAGGACTTTACACATCTTATTGCATTTGCTGTGACTCACTAGCTCTATGTGTGTTCACTCAAACATAGCTCAGAAAAAATCAGGTAAGCATATTCATTAACATTATGCACACGGTGCATGACAGTACTGCTTGGGTCCAAATCATAGGTAGAAAGCAGATGCTTACTAGTTTACTAGCCTAAATATTACACACATAAGCTTGACAAATGTCATGCAAAAAGCAAAAAGAAATGCATCTTTATGTAATGTCTCCTAAACTGTGTAACCACATTATGACTCTCATACGTCCAAACACAAGTGAGCCACATTGTTGCAGTGCGTGACATGTTCATACTCTAATTTAATTAAGAATTATTGTCACATACAGTACACCACACTTATACTGTAAATACATTGCTAAGTAGGGTGATTGAAAAGGCAGTTATTACATTTGTTTGTGTATCGAGCTATATCTTTATATTCATCGATTATGTTAACTGCTTGTACTCATAAGAGTAGTGAAGCTGCTGACCTAGCTGTCCTCAAGCAAACATCGGGGTGCAACCAGGACAACAATTCACACTCACATTCATACTTGCAGAAAATTTATATACACAAATATATATCTTTAGACTGTGGGAGGAAGCCGGAGTACCCGGGGAGAACCCACACAGACATAGGGAGAACACGCAACCTGCACACACAAAGAAACCCGGCCAAACCACATATTTGAACCTGGGTCCTTCTTGCTGTGAGGTGACAGTGCTAAATGTAATTCAACACCAAACAAAATCTAACCTGAACTTTGATGCACCAGGCTAGTCCAGTTTGCTGAAATGTCATTGCAGCAACTCAAATGGTGCTCAATAGTTTGTATGGCCCCGACATGCTTGTATGCAAAGCTGACGAGGCATGCTCCTCATGAGACGATAAATGGAGTCCTGGTGTGTCTCCTCCCAGATCTTGGCCAGGGCATCACCGAGCTCCTGGACAGTTTGAGGTGCAACCTGGCAGCATCAGATAGACCTAAACATGATGTCCCATAGATTTTTCAGGCACTGCCTACAGACTCTTGCCACATTTGGCCAGACATTATCATGCACCAGGAGGAACCCAGGACCCACTGCACCTGGGTTTAAGAATTTCATCCCAACATTTAAAGGCAGGGTTAGGGTTAGCCCGATGGACTGTTGCTCTGGGGATTCTTATCAATAGAGGGACATGTCGAGGTCTGTGTGTCCCTCTATTGATATGAATCCCCAGAGCAACAGTCCCTTGTGATGGGAAGCTTTGCAAACATTCATTCCGTGTTGTTCTAAGCCTTCTAAACTTAGCCTAATTTAGCAATTATCAATGTGTTGGTAAGCAGTTTGTATTGTGTGTTTTCATAAATGCTTCTAACAAGACTTAACATTATGACTTTTTAAATAAAAGTCTTTACTGCATGTCACGACCCGCAGGTTAACATTCAGAAATGCAGCCAATTTTAATTTTTTTTTCCCAATGCAGCATCTGGCCCTCTTGCTTCTTTGACATAAGGGTATGATCCTAGTCTGTCTATGCAAGTCCTGCCCACGTTTCGGTTTTTGTGGAATATAGCTGTCTCTTCCGGCTCTCTACGAAGCATGGAGCTGGCCGGGTTGTGGCAGCACTCATCCTGTTCCTCCTTGCACAAAGGAGTGGATACTGGTCCTGCTGATGGGTTAAGGACCTTTGACAGCACTGTCTAGCTCTTTAACTTTAACTGACTTGATACTATACTCTGATTAAAAAGTGGTACTTATTTTTTTGAGCAGTGTATATATGTATATATTCACATACACAGATTTCATGAACACCAGCTGAGGGACTACAAAATGCTCCCTGGCTAATCTCTCTGGAACACAGTGCATTTATTGATGATTTTTACCAAGCTGCGCTACAGCAAATATGTCAACAGGAGGCTCCTGCCAGTTTCTGTCAAACTATAACACTACAGTGAACCTGACTTCAGTGTGTGGCTTGAGAGAGTAGTGGTGGCTGATCAATACGGCAGCCTTCTTAAAATTCAGGACTCAACCTTTAATGTGAGCCATTAAGTCAATATTTGATGGATGGGACAGATTTATTTGGGCACTGGTATTTAACCTGCAGTGCTGGCCTGTGTGGGGTGGGGATCCAAAGATTTCAGAGGACTTCAGAAACTTGAAGGGAAGTATGTTCAAGTCTTATGCAGAATAAAAGGAGGAAGCAATAACTAAAAATGATGTTCAACAAAGCAGCTGAATAATTAAATCACATTTGCAGCACTTTCAGAAGATGCCTATTAGCCTATGTAAGAATACAATGCATGATGATTGATCATGCATTGTTCTATTAGCCCTTTTACATGAACTGTGGTTATGCTGCAACTCTTTCTGTTTTGTAATTACTGTCAGAGAAATTCACAGCACTCATCTTTTATGTGTTTCTAATTTTAAAACTCTGGGGCAGGGTGGAGGGAAAAATTCATGTCCAATTGCTATCGTATTTTTGCTGCAACCCTTCTCTCCAGGATTTTGTTATATTTTGCTCCATGCATTTCTTTGCACAAGCCTCCAAGGCCCTACTGCTCAAAGGCAACCCTAATACCTTGGTGTGGATGGTAATTAATAAATAAATGGAAAATCACATATACATACAGAGAATAATTATACACATATCTTCCAGACATATGTGTATTAATACTATAATCATTTAACCAACTGTGTGACTGGCTGCATCGGTATGATTGTGATGAGTCACTCACAAAAGAGTAAATACTTTTTCTTTAGTTTATTAGACTTTGAACTGTTTTCACTTTGTCTCCTGAGTGTTCTTCAGGGTATTAGTGCCAAACAATTCCTAGAGCTTGATTCACCATTATGAGCATGTTGAAATACCCTAGATTTGCGACTGTATCAAAAATTGATGTTATGAGAATATTGTGTATTGCAGATTTATAACTAACCACATTTCAGACTGCAGAAGATATCACTGCCTGACTCTCAACTCTGGAGTGGAGCCAACTTGTACTTTGTTTTGAAAAAGTACAGTGTAATTTGAGAACATTACTGGTAGTTTAGTTACTGAGTTGCTTGTCCCAAATGTTTTGCTCTATTTGGTTCTTTTTCTCGTGGTGGATCAACAGGGAGAGTGGCATCCTTTGGCTTAGGTATTATTTACACCACTGAACAACACAAATCCAAACTGTTAAAGACCTTATACATAAATTCCTTTCAGCTTAGAACAGCAATATCATAAAAATGCTTGCTTCCTGTGTTTCTTTCAGTAAACACTGAGTGTGCATTGGAATATCTTCACTTTCACTTTACTTTGCTTGGCAGACGCTTTTATCCAAAGCGACTTACAAGGAGCTAGCGCTGGGTGTCTGGCTCAAAGACACACCTGGTAGGGGATGGATTAGGAGTCAGACGGGGTTTGAACCGACAACCTTCTGCATCCCAGTCTGACGCTTAACCCATTGAGCTACCAGGCCGCATATACTATCTCCTGTTATATTATATTGCTGTGACACATTTTCAAAATGACTAAACTATGCTGAACTTAAGGTTTAATGGTTATTTTTAAAAAGAAAGAAATTGATAAGAACAAATAAAAAAGTCATGTTCCCTTTTTAATTTGTATTGCTATGGTGTAGGCAATGCAGGTGCAGCAAATGCTGCAGTCACTACTTGTCATCTCTATTTCCATGCAATTTCCATTTTGTGCACTAAGCAAGAATGTGTCCATAAGATTGAGACGAGAGTGTCAAGCTCCCCAGCTTTCTTATTTCTAGTAATATACTTGTTTTATCATAAATGTTTTCAGGAGAAAAACATTCAAGTTCAAATTGTTGACAGCACCTTTGGATGGCAAAACTGTGGGATTAAAGAATGAGATGTACTGAACCTCTTAATCCCTTAAAAATGTTTTTCCATTTCATTTTGCACTGTCAAGCCTTATCCAACATTTAATCAAAACATAACCACATTTGGCAGGGGATGGGAATTCATAATGCTATTACTTCAAACTAATTTGCATATTTTATAAGTATTCATAAGTATTTGTTGACATCTGTTCAGCAGCCTACATTTAATTTTTATTAACACTGTCACTGATTCTCTTCACCTCTGCTTTGAGGTCCTGGGAGTCTGACAGCTATTAAAGTCAGAGGCCCAATCAAGTCCTTTTTATTTTCAGGTATTTGCTTTATTACACAATATATTAATGCTGACAATATTCAACAGTGTCCATATGAAACCAGAAACCTTTGTTTTATTGGGTTCTGTTCAGAAATTCAGGCAGCTCTCTGATCAAAGGTGTAGCTGCAGAACCCTTGGATGGTCTGTGGAAGTCCTTTTTGTAAGACATTCTGATGACTGACTGCTCCAAACCTTGATTAAGCATGTCAAGGTAGCACTTACTCAGAACAGTCTTCACAGCTGGAATCATTGCATTGGTTTTTGTTCACATAGGTAAAACTATTTACAGCATGCAAGTGTAGCACCTTTGGCTGTGGTCCCACAGTGAACATGGCCTGTGCACACGGGGACAGGGTGTAAATTACCAGGATAGTTGATTTTAAAGACAAAAAGTGTGTTACTTACTCTACTGATTTTTTTCTACATTACTTCTGCCGTGGCTGCTGCCTAAGTTAATATACAGTATATGATTAATCTAAAGCAAATAAAAGATGATTACACACCTCAAGCCCCACATTCAACTCTTTAGGTTTGTCTCCTAAACCTCTGGGTTCAAATCAAAACCAACATTATTTCAGGTTTAGAAATATTTTATTACACTGGATTAAAGATCAGGCAGAGACACGGCTTTCCCCACGAGGTACAATCCGTAGAATGGAATAAAATGTAAAATGACTAAAAACAGGACACACGGACTACCCAGGTGAGGGAAGCCTAAGGAGGAAGACACAACCAATGAGCCGTTTCCCAAAAAGCATTAACTTCATAAAACATGTGTAAAATGTACTATAAACATTAGTAAGTACAACGGAGAGGATTTTTGCTAGGAAGATGATAGTGACAAAGGCTCATGCGCCGTCACCTGTGGTCCACACACCTGTGCTGAACATCATTAGTATCAAATGATAAAATGCAACAACACTCTGAAACATCTCATGAGGAGAGTCAACAAAATAAGCCATTAAAACAGCCCTATTAACGACGAGAAGAAGGGAGGAAGGGGAGGGTGCAGCGCTACCTGCTATCTTATTGTTGTAAAAAGAAAATAAAGATTCAAATAGGTGTAGCACAAATTGCTTGCAGAGGCGCCGCTAGCAGATAGGCAAGGCAGGCCCCAGAGGACCAACACAATCTGAACCGCATCAGTAAAACGGCAGTGAGACTGTGAAAAGATGTCACTGACATCAATGTAGGGTTAGGGTTATGTCTAATCTCACAAACCCCCTTTACGGGCCCCACCCCTCTTTTCCCTCTCGGTGCTGACTGACAGGAGGTAAACGAACATGCGCAGCGTCAGCAAAGCAACCTCTGCTCCACGAGAATGAAACTATTCTTCTGGAAGCGAAAAAAGACGAGAAAAGAAAACAGTGTAAATATAATAGTTTATGGCTTTGTTTTTTTTTTGTATGTAGTTACTTAGGGAGTTTTAACGTAGCCAGTTGTGCTACTTGGTATAAGGCTAACTTGTTTGCTTAATATTATGTAACCTTTGTTACACACAGTATACACTGTATACAAATTTCCGCAGGGGCCTCAATGAAGAGGGCACAAAAGTCAGTGTGGGTTTACTGCCATAAATCTCAAGATGGCGCCGGTGAGGTCGGCTGCCATCGCGACTGCTCCGACCTCTTCTACTTTGTTTTTGTCGTTTAACATATCTTTCTGTAACTTTAAACTTTTAAAAACA
>JAUMTR010000002.1:1956390-1973480 GCA_032270685.1 Microctenopoma stevenorrisi | reverse complement strand
CCACAGAGGAATGTTCTGCACTAGCACAAAGCTGCAAACATCTCGGACCGGATCACATGCACAGATGAACACACCCCAAACCACACAGACACTGCCCAATAGACCTTGCAATAACTCTGACCCATATAATGCTCTCACCCGAGCACCCAACCCCCCCCCCCAGACGCTGACAATCGACTGCACTACAACTACGCTAGAAGAAAAGGAGACAGACAGTCATACTACGGCCAGGAGGCCAACCACCCACCGGCAGGGGGCTGGGAGTATCCTACCTGTGAAACTAAAGCACAAACCAAAACAACTATGAATAATACAAACTCAAAACACAAACCATGCAACTATAAAAAAGTGAGTGAACTCCCAAACACCACCCACACCGGGGGAGGGAGCGTGTATCGAGGCTTGCTTCAATGTGATGACGTATAAAGCCTCGTTTGTGGGACGTACCACGTGAGTGGTTCGGGAAGTGGTTCGCAGTTTGGTGCGCTGTGCTGAATATATAGGGTAAAGAAATGCAACAGAGCTTCCCCGCAAGTTGTATGGTGTCAGTCTCAAAGACACTCATAAATATTAAGTGGATTTATTCAGTTCAGTTTAGAAACTACACACATAAAACTAATATCATAGCTTAACACAAAGACAATACTTAGTTTCCTGGCACTTTTTATTCCCATGCCAAACTGTGGAAAGACGATTTTGAAAAACAGGAACACATCTGCCTGCCTTACTGTCTTTGACCAGCAGGGGGTTTGTGAGCACATGAAGCCAGAAATGAGGCCTCGAGAAATGAACCCTTTTGCGAACCAACTGGCTGCGAGGCTTCAAAGCTTCATCTGGCCATCACTACCTTACATCACTACATTTACATGGAGCAGCTCTGTCACTCTGAATCAATTTCCAGCAGAGTCACCCAGCCCATCCCCCATACCAGGTGTGTCCCTGAACGAGACACCCAGCGCTAGCTCCCCGAGCGCCGCCTGTGGCTGCTCACTGCTCCCCCCAAGGGGGGATGGGTCAAATGCAGAGAACAAATTTCATTGTAACGTATAAAAATGTATCAATGACCAATAAAGTGGATTCTTCTTCTTAATAACAGCATTTGAAAAAGCTAAAGTTTGAAGCATCACTGGTAGTGCAAAGAGTTTTACCAACAATGCAGTTTAATTTTTAATTTATTTTTTAGTTTTGATTATTGTAGTGTATTACTAATTAAATTGATCTATTTTTTATTACTTTTAATGTTTACAATAAAAACATGCTGATGTGAATTTGGTAAATATATTGTGTTGTTTTTACAGTTATATTGTTAATTTCCTTTCAGGTTTTATTTCTATTTATCTATTTAATGTTCTTATTATTTTAGTTTTAATTGTCTATGTTGAAATTTGCTTTATTATTGGATCTTTTTGGTAAAAATAAAGATTTCAAAGTAAAATTATTTGTTCCTTGCTGTTCTTTATCGGCCTTCACAATTCTACATTTAAAATATGACCACAGTGTTGTCAGTGTCAGTCTTGGACGTATTGGCTACGTATGATGAAACCTAGTTTGATGGCCCCCTTGGAATTTTTTGCCTGGGGCCCCAAGACAGCAATGCAGCTCCTTTGTGTTTGGTTCATTTGAAGTTTTTTTGTTTTCTCAAAAGGTACTGAAAGAAATCTTGAACTAATGAAGTACGATTATGTATGTATGAATAATCAGAGTTCTGTAAATGACAAAATAATTGTACTGAACTGAAGCTCTCAAACTCTAAAAGATAAAAAGTATGTTAGTGGACATTACAACAATATATGTTTCATTTCACAATGATCCACAAATCCGCTACAGTCTGTTCTGTGTGCTCACATATGCTCACATTCTTCTCCACTTGCCCAGTTTTTTTCTTTTCTGACATATGAACCTAGACATGAGAAACGGTAATTTATTACTAGCCATGCCTCCTCTACTGCACATAATCACATGTCTCAACCTGTTGAACCACACATTTGCCCTTGTGTTTGCTGGGAATGGATTGATGGAGACACTGCAATGCACTGACAACCTTACCCGTGCTCATGCAGTCTGATAAATTGACAGTGAAAAGCCAGCAAGTGCAGCCACCCATCTACAATCACTCAAGGATTAGATTTGCAGGCTGCTCAGTGTGGGGATTAAAGCATGCTGCGTAATACAAGGATGCCATTAGTGTGATTTAACAGACACAGGACTGACTGTCTTCCTGTATATTTCCTTATAAACTCCTCTTTCTGTATATTTTATGTTTAGTATGGCTATTTCTCTCTCCACAAATATTTTCACATCATGTTTTACAACACCTTTTCAAGGCGACTTGAAAAATCACATCATTTTTTTTAAGCATGTTGTTATATTTTTCACTGTTTGAATAAAACAATCCTTCTCCAACCTTAACCAAAAGGTAAAGAAGGCCTTCGTCACACAAACCAGATGCTGCACTGAACCCTGTGCTGCTACATCCAGAATTATTTCTTTTTGTAACTTATCATTTATAATGTCAGCAGAAGAAACTTTACAGGCAGTTTTACAAATAGTGCAGTTAGAATTTGAACTAAATCCAGAAAATGGTAGCACATCACCATTTTCCAATCATTGGCCATCTAGTCTAGTCAAAGCAGATTCTGATTATAAAATCTGAAATTATAGCACCCCATCATGCCTGTTTGATCTGCTTAAACCTCATGCCTGTGTTATTTGCTTTCCTGACTGTCCCCCCGGTAAAAGGCTGCAGGTCATTTTCCTATTGTGTCCCCTTTCTCTGAAATAAACTCCCATCTAACGCCAGACAGCCTGACTCTATATACACTTTGTGATAGGATATATTAAATACAGTGGCGGCCTGTCAATAGAGGGGGGCGCCCCACCAGACTCAGGTTTTTTCAAAAACACTATATATTATATTATATATATTATAGAGTTATGTGTATAATCTGCATTCAAGTGGGGTTTAAGAAATTTCTCTCTCATTTACTGAAAGGTGGTGTGATGTATTTTCTGTTCCTTTGAGCTCAAAGATCTTCTGCTTAGACCTACGCTGTAACTGGTGCACAAAATGTTGGAGAACCTCGGGGCACAAAATTTTGCACCTGGAGGCATCCAGAAACTTGCTTGGGTTTTTTTTACAGTAGGGATGTTCAATATTGAGCTTTTCTACTGATATAGTCTAGCTAATTATTATTAATTAATTTAAATCAGTGCATAACAGACTGCATTATCAAGTTGGTGTTGCTTGTTTGAGAGTCAGTCAAAATCCTCTCTGTGCAGTGAGACACTGTCACATCGCGACAGGAAAGAGACAAGCTATGGTAACAAAGTTGGAATTGTACTGTTTTTTTCTTAGGATCATTGGTTTACTTTCCAGCAGAGTCAGTAGGATAATCTGAGGCAGGCACAGTATTTATCTAAGAAAAGCAGAATAAAAATAGTTCCATAATAAAATAATAATAATGAAAAGCTTTATAAACGCAAAGAGTTATAGAATGATAACAAAACGGCATGTTTCCCTACAGACAGAAAGGTTAACAAACCAAATTAATCACTTCCAACCAGCGTAATAAACAGAATTCATGATGCCATGGATCATTAGGCTCATATTCACCTGTGTCATCCTACACCACTGCCATATTAGTTGATTCCTATGGCTAAGTACAGCCCTCGGGGCAAACCCATAGAAAAATAATTTAATGGTCCTTTAACAATAATATCCCCTATGGGGGTGGATGATGGGAAATTGACTCTCTGAGCTTTACATTCCTGCTGTATTATGAAACATCACAATGAGTTTCTGTATCTAAGTGGCAAGCTTGAATAGCCAACGATACTCCTTTATTTCCAACCGAATCAAAAGAATGATCTTTTTTATTTAATTGATAACCACAGTCCCCATTAAATGTAATTCATCTATGTGGTTTACCCACATCTTCAGACACTAGAAGCTAGCATCCCAGAATTAGAGGTTTCCTCTTTAGGTTTACAAACATGAAATATTGGTTTGCGGAAACAAAGTACAGGACACTTCTAGAACATTAAAGGTAAGAAGCAGTTGTTTTATGTGTATAACATGGACAGGAAAGGAGGCAGATTATATTTCAGTCGAATGTTTCAAATGACTGTACATCTTTTCCTAATGTGTCTCAATGTCTCTGATGTTTCATCATCTTGGTTTGGGGTGAAGAATCTCACAGACTCCTCATTTCTTCATCTAGATGAAGTCAACACTATTTCAAATTATGTAGTGATGGTAATGTGTCGTGGATTATTCACTCATCCACCTCTTTCTTTAATCCTTTTATCTTCTCTCTCAGTTTGCAACATTTTCATATTTGCTTTTTATTCTCGCTCCTGATTCTGACATTTCATTTTTATGTCCGAGTCAACGCACTTTGCATAGATCAGTATATTATTAGATTTATGCTCATCTGCTTTTAAATCACACACTCTGTTTGCTCTGCCACACCAGGTGTGCTGATGTACAACTGTGTTAGGAAAAAAGGATATTGACTGACCTTGTGTGTAAACATAGATTTTATCTTACACTTTTTGTGACAATAATAAATTCAGCGTAATATGAGGTGCATTTTCAATACAAACCTGTCTGATGTCTCTTTTTGAAAGTTAGAGTGTTATAAAACTGAGGAATAAGTTCTTTTGCATCAAGCTCAAGTATCATTCAACACTACTACTCTTAAACTGTTTTTATTCTGGGAGCCAAATGAAATTCAGCCTGGGACCAAAATGAAAATTTGATTGTATCACTTCAGCAGCAAGTCTCATTACAATTTATTATTTCCCTTGTCATGTGGGAGCACAGCAGAAACTCCAGCTTAGACTGACAATTACCGAATTTATCAATAGACGAGCCAGCAGGTGAGTGGGAGTTTGAAGTAATTGCATTTCCATTATTCGGGATTCCTAGTGTGAATTACCACTGCAAAAAACAGAAGGCATGTTACTCCTTTGAATAGGATTTGTATCTTACAGGATTGGTTTGAATCACAATGCTAGCTCTGAATGAGTGAGGAGCAAAGCACCACTACTTCTATACCGGAAAACAGTATCGTTCAGTGTCCATCCGTCTAATCAAGTCTGGTCCGTCCCCACACTGACAGTTTTCAAAAGCAAATACACAAGCAATCACTCTTGGACAGTTAATACGCTAACTGACCAGATTTCTGTGTGTGGATTATGTTGGATGAAGTGAACTTGAACTGTAAGGTTGTCCAGTTTAAAATCATTGGGTGATTTTTTTGGGGGGGTGACTATGAGTACTGATGTATCTGTCATGACATAATGTAACGCATTCAGAAAACACTCTTGCTTGAGTTTTAGAGAATGTGGCAATGGAAGGTGAATGATCAGCAGATGAGTTCCAGTGATTCCTTGGGGTAGGTTGGATGAACGTGCAGCACAGAAGTGACAGTTGTAGGGAGCTGATTGCAACTGGAGCCTGGGGAACAGGAAGCATGCAGGTTGTAGAGTGAAGCAAATCAGTCGGGGGCAGGGAGCAATGCACAAGGTGGTGGCCTTCAGTGTTGGCCTCTGCTGTGTGGTCATTGGTGAAAAGAGTAATATGCAACAGATACCAACAAAAACACTACATCACACAGAAAACCAAATATTAATCAATAATCTTCAAACACAGGAAAACAGTCACAGCGTCAGGATCCAAAAGGCAGGGAGCCAAAGAATGTCTGAGGTTAGGACCTTAGTCAGTCTGAACAAAAGGCCAGAGGCAGGCAGCAGATAGCTCAACGACAGATCAGGTTGCAGAGCCAGAGAAATCAAAATCAACACTTTCAGAGACAAAGATGGGTCAAAACAGCTGAATTTAACAAAGGCTGAATTAAATACTAGAGAGCTGCATCTAGAGACATAGAGCACAAGCTGTTGGAGGACTGACAGACCTCTGACAGAAGTTGGCACAGGTGAAACAGAGGGAGCTCATTGACTGGTTGATTGTGTGAGCAGAATGATGGCAGTGAAAGGAGCAGGAAGATGCCCCAATATGGCACAAAACAGAGATCCAGGTTGGAAAAAGTGATACACGGACTGTATGAACACCACAATGTTAAACACTATCAGAAAGGTTACCACGTGCTAGACTAATTTAAACAGCCATGAGGGTTTGATCCATCTGGCCCAGTATTGATGTAAAGTCTAGAAAAAGAGATTCTCGGTGGCCTGGTAGCTCGGTGTGACCATCAGACGGCAGGACGTGGCAGAAATGAGTCCCAGCCCATCCCCCATACTAGGTGTGTCCTTAAGCAGGACTTAGCGCTAGCTTCCCAAGAGGCCCAAAAATGTCCAATGTGAAATGTTACAGACATAATTTGATAGTATGAAGATAATTTAGGCACAAATTCATCATTTTTATAGCTGGATGCTACTTGTACTTGTTGGGTATCAGTTCTCCAATCTTTTTCCAAACCCCTAGGGGATAAATAAAGTCTTCTGATTCTGATTCTGATCT
Source organism: Microctenopoma stevenorrisi (assembly GCA_032270685.1). Lineage (NCBI taxonomy): Eukaryota > Metazoa > Chordata > Actinopteri > Anabantiformes > Anabantidae > Microctenopoma > Microctenopoma stevenorrisi. Next base: position 1,966,996 of record JAUMTR010000002.1, on the reverse strand, counting down.
AGAAGCAAATTAAATTTACTTGCATGTTTTGATAAAAGCATCTGCCCAGCAAGGTAAAGTAAAATATAAACCCAAGCACACCAACACATCACGTCTACATCAATGATGTGGTATTTTCTGTGAAGGACAAGGTCGCTACAGGATAATTATTTATCCATGATTTCACAGATGTAATGGAGCATGTATGGTTGTTGTAATGTGCTGGCAACAGGCCTGGCACACAGCCATCATTATCATCCCCATGGCATCAAATACTGACTCCAAAGGAGTCATTTGTTTGAGCATGTTGTTTCATGGAGGTTTTCACGTCACTGACATACAGCGTCTGTCTCAAAGGTATGTTAATAAAATACACCCGATGCTGTCCAGTCCCTCCAGATGTTCAGCCTGATTAGTCATTTTTCACACCCGGCGGGCCGATCTGTTAACAACACGCCAGTCCTGTTTTTGTGGTGAACTTTGAGCTTCTCAGAATATTTTTTTTTTGTAAAAGCCTGTCCTCTGTGACGGTCACACATCGAACCCTCAGCACTGCGGCTGCACCCGCAGACATACGTCAAAACCATTTAAACAGCAATCATTCAATCGCTTTTTTCCTGAGATTCTCCAACTCCCTCGCTCCCAGTCCTCATCCCATTCACTTCTTCACATCAGTCCGACCCCACACCTCACCAACACACTCTACACACTACAGAATGAGCACCAGCTCCAATAAGCACGTCCACAAATTGCAGCGCCTCGTTTTAAATGCGTACATCTTATTTGGGATTTTTGCAGTTTGAAGCGAAGTGCTTCATTTGCACATAAAAGAAAAGATGGATATCAGCTTAGAATGGCTGGTATAGTGTACCCTACTCAAGCCTGTTCCCTGGCTCTCACAAGCACACACACATGCCTCAGGTACAATCACCCTCATTGGCCTGTGACTGACGTGACAAATGTGCTTTGGAGTCGCACTCTGACAATATACACCCACCTGGTCTCACGTGGAAACCTGTGGACTGCTTCACAGCATCATATCACTACCACAGCTTTCAGTCCTCTCCTGAACTACTGGAAAAGCGAAGGCCAGTTCCTTTGTGTTCCCTGTACACTAATGTGTAATGAGAAATTCCTGTTATCATTTCTGTAGTTTGGCCTGCTTCAGTTGCAGTCGTGCCGGTCCAAGCCATGACACAGATAACTTTAGTTCCTTTTGATCTCATCAGTCCTCTGTTCATGGAGGCTTCTTCAAGCGGTGGATTGTGACACCCTTGTGTAATTGTCTTATACTGTCCATTTTAAACCCAGAGCAACTGTAAATAAATTGGCCTTGAAGTGGATTCCAATACTTTTGGAGGGGGTGTGCTGTGTGCTTTTCTCAGTTGAGAGAATGTCGCCAGAGCTAAGCCTGTCTAATCAGAGCCTGACATGGAGAAAATCATACTCACCTCTGTGTTTTCACGCCTAGTCTGATGTCACTGCCTGTTGTCAGTCCTCAGTCAGGCTGCAGTTACACCGGGGGCGTGGAGTCAGCACTGTCAGCAGCTGCAGTGGTCTGAGTCCTCCACAGGTTTCATGTCTCCTGTGCTATGGCTTATTTGCACTGACGCATAGAGTTGAATTAAGGTACTCCACAAATCAGGTATGTCATGGTGAGGTTCTGAGTTCCATTAGGCAATAGCTTTGGGCATTATACACTCAACCGCAGCCTTGGGTCATCTAAGGACTGCTGTCTGGACTCAAATCAGAACGTGACAGACCTTTGCAAGAAAACCTACGGCCAGAAACACCTTGCTAAATCAACCTATGCTGAAATGTGGATGTCTTCAAAGTCCAGCCACCTTAGCTTCTATGATTTTGTCATTCTTCCTGTAAGCGGCTTATGGGACCCCATTTCTATCCTGCTTTTATGCAAGAATGTGCAAGAAGCCATTATATTAGATTACTTTAAGTAACCCTATTTTAAGGAAGGCTGTTCTCGGAGATAGAGTCAGTGCTTTTCAGACAAATGTCATAGCATAAGGCTCAGTCAAAACCAAGAGAGAATTTCTCCTTCAGACATAGCTCCTTCATTACAACACTAAGTGGAAGAAGTGCTGCCAATATCACACTAGAAAATCTGGGATATAGCAGAGGCAAAAATTGCCCAAGTGCTTAAGAGGCTTCAGATATTGTGTATGATATAGTGTGAGGCATTTGTGTTTGGCAGAGCTGCACTCAGATGTTCAGGTTATCAGATTTAGGGTGCATTAGTCACCAAAAACAAATCTTTATGCAGGTGAAAGACCTTTATGAGCCGCTGTAATGTTTATTTCGGTATAGAAATTGCTCATACATTATGCGAATAGATAGATACTAGTGTAAGTACTTCTTAGAAGTTAGCTGAGATGATACATGTACACAAACGCTGTACTCAGGTAAACCTTAAAGTGCTTTTCTTAAAAAAAATTACTCCACTGCAATTACCAAATCGCTACAAAGCACCAACTACATTAGTATGAATTACACTTCATACAAAACATGAGGTATTACTCAAAGAAATATACGTTATTTCTTTGTTTGACAGAGTAACTGTTAAAACAACAGTATTTCTAGTTCAAATAATATTCTAGATCTAGATGTTGTTCCTATAATAAATGTATTGATGCAAACTTTACTACCAGGCCTCACACCAGGAACTAAGGACTGACAATTACCAACTGCTCAACCACTTTGCCACCCTCCCTGCTCCGTCCCTATACTAACAGATTTATTGATTTACTCTAGCTTATGTTATGAATTTCCATCTGCAAAAGAACTAGTAATACAGTACATGACTTCTTTACTTATGATGTTATTTCTAACTTACACTAGGAATATTGTATTCTACGTCACTGTGCTGTCACTGTTCCATTCAGCACAGATTCATGAAGGACCTCCTCTGCTACCGTTTGCTCTGTCAGTGTCTTAAAATCCACCAGTCTATAAGCTGACACGAGAAAAGTGTGTAAACAGAACAGTGAACGACTGAAAACTAGAACACAGGGCAAGAGTGAGAAACGTGGAAACACTAAAAAGAGGCATTTACCGCCCCCTAGTGGCAACATGTGCAAACTAACTCTAATACAAGTCAAACTGACAGTAGCCATGTTACTGTAACTTCACATTCAGCATTCTGTCACATCCCAGGTTCACGGATTAATGGATGCTGTGTTTCTGCTGTAGTGTGGTGATCTCAAGCTAAATTAATCAAACATGTATCAGTTATGTATTATTAGCTGTGCGGAAGATCAGAAATCTCTGAAACAGTATTTGAACTAAAGATGTTTCACAAAGTCTCACACAGATCATTCACTTTCAGTTTTTCACCTTGATAATAACTTACTTTTCTTCTTCTGGTCCATGTTCTCCTGCACCTGAACCACACAGTTTGTCATTGTCATAACAAGAACAACAATGGCAAAAAAACACTTTCACATATTTATTTCCTCCTTAAGATAAATTTGGTTCGTTGTGAATAATTGTTGAAACTTTAGCAGGAGAATGGTTTATGGATCATGTGTGTGTGTGTGTGTGTGTGTGTTGATGTTGACTGTACCGCTGACGTAAGGGCCCCTGGTCTGCTCTCTCTCTCTCTCTCTCTCTCCCTCGCTCTCTCCCTCAGTCACACACACATACTTTGCGCGCACACACGCACACACACGCAAACGCAGTAGGGCAGCAGCAGACTCTCGGTGCTGCTCTCATTGTGCGGAGCGGAGGAGGAGGACCGACGGCACAGGCTGTAGTTATGCCTCAGCTCCGGGAATATATATCTCATCTCGCACTCACTCCCTCTCACAGCGCGCTCTCTTTCCTGTGCCATGCAGTTCACTTTTACCCCTCTCCTTTCTCTTGGAGAAGCCACTGAAGAGAGGCGCCCGTGCGTCATGGTGCATCTAAGCGCATAATAACTGGATATTTTATAAGTGTCTTTTCCCTTTTGCCTGGACTAAGATGAAACGCTTTTTGCTGCGTGGATGGGAAGGCGGGGAACATTTCGCAGCCCGAGCGTCTGTGTGAATGTTCAGCTGGAGCCGCCGGTGATCTGCGTGCAGCACGAAATAAAGCGGCGCTCTCTGGAAGGAAGAACGGGGTTGCAGTAAAGCTGCCTTTTCTTCCCTCAGATTTCCCCTCGGTCTCTGACAATGTGCCAAGTGCACCCGCCACTGAAGATCCCGGTGATTTGCGGTGGTTTTGGCTTTTTTCTTTTCATGGATTAATTTTTGCATAGGTGGATCTTTTTTGTGATTCCACGTGAAGGGCAATGGGGAGATTTGAGGATCTCCCGTGCGTCACGAACCAATATTAACACTAAATAACGGTGATGCACCTGTTTTTTGCGCGTCTGTGTGCTTGTGTGTGTGTGTGAGTGTGTGTTTGTGTGCGATCACCTCTCCGTCTCTCCCCTTTTCATTTTTCGGAAGAACTCACTCCGTAGATTTTTTTTTCTTCTTTCCAATGCTCTCGCTGCAAAGTTAAATGCTGGATCTATATTTCAGCGACCTTTTTTGGCTGTAAAAATGCTGAGCGGCTTCCTCTTGCTAAGCGTCCTCACGGTCACAAGCCTTTCACCATCCGAAACGGAGAGCCGCAAAACTTCAGCCTCCAAAGACATCTGCAAGATCCGCTGCGCCTGCGAGGAGAGGGAGAACATACTGAACATTAACTGTGAGAATAAAGGATTTACCACTGTCAGTCAGTTCCAGGTGCCCCCAAATAAAATCTCTCAGCTTTTTCTAAATGGAAACTTCCTGTCACGGCTCAGCGCCAATGAGTTTGTCAATTATGGCAATGTCACCTCGCTGCATCTGGGGAATAATGGTTTACAGGAGATCAGGACGGGAGCTTTCAACGGGCTCCGCTCTCTGAAGCGGCTCCACTTGAACAACAACAACCTGGAGGTGATTAAAGAGGACAGTTTTGCAGGACTGGAGAGTTTAGAGTATTTGCAGGCAGACTATAATTATATCAGCGCCATAGAGCCCGGTGCGTTCAGTAAGCTGAATAAGCTCAAAGTGTTGATCCTCAATGACAACCTGCTGCTGTCTTTGCCTCCCAATATTTTCCGCTTTGTGCTCCTCACCCACTTGGATTTACGTGGCAATCGGCTCAAGATGCTGCCATTTGCCGGGGTTCTGGAGCACATAGGTGGCATCATGGAGATCCAGTTGGAGGAGAATCCGTGGAATTGCACCTGTGATTTGATTCCTCTCAAATCCTGGTTGGACACAATCTCTGTGTTTGTGGGAGACATAGTGTGTGAGACACCATTCAGGCTGCACGGTAAAGACATCACCCAGCTCATAAAACAGGATCTATGCCCTCGCAGGAACGCTGGTGAGCGCGTTCATCCCCCCTCTGACTCTCACTTTCAAGGGGCTCTGCCCCCGACCTACCACCCTGGTATGATCACCCCTACTCGTGCCCCCAAAGCTTCGCGCCCACCGAAAATGCGCTACAGGCCCACCCCTCGAATCACCAAGGACAAACATGTCTTTGGGCCCATTATGGTTTACCAGACTCGATCCCCTGTGCCCATGTTGTGTCCCAGTGTGTGTGTGTGCACATCACAAAACCCTGACAGCGGATTGAACATCAACTGCCAAGAGCGGAAGTTGCATAACATCAGCGAGCTTAACCCCAAACCATCCTACCCAAAGAAGCTCCATCTGACTGGTAACTACTTGCAAGTGATTTACAGAATTGATCTGACTGAGTACAGCTCTCTGGAGCTGCTCCATTTAGGGAATAACAGGATCGCAGTGATACAGGAGGGTGCCTTTGAAAATCTAACAAACCTCAGACGGCTCTATCTGAACGGGAACTACATTGAATCCCTTTCTCAGTCTCTTTTTGCTGGTCTTCAGTCGCTCCAGTATCTATATTTGGAATATAACATTATCAAAGAAATTTTGCCACAAACTTTTAACTCTCTCCACAACCTACAGCTGCTGTTTCTGAACAACAACCTGCTTAGAGCGCTACCTGACAATGTTTTCGGGGGAACTATGCTAACAAGACTAAACCTGCGGAATAATCACTTCTCCTACCTTCCCGTTAAAGGTGTCCTAGACCAGCTGTCGGCATTCATCCAGATCGACTTGCAGGAGAACCCCTGGGACTGCACGTGTGACATTGTGGCGCTCAAAAACTGGATGGAGCTTTCCAGCACCAGCGTGGTGGTCAATGAAATCACCTGTGATTCGCCCTCAAAGCACGCTGGACGCCTGCTGCGCTCACTTCGCAACGAGGCCATCTGTCCTGAGCCTAGCGATGTTCCCCCACCACAATATGCCCCCCCTACAAAAGCTCCTACGTTAATAAGCCTAGGAACTGCAGCCACCACTCCTTCCTCATCCTCTTCTACTTCTTCTTCTTTCAGCTCTGTTAGCCCCACTGAATCTAAACTGCACACCCCTGAGTTGCATCCTGAGGTCCCGCTTTCCGTCCTGATTCTCGGCCTCCTTGTGGTTTTTATCCTTTCTGTCTGCTTTGGCGCAGGTCTCTTTGTTTTTGTTCTGAAACGACGCAAAGGCATAGAACATGTACCCACTGGTGTCAACAACCTAGATCTCAACTCATTCCAAGTGCAGTATGGCTCGTACACACCCGAGCCAACCCAAGACAAAACCTCTGAAAGCCACGTTTATAACTACATCCCTCCACCTGTGGGCTCCATGTGCCAAAACCCTATTTACATGCAGAAGGATGGTGAACAGGTGGCATATTACCGCAACCTGAAGGAGCTTAGCTTCGGGCCCCTGGACTCAAAGAAGGATGACATCCTCACTCGCAGCCCAGGGTCCTACACCATCAGCACAGTGAATTTTATGGATAAATCCCCAACATCTTGTGGGTTGACCACCCCAGAGCCTCCAGAGATGCTGTATCAAAACTTAGGGGAAAGGCCCAACAAAGAGCTTCCCACGGCTGCAGGTGTTCCTCCTTTCCATTACAATTTTTGCACTTTACCTAAGAGACCTTGCATTGTGCCCCCCTATGAAGCCGCCACGGCCCGGCGGCATGTAGCCAATCAGGACAGGTTGAACAAAACTGTGCTGTACGGAACCCCCAGGAAGTACTACGGGGCCGAACTCCCTTTCAAAAACAACGAGCATCCACTTCTGCTCCCTGGGAAGCTAAAAACAGAACCAGACTACCTGGAGGTTCTGGAGAAACAGACTGCAATGAGCCAACTGTAAGATAGAATAACCCCCCGCCACCCCGCACCCCCTCTGGTTCTGCGCAGCATTTATAATCATCACGCTGTAATAATAGCCCTATCTATATATCTATATTATCTGTGTTCAATCCTACATAATTGACTGAAAGCGAACCGAAGCCTTTTTTCCTTCCTTCTTCTTTTTCCTCTTCTTCTTCTCCTCTGTTTTCTTTTTGTTTCCAAAATGTATAAAAGGAGTATAAGAAGTATATTATTATGCAGTTCTATTTTTCTCCTGGAAGCTATAAATTATTTCTTCTATGTTGAAAAATGAAATTCTAAAAGACTTTGACAACAGCAGGTATATAATGGGCGAGACTGTGTACAAATACGGCTTTGTGCTTTTTATAAAACTGTCTTTTATTTTCATTGTGAAAAACAAAAAGAAGAAATATATATATGAAATAATTATTCTTTGTAGAAAAGGAAATGCTCCAGACTGACATTCCTGTATATATTTAGCGTACACAGATAAATGGTGAGTGGTAGTGTTCAAAGCGTAAAAAGAAAAACCTGTTCAACATCCAACAAGCGGCGAAATCTTACTCTACTTTACTCCAGAAAGTGCCTTTGCACTCAACTATTTTATCAACAATGCTCTCTGCAAAATGGAAATGTTCCTTTTCTTAAAGTGCTGTATTTTAAAGAATCAAATCTTTATGTAAACTTTTAAGACTTATTTGTCCGGTTAAAAAGAAAAAAAGATATAAATGAACTTGAGACTGCGTGTGAAATGATACATGTGTTGTTGACATGATGAATCGTGTTATTTTGCTTTTGATACGAAGTGTCTTTGAAGAACTTATAGATACCATTGTATGCTATAGTGGAGCAATACAGCGTGGCCAAAACGCGCCATTAAATTTTCACTAAAGCACTTTGTCAAGATCCTGAGCTTGAGGTACATTTTGTTTAGACCATGCATGATTATTTTTGGATGCTGCGGACTGTGCTAATGTGTGTGTGTGTGTGTGTGTGTGTGTGTGTGTTGTGAGAGCCGGAGAAAATTAAAATAGAGCTTGCCAGCAGCTACTCCCTCTCTCGCTCCCTCGCTCTCTCTGCTGGTGATATGTGAGAGAGAAGTGATTGACGAGGTGTTTTTCCTTTTTTGTCTCGCTCCTTCTGGGTTGAATGATAGCTCGTCTTTCCCTCTGTCTTCCGCCTGACGCAGCATTCCTCTAAAAAATCCCTGCTACTCCCACAGATGCCCCACTCTCCATCCATTCTGATGATTCACGACAATGCTAATGTTTTGACATAGAGGTTCAATATTTTCCTCAGGGTTGTAAAGAGATTGTATTGTGTGAAAAAAGTACAGTTTGGCCTCCAGAAATGTATGTAGATTGAAAAAATTGTGGAATTCCTCAGAAATTGCTTTTTCTTGGGGACTGTAATGTTACATGAGACAGGAGTTGTCATTAGCGAAGCAGTTAACGTAGTGGATAGTCCCTTGTGGATAAGCAGTAAGGGAAAATGTGCCTGTGCTGAAAATGGAAAGTAGAAAGTAGTCTGCAGTGTAGAGAGGACTGACTGAATCCAACCCCCCACCCCACCGGTGCAGTTTGCTCTGTTTTTGGCTGTTGTAACTTTTTAAAAAATCAGATGAGAACTGTGACAACAGTAGATTGTGAAGGAAAATATCGTCTGCAGCGTGAAGAGCAGCAACTCTGCCACAGCCCACATCTCGTGAAGTTTGGGCTATTTTTAAGCCGTTCGGAATTTATTTCCAGATTGTGCAAATGCGTGGTATTGGTTTCCCCTGTGCAATTACAGGCCTGTCCTCCCCTCTTCCTCTTCCTCTTCCTCCTCCGTGTGATGTGAACGAACTGTTACCCGCTCTAATGCTAATTCTGTTTTCTGTCCTTAAACTCAAGATGACATTGACCCTTTGTATACACACTGTGAATGGCAAACCAGCAGCCAAATTCTGCCCCCCACTTGTCTTTTGTATGTTCCCAGCCCACCACCTTTCTCCCCCTCTATCTTTTGTCCTTTGTGGGGTTTTTTCTCTTTTCTTCCCTTTGCTGGATCTGTGTTGGCTATTATGCAACTGTCCAAGGTGCTGAAATGTTGCTGGCAACAGACCCCCAGTCCAATCTGATGTCTGGGACCTGAAAAAAGCCGAGCATGTACTTAATGAGCGAGTTTTCAATTTCAGGTTGAGGCAGCAGCACTGCTGTTCCTTTTGGTTTTTAGTCTTAACGGCTCTATACATTTTGGTTCAGATCTTTTATCTGTCTAAGACTGGGGGCTCTGGGAGAGTCCCTGCACATGGCACGCAAGTGCTTGTATTTGCTGGATTCAGTGTTTGTTTTTCAGTGTTTGTCTGTCTAATTTTGTTGCACTGTAGGAATCAGTCAAATTACAAACTGTCAAAGAAATCATTATAACATCCATTTACAAGCCTTTTTGCACAGCATTCAAACGCAGCTTTCGGCCTTCAGAAGACTGTTGATCTCTTTAAAAAGTGTCCTCTGAAGGTGAGAGGGAATCTAACGCCCTGAAAAAGCTCGAGAGAGGTCCTAGAGTTAAGCCTCACTGTCATTGTGGATGTGTGGGTTTTCCAGTGAAGCAAGTCATTCCTACATGGAAGGAATTCCAGAAAATTATTTTTGCTGATGTTTCACAGAGGTAAAATCATTCAGTTTATGAGGCAGGAAGTGGTTTTACATTGAATATTAAAATGACCATTTCAGTATTCTTGTAGTTTTGGACATGTGTGGTATCTCTATGAAAGTGTCAACGTGAGCTGCTGATATTTCATAACATGAAGGGTGAGCTCAGTGACAACCTGTCGTCTCCAAACCCAAGGGTGACTGGTGCGATTCCGAGGCCCCCCCACGCTATATGTTGAGACACTGCTACACAGACCAAACCCTTGGCTCCTCACAGTGGGCAGCATGTCCACGAAGGGAATCAAACGAAGTATCGACTATTATTATTTGGGGAAAAGGACAAAGCGTTAGCAGTGATCTAGTCCCTTTTTCCAGAAATGACATACAGTATGTAACAATGATGCAAACGGGATAAGATCGTTTGCAGCTCGAACACAGTGTAGGTCTGAACACCTGCAGAACAAAAATATTCTGCTTTACCGTTCTTCTGCATTAAACGCTTCATTTCTAAGTCGTGCTCTTTTTCTCTACTCGTTTCCTTCTTTCAAAATATATTTTCCCTGTAGTGTGTTTATTGCAATGGCTTTTGTAACTTAATTTCCTGTTATTTTATTTCTTTAGACTCCGTATCGAGTTGCTTTCATCCACGGTTTCTGGTGCTAAGGTGTGCAGCAAGCAGGGGAGATGCTGCGGTAAGCAAAGCTGTAAATGCTGTCATGTGGGCTTCCTTTTTTTAACAAGCCTCGCCATTTCAGCTGCTATGTGA
>JAUMTR010000002.1:1932936-1950201 GCA_032270685.1 Microctenopoma stevenorrisi | reverse complement strand
TTGTCTTTTTGCCTTTTTGATCTCCTTTGTCAGCTGGTTTCTGGCCTGCTTATACAGGAGACTGTCTCCACTTTTATTGGCCTCCTCTTTGGCCTGAAGGAGCTGTCTCAGTTCAGCTGTGAACCAGGGCTTGTTGTTGTTAAATGACCGATATGTTTTTGTGGGCACACACATATCTTTACAGAAACTGATGTATGATGTCACAGTATCAGTCAGATCGTCTGTTGTTGGCAGCTTTTTCAAACACACTCCAATTAGTACAGTCAAAGCAGGCCTGCAGCTCCTGCTTTGCCTCGTTGGTCCATCTTTTAACAGATCTGACCAAAGGTTTTGAGCATTTGAGTTTTTGCTTATAGGTTGGGATCAGATGGATCACGCAGTGATCCGAGTTTCCCAGTGCTCCTTTATCAGGGTTTAGCAATGATCTAATGACATTCCCCACAATGTGGTTTAGTTGCATAGAAGAGTAATTCTCAATCATTCACATTCTACTGTTTGGCAACACGTTTGCAAATCAATCCTCCAAAAGTAAAAGAAAAAAAACTGTGGCCCACAGAAAGGACACACTACAACATCCAGTAAATTGCTTTGACAGTTTTAAGTCATAGAATGTCCTGGTCCATTGGTCTTCTACTATATTTCACACGGAGACACTGCTTTTTTAATATACATTTTCAGATGATTAGTATATGCCTTTATTAGGCAACACCAGCTCAGAGATAACAGAGTTAGTGAGGATATTCTGCTTGCCTAACTACCTGAAAATACGAAAATGAACATGCCTTGCAAAACCTTGGTGTAAGCCTGAAAAATAAAGGATAGGAAATGTGATGTAGGATCTCAAAATGGGTTAAATGCATATAGAGTGTGAAAATCACATGTATCATCCTGAAACTAGCTGCAGTGGAGAGTGATTTTTTATTTCTGAATGAGCAATGGAAAGAAGGAAGAGAAGAAGATTGAAAAGGAAATGACGAGACAAAGATTAGGGAATGCAACAAAATGGGAACTATTAGTGTTAAAGATAGAAGAAAACCGAAAATGGGAACAAAGAGGAAAAGGAGGGAGGTAGAAAAGAGAAGTAGTAACTAACCATCATATTAAAACACATGGGAAAGAAAAGGGGCCACAATGAGTTGACTCCGCAGAAAAACTGAATTGATGAAACAGTGATGCAAGAATTCACAACACTCAATCACGGTTGATGTAATTTGTCATTTTTCACAAAATATGTCCAAATACGTGAATGCAGAACATCCTTACAGGAACTCAACGGTATAGCCTATTGTTTTAAGACGACAAAATGTCAAATGCCTCATGTGAAAAGGCTGTTGAAGAGCACATGTCATGGATAGACCATGCAAAGAACGAGCATAAATCTTTCTAAAGAAGGTGGTCCTTAAAAACATAATAAGGAATGCTGAGGAAGACCTCTAAGACACCTGTGACACCACTGAAGGAGGTTTACATTTCTACAATGAACTGGGGAATATCTACTATATGCACAGTTATTGCAACCAGTCTGATTCTGCTCTCATCAGACCATTGTCTGTCACATGCACACAGTCTGATTCTAGCTGAGCTTCTTTCTATTTGCAACCCCTTCATGAAGATCAACTGGTGAAGATCCCAAACAATAGTTATCCCCGCTTTCTCACTCAGCCACAGAAGCTTTCAATTCCACCAATAGGGTCAGAGGTGTTTTGATGGCTTCCCTCACTAGTCCTTTTTTTTGCAAGATTGGGATGATTTTAAAGACAACTGGACCCAGAAATACAGTCTAGATCACAGATTTCTTGAAAGGTATAAACGTTATATTTGTAGCAAGAATACGCAGTACCCAGCGTTTTAAAACCGGTAAATAGCAGCTTAAAATGGAAGGCAAGGGTGGAGACAAAATGGCTGCCCTCATAGAAGCTTACCAAGATGGCTCCTGCAAACACACAAGTACAGTCTCACAGAACCAAAAGAGACAGTCCGAGAATGAGCCAGGGTAAGAGTCCAGAGCAGGAGTCAGCCGAAGACAGAGTAAGAGTTCCAGGGAAGCCACAATCGGCAGGGGACGAGATCAAAAACCAGGTGATCCAAAGCTCACAGTGTTTCAGGGGGGCAGGTTCTACCAAAAGGCAGTCCATAAACAAAAACGCTGGAGAGTCATAACTATGAGAAGGAAGGCAGACACTCTGGTTAGAGGTGAATGTGTGGTGAGCTGCAAAGGGACTGAAGATCACAGGTGAAAACAAGGGGCAGTAATTTCAGAGTAAAACAAATATTTCAAACTTAATATTTTAAACAAATGTAACTTGTTTATCTGATGTATTATCACCTGTACTTACTTTTTGTCTGTCTGTTTTATATTTTAAATTAGTTTATATTACTTTATAGATGTCTGTTTTCACTTTGACACATTTGACATTTACTTTCTGAGAGGAAAATATGACAGGTTTCACTGTAGCTTTTCATAAAACATTAACAGACACTGTGAATTGTGTATTCTTTTCAAGTACAAGATTAATGAGTTTGTGATGGAAGGTAAAAGAAAAAGAATGGCAGCAAGGCAGAGCAGCAGCTTTTTTCTCAATATTTAAACCTTATAGACCAATTATGTTTTCAAAGGTAGTTTGCTGACTAGGTTTACATTAAAATACAAGGCACATTCAAATTATAAAAGCCTATACAATAAAGCATACTTAATAAGGGCGGAGAAGTCAATATGTATTTTATAGTTTGAGACAATGTGCAGGCAATGAATATGTGAATGGATGAATGGGTACAGGTGGAAGACTCGCTGTTGATTGCTGCTGTTTCTCTGCATGGCTCTGTGCATCATGGGGATACTCCTACTCAACACTCACCAGTTTTTCTCACACACAGGTCTTCTGGGAAGCAGCAGTCTGCTATTATCTGCTAACTGATTTATTTGTGTGATTGTTCAGTAGCTTTTGTCTAACTTTTTGCTTTACTATCACTAAATCTTATTGTTGTCATTATTGTCATTTTTTCTTCATTAATATCATTACTTTATTCAATAAATCTCTGTCTCTGCATTGCTCAGCACATTGTGGGGCTACTCCTGCCTGATGCTCACGTGTTGTTTTTCCTCACTTAAAGTAACAATCAAGTCTTGTGGGAAAATTATTTTGTGCTACTATGACATTATAGTGATTGTTTCTTTTCCTCTGCAACTTTTAAATAGACAATCCAATTCACAGTATATATCACTGTGAAAAAAATAACCATGTGATATACACATATATATATATATATATATTTATATATATATATATATTTATATATATATATATCTACATGCCAAAAGTGAACACGACATCGATTCACTGATCATACCACCAGGATCTGCAGCAATGACATCGGAATGTCATTCGGGCTGGATAAGTGTAGTTAGGTGATAACAAAGAGGGGAAAAGTAGTTAGAACTGAGGGGATCCTACTCCCAGAGGGCAACATAGCAGGCATTGAGGATAGCTACAAATACCTTGGAATCACGTAAGCAAATGGGAACCATGAAGAGGCCACAAGGAAAACAGCAAACACCAAATACCTGTAACGAGTAAGGCGAGTCCTGAGAAGTCAGCTAAATGGCAGGAACAAGATCCGAGCAATTAATACCTACGCCCTGTCAGTAATCAGATACCCCGCTGGCGCTATAAGCTGTCCAAAGGAGAAGATGGAAGCCACTGACATCAACAGGAAGCTCCTCACAATGAATGGCGTGTTTTACCCAAAATCCAGCACACTGAGAACACGCAGCGAAAAGACGGCAGTAACCCTGCAGCCTGCTTTTGTCTGACCTTATTCCGGCTTTACTTTTAAGTCATATCTCTTGGGCAATAAAATAGAGGAAAATACTGTGGCAACCTACCAATTTGAGGACTTGCATAAATAAACAATATGACTGGATTAATGAATGCATGAACCACTAAATTGAGAACATGCTATTCAAGCAAGACTCTTGGAATGTGCCTCTGGTTTGAACAAAAGTGTGTAGTTTGTGCATTTGCGTATTTCCAAATCAGTTAGAGGCAGTAGAGCAAGTTGTAAAAATATCATTTACTCTTTTTCTATTTACCCAAATCTATAACACTGTCTCGAAGCACAGTACATTCACACTTCGCTGTGAATGTGACTAAATTAATCTGCAATTTACATGCAGATCTCAAATTCATTTTAAGCCCATTTACACTCAGATTGGATGCTTTTGCTTGCTCTGAAAACAATCCAATTACCCAGGGTGCACACTGATACAAGACATGAAGGGAGGCTTGTGATTAATATTGTAATTTGGCAGAGGAAAGGTGATGATAACAAGAATGGAAGAAAGTACAGAAGGCGAGGAGCAAAGATGAGAGAAAATATAGATTTCTAGGTGAGATCGAGTTTCTCAGTTCATTTCAACCACGAGCATCTTAACTGAACTCTATTTAGAGCCCATCAGAGCATCTCTCCAACTCATTTCCTCTTAATAAGCAACCCTCTTTCAGGACTTTTCATGTATTTTGAAGTGTACAAAATGATCCCACAGATGTTACCTAGATGCTCGGAGGAGAGGAAACAAGGGGGTGGGGAAAAAAGAGAATGGAAGAGTGGAGGAAGAGGGAGGAGAGGTGCACAATTTCTATTTTCCTTTCTGTGCCGTTCAGCTGAACTCTATTTGATTTCTATCATTGAATCTCTCCATTTAATTTCCTTCCTAACTAGCTGCCTTTCATTTGCTAGTAATGTGCTGTCTGCTGCCCAGTATAGCTGCTGCTGTCTATGGACATGCCAGCACTCACAGTGTGCGAGACAGAGTGTGTATGTCTTTCTGTGTGTGTGTGTGTAGCTGTGGGGCCGCCCGCTTGGTGCTGAAGTGTGCGTGTGTTTTCTGAGACTAAATCAATAGCCAGTTATCAGATGGGGTTGGTAAAGAGCCTTTCTCTCCATGGAGGGAAGAGTTAAGGCCTCTTGGAAAAATGCTTATGGCAAAGTTCATGTGTATGCACAAGCACGCAGACAGACATACACAGACTTGTTTGATTGTGTGCATGTGTGTTTTTCCTGCATTACTGAGTGTGTGTGTGTGTGTGTGTGTGTGTGTGCAGGTATTAGTCTGTTGACTGTTCCTGTCTTTGTGACTTTTCAATATCTATCTATGTATCTATCTATCTATCTATATTTATATATTGTATCTGTATGTGTGTGGGTTGCTGAAGTGTGTGACATTTAATACTTTTGACAACGAGTCAGTGCAGGCTGGACCCTTGGGAATATTTCAAGTCAATATTTCAATACAACACCCATAATCCCCCGCAGCCAAAGACCGGAAGTGTAAACAGGAGGTGTAATAAGCAAGGGATTTTGTCAGGCTGAGGTGATATATGGAGGTTAACAAGGTGTGCTGTGTGTGTGTGTGTTTGTGTGTATGTACAGTGTTCTTGAATGATTTTCTACTAATGGTTCTATTTTCACTCGCAGCTTCGCTTGCATGTGTGTGTACGCACACTGGAGCCTAGCGCTGTAGCGTAACAGTGTTCTCACCTTCACACAGCTGACATATGTGTGTAGGGGCCTACAGAAGAGTAGTTTTAACACTGTGCTACACGGTTCGGTGGCTGGCTGCAGCTACCCTTAAAGGGGGGATGACCCCTTTATTATAAGAGTTTAACTTGAGGAGGTAGTTTGGGGCCACCATTGACGTTGCTGTTGTAGAGCTATACTATGAAGATATCCTGATCGGCCCGATATGCCTGTATACTTGGCTGTGTTTTATCCATTTCAATTGCATCTGTGTGAAATACTTTTCAGGTCAACGATGAGTATATTTTTGTTCAGACATGGAGGCTGGCAAAATGTGTGAAATCACAGAACTCTTGTCTGACATTTGACTTTTAAGTCATTCATGCCAGGGGTTTACAATTATAATGGCCACTTGTTGACCTCTAATTACAAACCTTATAAATTATGTTCATATACAAATAAAATGCAATTGTCATGCTGTTCTGAATTTTTTTTTCTAAATTACATTTACTGTGCAGCAGTGACATGTATGTTACCAGGCATGTGATGTGACATCTTCACATATTAACCAACCTACAGTCTTTGACTGGTCCTAACACACTGCTATGATGTCTCATTCCAACCAGAAAACACTCACAAATCTTCATGTTGAAATATAACGTCAGATATTTTAGCTGTTGAAAATATGCTGTGTGTCAACATTTTAGCAACTTGTCATTGACTAACTGCGAACATATGAATATAATGTTAACAAAAAAAGGTAATTGTGTCACAATTACATCCTCTAAGTAACAAAAAGGTAACTGTATTACATTTTACTTGTATAAAAAGGTCATTTCTAGGAGACAGGGCTGCTAGTTATAAAATAAATACAATGAAATAGAAACATTGGTGATGTAGTTACAAAGCATAAAAGTCAGCAATATGAGGACTTTCAAACAGTCTTATTATTAAATTTAACCATGTTGTTGATGCTGTGTAATAACATAACCATAATGGTTTCACAGTTAATCAAACTCATCACTGTTTTCATGGTGATAAAGACTGGGTCCACCATCTATCTATCCATTGCCATTATTAAAACAGACGCCGTATCATATAAGAAGGTCAAGTGATACATTGTGTTAGTGTAGCCGGCCTGCTGCGTGTTTCCCTTTTCTAGCCGGGAAGAACCCTGCGTTGTGGGTTTTTCATTCAACGTGCGGTAAATGTGACCATGCATCAATCCAGGCAGGAGAAAAGACCTGTAATAAAACCTGTCCAATTCCTCACTTCTCTCTCTCGGCTGTACACTGTACACTCACTGTACAAATACAATTATAACGTAAAAGTACAGTATCACGTTATAACATGAAATGTATCTCATAATAAGGTGAGAATAAATTGTAAAAAACAATAAACGTTTTTTTTTATTATTGCAGCAATACGCTGCCGTAAAATACAAACTCTTCATGCAAAGTCAAGTTCAGGTCGGAGCGGAGCATTTTCAGCAGCAGCACAAAAAACATATTAATATGAAATTATATTAAAATATGTCTGATTCACATGATCTGCTATCACAAACCATCATCACCCTAACTGAACCCAGCTTTATTTATTAAGCACTTTAAGATCAGCCAAAGCTAATCTAATTAAAACACAACAAAATTATAAAAGCAAAAAATCCAATTCAAACAATAATGGTAACAGGTCAAATCAAACACAATGAAAACAACATAACATTTATTTTCAAGCAAGGTGGAAGGCCTGTTTGGGGTTATTAATAAAGAAAGGCCTTTCCCCTCTGAGCTTCTGCTTAGATGTTGGGAGGAGTAGCTGGTCAGTTGAGTTGAGGGAAAGCGGAAGGGTAGCGGTAAAGAAGCTTACATAAATAAGATCATTTAAACCCATTCAGAAGAATGGTCACATGCACTTCAACCCCTGATTTCATTAGACACAGACATATTTTATGTTGGGTTTAAATGATCTGATATCTTCTGTGGTTAAAAGTATGAAACTAAGCACAATGACATATGCGCTTTCCGTGATGGAAAGAGCTCTCCTCAGTCCGAGCTGTAGATGAGTCACTGAGCTTTATTCTTATTTATTTTAGTTATTTAATATTGTATGTAGCCCCCAGACTCCAGAGTTTTATTGGAATATTGATCAAATTTAATAGAATAATAGTTTAATGACAAGTAAGTCCTTTTTGTATATGAATATTAATGTTTAACTACATACTAATCTAATCTAATTTACTTTGCTTGGCAGACGCTTTTATCCAAAGCGACTTACATGGAGCTAGCGCTGGGTGTCTGGCTCAAGGACACACCTGGTAGGGGATGGACTAGGAGTCAGACGGGGTTCGAACCTATGACCTTCTGTATCCCAGTCTGACGCTTAACCCATTGAGCTACCAGGCCGTAAATTAATAGAAACATTGCTTTTTATGTCTTACCAATTTTCCAGTCCTCAGATATTACACTGCACTTAAGGCAAAAGCTGTGTTTACCTGTGAAAGTACAAAGCTCCTTTCCTCAAAGACATCATGGACATGCAGCAGCATTTCAAGGTTACAATTCAAAAAAAAAAGAAAGAAAAGAGAAGCAATCTGCGCCATTGTCTGTTCTTGTGAAATCAAAAATGTAAACAGGACAGATGACAAAACAGCATAACTCTCATAGGCATCCAACTTTCTCCTTGGGCTATTTTCCCCAAATGAACCACAGGAGACTGTATAAACAACTCACAAGCTAGGGGGGTTTCTAACTTATAACTTGATATTTAAGGTAGTAATCAGTAAAGGTCAGGGTGATAGTCGGCCTCAGGGAAAGCCCACACTGCATGTGTGTATGTGTGAGAATGTGTGGTCTGCAGAGAGTTAAGGACATCATGTCACATAGTGATGCACAGCTGCATGCAGAGACTCTGTAACGTGATGTGATGGAAGGAGACATCACGCCTGTGCTATAAGGAGAATCTATGAAAGATAGAAAACCCCTTATACAGCCACGGTGGGGATTTCTGGGCCGTGGCCATAGATGTGTCTGGCTGCAGTGAGTGTGCCTGTGTGGGACGACCACGCAACTTCTCCAGCTCAGGTTAATTACTGTCATGTGCCTCGCTGCTGACATCATTACATCATCCTACTGGCGAAGTCATTTTTCTGAATTATTGCTGCTACACAGTTCACTGCTACTCACATATGCACTGCTGGTTTTTCTCTAGCGACATGTAGTTTAGTTAGATGTACACACAAGGTTACGTCATATAGTTGTGTTATCTTTCACATGAATTAATCTAAACAGAAAAACAACGTAACAGATAATGAGTAATCGCAATAGACAGACGAGCACAGCCATAAGTAGCATCTGTCAGTTTTAGGATTCATATTGATCATTTGCCTAATATTTCACTTTAATATGTGGGCCATTTCATTTCATGTGCGTCACCTCTGTGTGTCTGAGACTTGCTTTATACAGAACGAAGCACCACACTGATGTATACGCTGCCATGTAAGGAGGAAATGAAATAGCTGTTTTCATCTGCTGGCAGACGTGCTGTTGAGCCTGCTGTGAGGCTTAGTAGGTCATTATGTTGGGATCATTTGTGCTAAACCTTCATTGTCAGGATGATTAAGCACAAAATCAGTTGAGGGAAAAGATCATGGTTTTAGCTAAAATATATATTTTACACCATAGTGTGAAAAGTGTGTTTAGTGTCCATCCATGCACCTCACCACAGCGTTTTGTCAGTTATTAATTAGGACTAAATTACATACGCATCTGAAAGCTTTCATTCGTGTTAGAGAAAGTTATTGAGAAGACAGCAAATAATGAAATAGAAAAGCTGCAGTTGTTACTCAGCAGATCTATCATGCTGTGTTTATTTCTGCACTAATCTAAATCTAAATACTGGTTTTATACTTATCGAGGGCACCACTGTGTTTTCAGATGTTCAAAGACACAGTGAGGTCAGTCGCGTTAGAAGAAAACTACGCCATTTTACCAATCAATGAAATTCAATAAATGGTAGTTTAACCTTACAATCTGAACTCTGGTCACGTTCTGCAGCTGAGAATCTCATCAGAAAGATCTTACAGCTTCCAAATTAGTGGTCAGGTTGAATGGTGGCAAGTTATTATAACAACTTTAGTGTTGTCTCAGAAGATGGGATGATTATCTGTGTGTGTGTTTGTCTCATGTCTTTGCTTGTGTGTCTGTGTGTGGTGACTAATGCAGCTATTGAATGGCAGAGCAGAATCATTCAGATCTTGATCATGCTCATTCTCTTTCTTTCTCTCTCACACACACACACACACACACACACTTTGCAATAAATGAAAGGAGCCAATGCATAGTTAACTTATTAGTAATGACGTAAGCGAGCTGCAGCAATGTACAGCTGGCTGGTGCAATGTGTGTGTGTGCACACGCCGGAGTGCTGTCCTGCAAAGGGTGTGTGTGTGTGTTTGTCAGCCTGCTCGTGATTTATAGCGAATATTACAAGCACTCAGAGAGGAGGAGGAGGATGAAGGAGCAAGAGACTGAGGGAGAAGAAAATAAAATAGGACTGCAACGATTGAGACACAGGGATAGAAGCAGGTGATGGAGGATGGAAAAGAGTAACGGAGTGTGGTGGAAGGAAAAGAAAGAGGCCGAAATAAAGAGTGGAAAGCATGGGCGAACAAGGTGTGGCTGTGCAGGGGGAGAGAGGGAGAATGAGGCAGAGAGAGATAGAGATGAGGGATGAAGGCTTTTGCAATCTTCACCAATGACTAAGATCAATGTAACCTTTCTGCCTGCCTCTGTGATTCATTTTGTGTGTGTGTGTGTGTGTGTGATGGAGCAGCTTACACAGAGCCACTACAGAAGGTTAAACAGAGCAGCCAGCGACCAGCTGGACGTTCCCTCTCAGTCGACACGCATTGATCTTAATACAGGCAACGACCGCGGAGCAAGAAAGGTTAGAGAGATGAAAGAGAGGATGAAGACTCGGGAGAAATGGAGGGGAACACAAGTGAGCCAGGAGAGCATTATTGGAGCTGAGAGGAAGCAGGACGGCCCGAGTTAAGGATGGATTTACACAGAGGTGAATGTCAGGGTGACTGTACAGGCACCCCTTAACAATTAGAGAACATGAGTATATAAAGTCTTTTATGAAAAAGAAACAACCTGGTTACGAGTATACTATCAATAAGTTAAAATCACCCAGTTTTAGCAGGTTGGAGTTCAAGTTTAGCCTTTTTTTCACAATGCTAAATGGCCTCTTTTTGGAGCTTATGTTTTGTTACTAAGCAACTGCCAAATCACTGTCCTTAGCCTATCTGCTTTTTAAAAGGGCACTACAAGCTAAGAGAAAGGGTTGTGTGACAGTAAGACCTCAGGAGCTGCCGTTCTGCTTCTGATTGGCTGAAAACACCTTGTCAAGGTAATCAGCCATGGGTAGGAGACACAACTGGAAAACAACCATAACAGTGGGTCAGCCAATGAAAATATTCTAGTATTCAACCGACAGAATAAACTTAATCCAAATAGCCCTTGATAGGCATCACTGTCTATGTCTTTTTGTCCTTATTTTGGGTAATATTCAAAGGTTAAACATCATATTTGAGTCAGACTTTAGCTAGTGTTAGCATTCACTCACTCCCTAGATGACATATGTTGGTTCAGTACCGTTTCATGCATAGTGCCCTATGGCCACTTGGGAACAATGACAGACATTAAGTTTGCCTGTCATTGTCACCTCACAGCTGTTTTTAAGTTTGAAACTGTCAATCTGACATTATTCCTATACCTCCTGCGATTGGGTAACAGAGGAGTGATGTCAAACACTTTTCTCTTCTGAGTTAGAAACTAAAAGCATTCAGGACATTCCTGCAACAGACAAGGTAAATTGAGTTAAAAAAACAACAATGAGGCGCTAATACAGTGAGCAAAGAGCTGGTAACACCACGTGTTGTACAGAAATGTATGGTCCTATTGAAACATTCTAGTTTAAATAACGAGCACTCAGGAAGTTCCGCGGTGCAAAAGGTTTATTTGTCCAGAACTGACAACAATACCTAGTGAGCCACAAATCTGTGGCACCATGGTGCATGGCTGGAAAAGCTGGGACCATTCAACTAACAAAAGCATGACTAAACTGTGCTTCACGACTCAAACAACAGACAGGTGTCAAATAACACAGTGTGAGGTGTGGTCACTAACAAGGGCTGACGGAAAGACTGTGACAAGCCAGTGTCAGTGAATCAACACTGCTGAAAACTTTGCATTTAAAGCTAATTAAAACGAGAGAAGATCAGAACAGAGCGTGACAGTTTCCTAAAATATGATAACACACTTTTAAAAGCAGGGGAAATTAGGGATAATTGCATGTAATTAAATAAACCATCAATTTTACTGGTAAAACAACACGCTGACGTGCCTTTCAACACTTTGCTGCTCTTAGTTGCTATTTTTACACAGCTCTACTGTTAAAACACAAATTAATTCCAGTCACTTTTACTGTCAGCGTAAAAGTGACAGTAACACTCAACCTGCAGATGTGTCACTGTCACATTATTCTGACAGACATGCTGGTATTCATAAAGTGTTCAGGCTGCGTTAACAGCAATTTAAAGTCACATCTCACACACAACAGACATATGTAAGTAAAGGCCTGTTTAAGTGAACAGGGCAGTGTGTGAGTACAAACAGCTGTGGATGAGTATGGCACAAGTGTCACGTCACAGCCTTCTCATTGTCAGCCTGTAATATTGATCAACTCTATAGAGAGTCATATAGAGAGTCATGATGTACTCTCTATATGACTCTATATGTACTCTCTATATGACACTGAGCAGCTATGGTTTATGGTCAGTGCACAAACATTACACACCAAGAGACCCACATACAATTTATATAGACTTTCCTTGAGTTCAGTTTAAAATGCTATAAGCTCATAATACATCTGATGTTCAAAACATTATATTTCACATTATATCTGAACTGGATTTTTGGACAAATGTGACATTTTCAAGTTTCGATGACCTGCTCTGCTCTGACTAATTGGAATTATTCATATTATTTTTACCATCATCTGCACCAATTAAGCTGGTCTTTGCAGGAAGCCTTCTACTTTACCAAGAAGCTGAAGCCTGTAAAGTGTCACATATATTTACAGTGAAGTAAATATTAGGATTATTCATGACCTTCTTGCTGCTGCTCCACCATTTTGGTGATTAAGCACATATCCTTTCTGCATCTAAAGAGATTTTCAATCAAACACATTTTTCTTAAACCTTTTTTTCACAGGATTGAGACGGAATCGTAGAGGAAATGATGCTCAAAAGGATAATCCTAGTTTATACCTGTATGCTAAGAGTCACAAAGGATGTGCTGTGCTGTGTTTTAATTACATAACACTGTTGGATTCATGAAAAAAAATCTCATATTTACATATTTACTCATTATGAGACTTCTAGGTCCATTACATGTGTAATGATGGTCCTGACAACTGTGATGATCATAATGGAAGCCAAAATAACAATTACTGAGGAGGAGCAAGATGTGGAAGTAATGTGAATAAAACAGACGTTAAGAAGTTAGCAGGTAAATGTAACTGCATTGTCTGAACAGTGCAGTAATTTATTCACAGATCTTTGTTATTACACAGTAGTGTTTGGTACATGGAAAGCCACGCAGGGTACGAGGCACAGAGAGTCAAAATTAATCAAAGGAAAAGTACAAAACATTCATAGTGAGAATGCACACAGCAGAAAGACTGTTACCTGCAACAAATAGGCCCCTGGAACTCCCAGTGTCTGATTTATTCAGTAGCTTGTGTGCAAGGACAGTGAATAATGAATGATGCAGAAAGGAATGAGTCAGGGCAGGTAGAGTACTTTTACAGTGGTTAACATAATGATGGCAGTAATAATAATAATAACAAACTGTACAATGTGTGCAGCACATGCGGTAGGTTTAAAGTTTTACTCATTCACTGTTCAGGGGGAAAAGAAAAAAAACATCCTGTCAGTATCCTGAAGGCATGGATCAGCAAGCGTTTTCTCAGTTCCTGTGGGTGCACACAGCATGTGTTGCTGAATGAAGTACAAGAGCACTACCAAGGCTTAATGTGGTGTAAGCAAGCCAGCTACCTTCACCCTCCCTCTGCCTCTGCCTCTGCCTCAGCCTGCCCCATCTGCAAAATGAAAGCAAACAATCAGCTGGTCTTTCAGTACTGATGCAGATCCAATTCCCAGCTCAGGTCGAACAACACAATATGTGTGAAAGAATCAAATGAGGTTGAGCCTGAATGCAGGGTGAAGCCTGTTTATCTTCTACTGAAGGATGCACCTCATACAGGAGGAAAACAGGTCAGACCAGTCTATCGGCATGAATGACTTGTAGAGGGGGAGATATATTTATTATATATTTTCTCAGTCTACATGCAGCATGACATTGTGTTGATGAATGAAACAAGAGGGCCCAACCAGAGCTGGTAGATTTACCTTGTAGCTGAGTGCTGTGTGACAGGTCGCTACTGGGTTTATAGGGTGTTTATAGAGTGGAGGTGACCTGGCTGGGTGTCTGCACATGCTCACATCTGAGTTAACTTTGGAAAATGACAAATGATTTAACCAAACCCATTCATGTGCAGTGTAAGCTCACAGGGGTCATTGTTTTATCTTCACTCGTCATACCTCTTCTCACATTAATGACAATGTGCTCTTCCTGTCTGTGATGCACATTCACAAAATCTTTCAAAACATAATCTGATTACAGATATTTTCTTTAAAAAAGCATATATATTCAGGTTCCCTTACTCCAATGCGAATTGATTGGCTCCAATAACCTAAATAAAGTGGAATATGATATTTACAGTAGAAGAATACATTTCAAAGTTATCTATTATAGACATTCTTGTCTGGTGATCAAGTTGAAAACATTTACTGTGGACCCTCTACAGATCTCAGCATTTGCTGTCATATTCATGTAAATATCAAATAAGGCAAATGCATTTCCAATGAATGCTGTTCAGACATTCACTATACACATCAGTGGCAGCCTGTCAATAGGGGCTCTGGGGCACCAGCGCACCTGGCTTGCATAAGGAAGAAGAAGACAGGAATCCTAAAATAATAAAAAAACATTCAACTTAAAACAGACTGGGAGTAGTGTGTATGTATGTATATGTGCTTGTATCCTACTGTTTGCCTTCCCCTTGTCTTAAAGTCTGTACTTCCCCCCTAAGATATTATCACCGATCTTGTGCTGAGGCTGAGGAGAACTGCTAAACTGAATCAACTGAATCGTTAGCGCTCCCCTGAGGTGTGGAGTCCTTAGCCAATGTCCCAGGACAACCTTTAAGTTTGGCTACCAAGGCATGGCAAGCACAAGTGTATGGATAAAAACACACGCATGGATAACAACATGCAAAGGTATAGTGTTTCTGTCTTTAATATTCAACTCAAAATGTATTTTAGTTAATTATATCTTTAGATGATGGTAACTACAATTAAGCTTTACAAAAACTATAAATTAAAATATGCAGTAAGCAGTCTGAATGATCTATACTATCACAAACACATATGGATAAAAAATAAACCCACACATAGGGTATCATTCATCAAGCTTTTGATTAAACATGATATTAAAAAAGCTGTACACCCATTTAAGTGATAAAGACAGTATTAATCAACCCTGTGTAGGTTTTAGCCTCCAGATCTCTCTTAATACTACGTGAAACCTAATTACATATTAATAATTCTCACCACATTTAAATTCTGTAATGTAATTAGATTTACAGAAACTACTTATTCATGTTCCTGTTGCCACGTCTACAGGATTTTCATGCAGAAATGCATTTGCGTTGTTGTACATTTTCATGTTTTCCACCCTTGCAGGAAAATCATCCACTAATAATCTAAGGACTAAGACACACCCAACTGATGATTAGCCATCTGCCAATTTATTATTTTGGGTTATTGGTGAACCTTTGTCGGTTTACTTTTTGCAGCGTCTCACACCTTTGCCACGAGTCAGACTTTGATTGTCTGTTCAGCTCAGCAACTGTGTCATTTGCAACTAATGCACAGAATAGAATATATTTATTTTATTGTACAGAGTACAAAGAAATTGTGGTATCTGGATATGTTACCCAGGGATGGCAGAGGGCAGCCAATCATTTCTTGGGTGGTGTTGGTGGTGACCCTCTGCACAGCTTTCCTGGACTCCGCCTATATACCACACACCTGATGGTATGTTAGTATGGTCTCCACAGAGGAGTGGTGGAAGGCCAGCAGCAGCTGCTTGTGCAGATTGTTCGCCTGCTGAGTCTTCTTCACTAGAGGTCGCGATCAGGAGAAATGTGGGTGCCCACAATTCTGAAGGTGGAGACAGTTTCCACAAATTCTCCGCTGACAAGCAGAGGAGTGTGGTCTTTCCTAAAGCTCATAACCTGGCACAAAAGATCAGGTTGTCCTGTGAGCACCAGAGAGACAGTTTTTGTTATGTCAAATATGTCAGTGCAGTCAAAGCTACTCAGATGTTCAGCAGAAGGATTTTCAAATGCTGTCAGGTGCTGATTTTTATATCATTTGAATAGCTGCAGTCATAGCTCCTCGTACCCTTCAAATTGTTTAATGATGACTATTTTTTAATCTTCTGGCACTGAAAATTATCATTATATTGTAAAGTATTAATATCATTATTCATGTATTTATTTTTACAATTATCTCATGCTGCATAATAATATACAATATATATGGTGGGAAGCACATTCTTTGTGATTTTCAGCACACTTCCACTATGCTGGCAAGACTTCCTTCTAAAGGTTATCAGATGACTGCTTAACAAGCTTGGAATCAAACTGAAAATGCTTCAATTACCTCAAAAGCCAGATGGGAAGGGATTTGGGACACTCAGACAGTAGACACAAACAGCCACTTCTTCCCGCAGTGCTGCTGTGTTAAAAAAATGTTCAATAAAAAAGTGCTCTTGTCTTGGCAACAAAGCAAACAAAACAAAGAAATCTTATTGTTGAATGAAGTAAACACCTTACAGGGAAGAAGTGGTTTTACCATAGACATCTACATTGTGGTTGTCAGCTAATTAATTCAATAGATGCTAAGTAGGATCATATTATCAACTTGTTTCATTCATCCACTACATCCGCAGGCATGCGTTAAATAAATGCCACAGACTTTCTAGTGAATACAAAGGCCCATTCATGGTCAAGCAGACAGACACCCTCTCTTATATAAGAGGAGGAGCAAGTTAAGGCTTTCGTTGGTACTGGAAAAAAAGCTTTATTTTTATCCACAGAGGAAAACCACATGATAACCATACCATGATTAAGCATAGTCTTCACAAGTACAATCATCTTGCCGGTGTAAAAGCTTGAATATTCCTTGTTCACTTCAATTTTTTTAAAATTATTAATTTGTTAACAGATCAATCGATGTGTAAGGACAGTTGCATTACCAATTCATATATTATATTATATTATTTTTAAGGCATTGTCACATTTTTTCCCCCTGCATTAGCAGGTGTGATCTGAGGCCTGGAAGCAAGAGGGTCCTGTGCAGTAGGTGTTCCTAGAACTCCTGGAACATGTCACTGGGATTAAGGTAAAATCACTAAGCATGTTTTAATCATATCTGTCACATATGTAAGAATTTGTTTTTATTAATATATATATATATATATAATATATTGTGTAAGGTCTTAAACCTTACACTGTAAAGTGCCTTGAGATAACTTTTGTTGTAAAATGGCGCTATAT
>JAUMTR010000002.1:1899211-1922227 GCA_032270685.1 Microctenopoma stevenorrisi | reverse complement strand
CCATCATGGTTTAGGGGAAGGATACAGAAAGCTGTCTCAGAGATTCCAGCTGTCTGTTTCCACAGTTAGGAACATATTGAGGAAATGGAAGACCACAGGCACAGTTTAAGTTAAGGCTTCAAGTGGCAGACCAAGAAAAATATCAGATAAACAGAAACGACAAGTGGTGAGAACAGTCAGAGTCAACCCACAAACCTGCACCAAAGACCTACAACATCATCTTGCTGCAGACGGAGTCACTGTGCATCGTTCAACTATTTGGCACACTTTACACAAGAAGATGCTGTATGCGAGAGTGATGCAGAGGAAGCCTTTGCTCCGCCCACAGCACAAACAGAGCCGCTTGAGGTCTGCTAAAGCACATTTGAACAAGCCAGTTTCAGTTTGTAGTGAGCACATGTGAGGAAGCTAACCTGCTGACATTTGCTCTTTTGTTTATGCCAACGGCACCATCGTCTTTTACTCCATGGAGAAATGTTTCCTAATTAAAGGAACTCAGACGTTACATTCTGACTTGCGCATCATTTTCAGTGAAGTTAGGCTACTGCTAAATTGTGTAGCATATACACACAAGGAGAGCAGGACAGTTACAACTAAACTAAACAATATTGAGTTATTGTGAAATAATTCAATAAAGATTGACTTATCTGAGTTTTGCTTCATTAAATGTGCCTTAAAGCACTGTATGCTTTATGTATTTATATAGACTCGTTAACAGTCGATCATTGTTATAGCCCGAAAAATACGGTACATAACGTGGAACTTTTTTACATAAACTTAACAAGAGCATGGACTGCTGAGCAGCTTTAGTAAATTTATTGGAAGTTTATCTGACTTTACCAGATATTTTTGCTGTTTTAGACAGTTTCTGCTGATTTAAATGATATTTAGATTGCTGTGACATTTATATCTGATCAAATGTGTTGGCTTGTAGGAGCTATAGCTTGGCTTGATTTCATTCCTAAATGTGTTATTCATAATTATAATAATTTAGTTTGCTTGTTGTGCATCAGTAATTGTAGCATCCTGTTATACTGGATAATAGTATATACGCATATTGTTGATGTTACATATCGTATTTATATCTTTGCAGTATATGTATATAACTGTCATAGGTGTTAAGCCTTGTGTTAAATCACTTTTTCGCTTGATTAAAGTTAATTTACTGATGCTGTAAATATGGATTAGTTAAGTAAAATGACAATAACATGTACAGCTATTGTCATGATGTAATTTTAAGAACATTTCATTTTTCGGGGGATAGCTCTAAAGGCCTAGATGGAAAATGCACAGCCCGCCACTGGAATTCAGCATGTACATTCATGTAATTATGTTTGTGCATGTGTGTGCAGGTCACTGACATGGCAGGTCTTTCAGTAAGTCTTTTGCCATCTACAGTTCAAAATATTGTGCAAAACTTTAGCTGCCCTTGGAAAATCTTGTGTAATGGTTGGGTGAAAAAGCAGGATAAAAGCACTGCCTGAGAAAATGCTTAATGATTGCTACTTAACATGAAAATGTAAGTAAGGAAGCTATACATTAACCCTATACAAGATCGCTGCCACAATGTCTTTGGTCCATTGACATGAAATTGTGTTCTCATATGTATATGTAGCATATATTGGGATTCCCAACATTTAGGCTTTTATCTGCATAATTTTCTTCTGGAAAAGTTTTGGTTTCCACACGTTAGCCATCACTGCCCCATCTGTTTCAACAAAGTAGATTATATAGTTTACTTCACCATCCTTCTGGTTTTTACTGGTGAGATGTGAACTCAGAATTAAATGAAATGGTGAATGTAATATAAAAAATATGCCACAAAAGTAATTAAATAAAAATTTAGCAGACAAATAATGAGAAAATCACTAAATTTGGGCAGGGGAATAAGTCTAAACAATAAGCCGTTAACATTTCATGGTAGCATACATAGTGTCAGACGCACATTCTCTTTTCCATATGGAGTTATTGTAAAACATCAGGTTTCAGTTTTTGGTGAAAGAAAAGAAGAGAAACTAAATGTGTTGCACACTGACTCAAATGTTTGTTAAAAGGTTTTGTGATGAAATCTTTCATTTAGCATTTCATGATCTCTTGTCAACATGAAAACTGAGGCGGTGAGCTGCTACCTGTCAGTTTCATGTACAAAATGAATGAGCCAAAAACAGGCCAGGGGCAAGGAAGGGTTTGAACGTCAAAAACTTTAATAAAGAAGAGGTACACAACTGTACAGAAAATCACTCCAGGAGGAGGCAAAAACTACTAGACTAAAATAAACACAGACACTGAGAGGTAGACTAGGTGCACAGGGAAAGAGAGGAAAAAGAAACTAAACACTAGCGGATGAAAGGAAATGTAGACCAGGGGAGACCACAAATGGACAGAGGTGAGGGCAGAATGAAAACTAAACCCAGTAATCCAGGATAGGCAATGTGACTCTTGTACTCTTGTCCCAATATGTAAACTATTTACACTAATAACTGTCCTCCGTAAGTAAAAAATGTTCTGCACTTATATAGCGCTTTTCTACCTAGACTAGTACTTAAAGCGCTTTACACTGCTTCTCATTCACCCATTCACACACCCCGATGGTAAAGCTGCTATGCAGCTGATCTGACACACCAGGGGCAACTTGGGGTTCAGTGCCTTGCCCAAGGACACGTGGGCATGACATATGACAGAAGGAGGCGGGGAATCAAATCACCAGTCTCTAGATTGGCAGGCGACTGCTCCACCTCCTAAACCACAGACATATTAGCATGTAGTTGTGTAGGTGTGTTCAGGAACATATTGTTCATTATTTTGTATCTACAGTACATTTTTCTATGGAAAAGTCCAGTATACGTACATTTCCTGTTGTATTTTGTGTGTGTGTTTTGTTCTGTGCTGTAAATAAGTACCTACATTATGCCTAAGGGTTCAATGCTTTTATTTTTCCTATACATTTGTAAATATCAACAGGATCATCTAATGTGTAGATAGTATTGAAAGTAATTAAGTGGAAAGTGTATAAACTTTATGATGCTACAAACACTGTATATAAAGTGATACCAAATATTAATGTAGTTTGATATTAGTAGTTTGGAATATGAAAAATATACAATATTTCCCAAGTTCATAATTGTACAGATTTCCAGAGGTCATTCTATGAGTTTATTGGTGAATCAGTTCATCAGTGTGACTGCCAAGGGTTATGCAGCTGAGCTGATGAAGGCTTTCTATGCAGGGTGAATAATTCCTACTTAGCTGGCTACATGCTGCGCCCACAGGGTTATGAAAGTCACTCTGTGTCGCAGTAATTGGCAGGATGAGCATCCACATGGTGATTAGGCTGCTTGGTGTCACTAAAGACACGTGTGCATCCAGCAGAAATCAAGAAAGCCACAGGAGAGAAAGATATCTCAGTGGTTAAATACGTCTTGTTACCAACCACAGTTTGTCTGTAAGAACATTTATGTACAACCACATTAAAGTACATCCACGGGGAGTCGTTTGTTTAGTGTGTTTTCAGTGACTCTACAATAAAATAGCTCTTCAAAATCGCTCAAAAACTTGGTCCCGCAAAGAAACCGAGAAATGGGGTTGAAGCAAGCTCAAAAAGCTGCAACTGGCAATTTTTGCAAGCAACTTTTTTCTTTTAAAGGCCTGAAGATGTGCCCCTTTTAGCAAGTTTTCACACGTTTTTTTGCCATTTTTTTTACAGTATTCATGTTCCAGGTACATATCTTACACTATAGAAACAATTCCAATGACATATTAGAAGCACCTTTAAAATATGGGATTTTTCCAATTAGAAGATTGGAAAAATCCCATCTTTTAAAGTATGTCTCAACAGCTACTAAGTTAGTAGTACAGCTAAGTTTCTTTGTATAAAAGTGACAAATAACTTTAGTTGTTATAAGGTTAGGGTTACAAGGCTTCATTTAGCTGTAGTTCCTCAGAATCTAGGCAATACCTTGTATACGCAAAGACACAAAAATCGCTTTGTTTGAATTGTAATTGCAAAAGTAGACCACAGCCTGGTGATTATTGATCTGTCTGTCACTCAGGTTGTGCACTTTATACAGATCATTTATACAACAGAAAAGAACACACAAAGAAATACAGTCTTACTTCAGATCTGCAGTAGTGATGCAAGCTGTCAATAGAGAGAGGGGCCCTGATAGGTAAGAGACCAGCCAATCAGCAAGACCCATGTATAAGGGCAGTGACAAACAGAGTAATGTAGTGCATGCAGTTCAATGCAGTGAGGAATGTACAGATCTGTACATAGGAGCAGCAGCTCCACAACCACACGACTCAACACAGAAAAGCCACTTCATCAGGACAGGACTCAGCAGTTCATCCACACCTCAAAGACAAAGACCACTCGTTTGAGGACAATGAAGTCAGAATCCTAGACGGGAAAGCTGACTGAATGGTGCCCTCCTACCGGGTCTATGCGCCTTGCTTGCATGGACGCACGTTGGCGAGGTAGTGCTGTTGCTCTATGCGAGCAACGTCTTCTATAATCAAGGCCTTTCTCACCTTCCTGGAGGCTTTGGATGATAACCTGACTGGTTCTCCCTAGCAACTCTAGCATGACCTGCCTGAACTCTTCCCAAGACCTCCCTTGGTCTACTTTTGCCCAGGCCCACTTGCGATCTGTCTGCACCTCTGCTGCTGACCTTTAACTGTTTGGTTCCTCGACTCCTTCAGGTCAAATAAAAGACTGGCCTTCTCTATCTTATATCCAAAGTTCACAGACCTTAGTGGAAAGGAGTGGGATCCTCTTAACCTCCTGCCATGACCCTTACCTGAGTAAACTTAACTAGGCATTTTAGGAGCCTTGCTGAACATGGGGTTGTCACAGAATACTGTCAAAGCTCTTATTTTGGTAACTTTCTCTGACCACACCACCCTCAGTACAGCTCACTTCACTGCTCATTACCTGATTGTTCGCACCTGTAGCCCCCCTTAGCACATTTAAGACATTCCACTTGCAAGCTCTACAGTCTGACACTTAACCCAATAAGCTACTAGACCACCCCACTGACTGCTGCTAAACAATTGGAGTATAACTGGGGCAAGGTAAATCCAGTTGTGATCCAATCTGCTACGGACACATGGCTAACAGTTCAATGTCCAGGTTAGAGCCTGCCATCTGTCTGCCTGCACAGTCTGGAAGCTGCTGATAGTGCAGTTGTCCAGAATATGGTCCTGCATCCAGTTCTCATAAAAACACAAAGTTTAAACCTTCTCCTCCATGCTTTCTTTTTGAGTCAAACCTTGCATCCCCCATGTCTTTTCTCGACTCCGTAGGGATCTGGGGTCTCTTTCCCCATATTGTAGTCATTGAGAGCAGGAGATTGTATGAATTTGCTCCTCCCATCAGCATCTGTTGCCATGGCTCCTTGATGCAAAAAAAAAAAAACAGCTAAAAACACCCGCAAAACCACAAAAAAAACTTTGGTAACTAAGCTGCCCATTGTGAACAAAAAGCCAAATAAGAAAAGCGACACAATTTAATATCTTCATAGTTATATTACACTGCGACACCCTCCATAAATACATACCATAAAAAATATTAAATAGTGAAATAATTATTTGTTTTCGATGTGACATCCTCCATATGACCATACTCTGATCTCTGCACTGAATAAAGTTACCCAGGGTTGCACTGTAACTAGCCTCAAGTAGGCTTTCAAATGATATTCATCACAGTGTATTTCTTAATAATCTTTAAGTGTGAAAATGCTAAAATATCATATCTACAGTTATATACTGCAGTGAAAAAAGCTGTGCATTTTACTGCAGCACTTCGTCTCATCTGTGAGTGAATTCCAACACTATCCGTGAGTGATCGACTGTCAGCCTGTAGTGTCACATCTCATCCTCATCTGCAGATGAGTTCAGATGATGTTGCTAATTTTGATGAGTAAATCAAGCTCAAACTTACACTTAGTTTACTAAAGTTTTATCCTGCATGTGTGGTGTCCTGTGTATTAGATGAAATCATACTGGCCGCTCTATGTCAATCAACAACTACTGATATTTTAAATAGCACGATTGACGTATTGGGCACCCCTGCTTTAAGCCGGTTTGTCCTGTGTGTTTCTTCTATGGCATCATTCTGTTTTTAGCAGCTGAATTTGATTTTACATGACAAAAAAGCTCCTCCAACTGACTGTAAAATAACATTGAATTTCCCTTTGAATTTCCAAGTCTTAACCGTTCAATCAAATATAAACTTTAAAGAACTTTAACTGATTTCTATCTTCTTCTTCATGTGAGACAGATGGGCCAACATCCTCTATGGACAGTGCCTGATCACTGCCACTAATTATCCCTCTGCAATATGAAGTAGCATTATATTCGTTTTGCAGCATTTTGCAGAATGTAATGACTGTAGCCCATGTATTTCTGAATTCTTACTAAACATCAGTGCCACGGTTCTATTGGTACCTGTGAATTTACTATCTAATTTAGAATCTATCTATCTATCCATCTATCTATCTATCTATCTATCTATCTATCTATCTATCTATCTAATACATGCCCATACCATAACACTGTCTCATGAGCTGTTCCTTTACGTCTTCATATTTGTCTTGTCCTATGTATTGCTATAATAAAAAAACAGGCATAATTGTCTTCAGTTCAACAATGACCATAATTTTCAAACTTTTGGATGAACAATTACACTGCCTTAGTAGAATTTGTCACTTGGCAAAAAAAAAACAAAAGAAAACATGGCAATAATTAGAGAATTTATATATTATTTTTGAAAGCATTTCATCATGAAGAAATAAACATTTTTAATGAGATATTTCATTATTCAAAAATCAAAGTTTGGGAGTATCAATGCAGTGGCTTGTATCATCTCTCCCTCCCCTATTAAACACAGGCTGAAGGTCTTCTGTCTGGGTATGGCTATGGCAGAGATTTCCATGGAGTATTTTGTCATTCTCTCTGTCACTGAGTGCCACAGGTTTTGTTTGGAGAGGTTAATTGGTTGAGATTGATTTTGCACCCTCAACAGTGCACGCACACCCACACATATACACACACACAGATACACATCTGCATTGACATTAATACCCTGGATCCAAATGCACTGAGTGGTGCTGATATTTGTATCTAGGTATTAAAGCTCGTCATTAGAACACACATATACACAGACTGATCACAGATATTTTTTGATTTGATTTTTTGATATTTTTTCCACCAATCTGCATTACTAAATTGTGCGAGGACCACCTGCTCTCACCAAATCAAATCACCCTTCACTAATCCAAAATTCCCGCACTATGTTCAATGTCATTTCCACTTCCACTCATCCCCTACATAATAAATCCAGACAATCTTGACACACATGAATCGCCTTCTTGTTAACATAATCAGTTACATGTGTGGTGTTACACAATTGTAATTTTTACATCTTTCAAAAGCCAAACATTGCATTTTTGAATTTTAGCTAAAAAGTTATCCCACTATTGTTGAAATGTTGTTTATATTATACTAAGTAAATTAACGGGCTGTGAAAGTAATGCTGGGAAGTTTTAGACAAAACACTAATAGCAAAATGGTGAACTGCTGCTATGAGTTGCATTTGTGCTGCATAATGTTTATAGTTGAAGTTTAAGGACGGACTGTCATGATATAGCATATACAGACTATGTTCATTCACTATGTTCATTCTTGACCTTGAAAACATTTAATGTTTACAACGTTTACCTAAGTGTCCCCAACAAATTTTTTGAGACCACTGTTGACACTTTACAGATGGTCAAACTGGCTCTCTTCAAATGCAGCCAAAGACATTGGCCTTTCTGAACATCCACAGATTGCTGGGCTTTGACTTTAAAACCCTCTTGTTTATTCCAGTGGAAAAAAATGTACCCCTTTCAATCACAAAATAGTGGACAGTGGGAGAGAAATCAGGGATTTAAACGAGCAGTGCCAAAGATCAGACATCTTTCAGCAGAGGCCGACTACACATACACAACCACCTTTCTCCAGGTGATTAAAACAGGATGTGTATTGTGTATCTGGCTATAATCAAGTACATTTATGAGATTTTATGCCATTAGTTACAAACCACTGACTCTGCCAGTAGGTTTGTGCCTTTCCTTTTTTTAAAAAAAAAGTACTTTCTTATGTGTCTATAATACCATTGCCATTCGAAGAAGAAGCACTATATGCACATCCTGTTTCAGAGCCGAGAGGGGTTCTGTTAATGGACTGTTTTATTAATGCACCTGTTTATTGCAACTGTGTTGCTCATGCTTATAGTGTTCTATCCCAAGTTTTGATTCAGTTTTTAAATACAAAACAAAAAATGCTGTAACAGTCCAATAACATGTGCTATAGGGTCTTACAAGAGGCCATTTGTTTTTCAATAGCCTATGGAATCCCTGTAGATTGCAAGAGATGCAGCCCCAAACCTACTTGATCTGTCTGCAGCCTTTGAGCTCCTGACATTGTAAATCACCAGCCTGTCTGTAATCTGATTTGTGGGTGTCTTGGTTTAGCAGTTATCAGTTGCTGCATTTCCTTTCAAACATAAGGCTCTGTTCTCTATCCCTAATTTATACCATAACCCTAGGTTACTCAAAATATATACAGTCAAACCCATAATAATGACAGATTTCAAGTTTAGGTTACTTTTACTAAACCAGAAAGTTATTTTTTGACAGGAAATGACATATGTGTCTCCCAAAAGATAATAGGAATGTCAGGATCCTGGCTTCATTTCCTGTCCCATGCTCTTACTTTGGTAACTTCCCCATGACCACACCACCCTCAGTTAAGGTCACTTAACTGCTCATTACCTCCGATTGTGTTCACTTGTTTTCCCCCTCAGCACCTTTAAACTGTTGAACCCGACGGACCCGGTACCGTAGTGTAGACAAAAAAATGCATACTGTACATCTAAAAAAAAACTAATTTCATAAAAACAAAAGCATAAATTCAGTCTCGCCTTTGCCGGTTTATGGTCATAATCCATTTTATAGTAAAAAAAAACCCTTGGCTCATGTAATCCATTTCCCGACGTAACACTGAACTGTTTTTAGCTTTCTTTGTCTCCTGCAGACTGTTTAGAATCCTTCGACACCACGGCACTGCATTCCATTGTTCTGTGCTGTTTACTTAGTGTGCTTTTCGTGAATACCACTGTTGTACGTTAAATCTCAACACCGATCGATTCTATTGGCTGAGAGGTTTCCAAAGATGTCTGAACTATTGAAATCGGCAATGGGATCAGGAGATACACTCTCGCGTATTGTTCTATTATTCACCGCATTGATACAGGCCTTTACGCACAGAGCGCATGGCGCACAGAGAGAGGGGGAGTCCACCTGGAATGGCCACATTTCTGCACTGGAGTTTACTTTTCTTCACCTGGCTTTACTTTTCAGATAGTCCAACAGCTTTTTTGTGATTTTTGGTGATAATGGCTGGCTAAAAAATAAATTTTTCACCACCAATGAGGCACTGGAGCTTTTAGCTGCTGCTAGCGCTGCAGATCTGTGTGTAGAAGATTGTTCGTCTGACGAGGAGGATTTATTGTTTCCTAATCAGGACAACAGTGATCTTGATTATGAAATCCCATCATCAGAAAGGACTGTAAACCTTGTTCCTCAATTTATTTCCTTGTTTTTCTGTGAATTTACTGGTGTATTTACTAAATGATAAGCAAGATGCACAAAGCAGAGAAAGGCAAGAGACCGCGTGCAGAGCCAGTCTGCCTGGAATGGCGACACGCTTTCAGTCACGTTTCATTTCTTTGTTTCTGTGTACAGTTACTGTTGTATTTACCAAACCACAACCAATGTGAAATGCAGAAAGCATCACGTACGAGGGGGAGATTCACCCTGGAATGGTGATACTATTTCAGTCACATTTTATTCATTACTGATTGGGGCCACTGGAGGCAGAGTCTGGGTGAGGCTGGGCCGCATCAGGATTTCCACAAGAAAAGCGCTGATAAAACATTCCAATGTTCTCAAATATCTTTATTTTTAACACAAAAATGAATTAAAGAAATAAATTAAAAAATGAATAAAAAATAAATCAATCAGTAATAATTAAAATAATATTTATGATCATACAGCAGATACAGACAACTGAAGAAACCACATATTGACTGACTGACTAGAGAAAACTAATTATTTTTATTCAGTTTCAAATGTCTGTATTAACAGTTCTTTAACCTTTAACTTTCTGAATGGAACATTGAACATGAACTGTTCTGAACATGGCTTCTCTTGCCTAGGTCTTGCTGCTAGAGACCTGGCAGCGCTTCTTCTCACAGAGCCGAGCCACATTTGGCTTGAGGGAGGAAGCAGTGGAGACTGTTGTATATTTTTATCAATATTACAGGGCTAAACATTTATCTAAACTGCTTTTCTAAGAACAGACAAATGGTGACAGTTAGGAGGATAGGAAACAGATGTCACAGATGTCCTGAGTAGGTTATGAGTGAGTTGGTTTTGGGGGAGCTGTGCTCAAGGTTTTATGAGTTAACATTCCAGAACATCCATTAATGTCTGTCTTTAGGAAAGGAAGTTTGGGGTCAGCAAATGTTCCACTTGGGGTGAAAAGTGTGAAATAATCTCGCTCCACAGGTGGTTCCAGTGTTTATGTCTACAGGATATAGGGAGCAACAGGAAGGCCTGAAGGTTGTAACTTGACAGATCAGCCTGAACTGACCAGATGACTGACTCTTTGTATGTTAGTAGCTAGCAATCCGGCCCAGCGCTGGAACTCTTACTCTTCTGGTATTAAAACTGATTTTTACTTTAACTGAATTGTTTCTGCCTCCTAAATTACGAACCCGGGAGGTCACTTAGTAGGTATGATAAAAGAGACAACAAGACCCTCAGTAGGGCCTGAAGAAGACCTGTACTTGGACTTATTGAAGTTCACAGTAGAGCTTCTCACACAAGTATGTGCTCCCAAAAAGGCACATGGTCCGCTTGAACATTCGGGAAAGTTCAGGGAAGCTGGGGGTCAATTCTCTCAAAAATTGCCCAAGCTTGTCTGCTTCTCCACTCACCTCCCTGAACTAGGCTTTGAGTACAGAGTTGCACTGCAGGTCAATGAGCTCCATTTGAAGCACAAGAGGGGCATCTTGCACATC
Organism: Microctenopoma stevenorrisi; assembly: GCA_032270685.1. Taxonomy (NCBI): domain Eukaryota; kingdom Metazoa; phylum Chordata; class Actinopteri; order Anabantiformes; family Anabantidae; genus Microctenopoma; species Microctenopoma stevenorrisi. Next base: position 1,911,102 of record JAUMTR010000002.1, on the reverse strand, counting down.
AAAGGAGAAGGCATCTGCAAAAATTTGAAATGTGGCTCTGTGCGTCTTGAAGTCTGTAAATCTGTGATCAAATTCCTCCTGTAGCTTCAAAATAGCCTCCACATACCTCTCACCACTGAATGGTGTGCCTGCACCCACGAGTGCCTTGCATGCTGGGAAATGAAAAAAGGTTTGTCTGAGGGAGCTGGGCTTTCCATAACACAAGTTTTGTGCAGAATGCTCTCACGTTGTCATAGGCTGCACTGACAAGTTGCCCCTGGCCTTGTAGCTTCTTGTTCAGTACATTAAGCTCATGTGTGATATCAACAAGAAAACCCAGGTCCATGAGCCATTTGGGATCACTTAGCACAGCCACACCGTCTTTCCCCATGAAGTCTTTTACTTCTGCTCTCAACTCAAAAAAGTCTCTTCAATACGTTTCCCCTGCTGAGCCAACGTACCTCAGTAAAATAGAGCACATCCCCATTTTCTGACTGGGCAGTGTCTGCGATGTATGTGGTCTCATCAAGGGTCACTGAATATACACTGAAACATTTTGCTTTCTCACACAGTTGATCATAAATGTCACTTTACAGGTCGGAAATGCGCTCTGCCACGGTGTGGGCAGAAAGGCTGATGTTCTTAAACTGACCGTTCTTTTCTGGAAAGACAATATGTGCAGCCTGTAATATGCACTTTTTGACAAATTCACCTTCTGTGAATGGCTTTCCTGCTTTAGCAATCATCTCACTAACGTCGTAGCTAACTTGGACTGCTGCATTATTCTCTTCGGTTGCTTTCTTAAAGAAATCTTGTTGCCTAAGTAGACGTGCTTAAAGACTGGCAACCTGGTTGGCTCTCTCATCTCCCTGGTATTTTTCATACTCCTCAGCATGTCTAGTTGTATAATGGCCTTTCAAATTGTATTCCTTGTGCACCGCAACTTTTTCAGAGCAAATAAGACAAGTCGGGGTGCCCCTGTGCTCAACAAAGAAATATTGCACTCCCCACTGTTCCTGAAATTGTTTGTGTTTTCGGGGGAAAAATTGTTATCTCCTCGGCACCGAATTCTCCTCCGCCCAGCTGACTAGAGGAATGAATGAATGAGTGAGCGAGGCACTGGACAGCCCGGCCGATGTCCCGTCCTGTAGCGTCATATACCTTACAGTGATTGGTGTAAAGGAAATGAAGAACTGGTGGACCCAACAAGGCACTCAAAATGCAGGGGTAAAAATAAAGAGAAAATTACCAGAGGTATTTACACAAACACTAACCAAACCTAAAACCACTCCAAAAAGGGGGAGAGAATAAACACAGTAAATGCAGACCCAACTAAAAACTCTAAACCCAGAATGACTAAACAGAGAACTAACAGGATAAGGGGCACAACTAGTGATAAATTGAAAATCACTCCTAAGGAGGAAAAGCCAGAACTAAAAACTAGGTGATAAATGGGGAAGGAATGGGCAACAGACATCAAACAGGGAAGCAGAAAGCGAGCGAACGGAGTCGGGTATTAGTGCAGGGGTATGTGCAATAATCCGGCGGGGAGTGACGGGCTACGGGAGAATATAAAGAAACACAAACCAGCCGGTAAGTGAAAACAGGTGCGGGAGATGTCGGGAGTGAGGCGTGTGATTGGGAGCAGCAACATGCCATTCAAAGTACCTGTTGCTGAGCTAATAGGCTTAATAAGCTAATGGCTTTGCAGTCCTCCTCTTCCTCTTTAGAGCTGGTGATAAGATGTGGTTCTTTATCTCTCATCAGGAGATTGGTTTACAAGGGACATCAGACATACGAGCCTAATCTGTTGTAACAGAAGGTTTAACAATTTTTGGGGTTACAAAAATATTGTCCATTATTGTCCCCAATAGGGGCGGCTGTGGCTCAGGTTAATGATGATACATTATGTCAGATAAGTGAGTACAGCCCTCACACTTTTGTAAATAATCTTTTATGGAATAACACTGACGATTGTAGTTATTAGTTAATTTCCATCCCCGGTGTCATATAAGAAGATTCCCAGTGGATGAGCAGACTAAGGATTAATGGAACCATGTCCTGTGATCTGATGATATTAAGATAAATGTATTTAGCCAAGTGAGGAGTACAAAAGTCAAGTGTGTCTTGCCTACAGTCAAGCATAGTGGTGGGAGTGTCATAATTTGGGGCTGCAATATTCCAACATAACAACCCCAAACACAACCCACCAAGAGGACCCACTTTACCAACCCACTTTATTCAACCCATAGACTATTTTAGATTGTATCAAAATGAAATATCTTCAGTGTTGTCTCAAAAAAATAAAATAAAATTTAGAAAGGTGTGATAGGTGTTACTTTTGTGACATATTTTACATCTTTCTGTCCTAAGCTTTGTCAGAATGATACTCTCCCTCCCTCAAATCTTCCAATTTGGAGAGACATTTGCTCTCTATCCAACCCCTCTGACACCCTCATCCAGGCACTTGCAATATCTCTATCTGTCTGGATTACTACAATGCTTCATTTACAGGTCAACACATCAAATTTCTCTTATGCCATTCTTCATGTCTTCAGTTGCTGCTTGCACAGAGTTGAAAGCTTCACTCACCTAAAAAGTGGTCAATTCAACAGCATTTTCCTGGCTGAACCCATTCATTCAAATCTCTTATGCTCACTGCGCTCTGACAAAGAACAACACGGTCAATTGCAACAGGCAACTGCTTGTCGTTTTTCTGTGTCCATCTTGCTAGTTTGTTTTTCATTTGGTTTGGTTAAATTCAGAACGATCACCATTAAATGCAAAGAGATGTTACTTTATCAAAAATTGTTTAGAACTTGTACACACTGGTTTCACCTATTTGCCTGATGAGGTCTCTGCACAGGACATGTAAACATCCCCACTCTTATTCACATTTTACTCAACTGCATCTTTTCCTTGCAGTCACTCCCACTGAAGATGCTAGAGAGATGTAAAGTAAATATGATATATGCTAGAGGAGGGGAAATGAGGAAACAGGCTTTAAAAGAAATGAGATACCCTTTCTTCTGAACTGTCAGCTTAGGCAACTTCTGCTTCTAATTATGTCTGGATCAACTGTCAATTGGCTTTGCTCTGTATCTTAAAATTTGTTTTTGCCTATATGCATTGCCCAAATAAAACATATTATTGTATGTTTCAATATGTTTTAACTCTTCAACATGTAGCTGCACAATTATAAAAATATGCAAGTCATATTTATAATGTGCTCAGATCCTAAAATTAGTAAAAAATTAGTAAAAAAGTACTTGATGAAAAGACTACTTAAGAAGTGAATAACTGTTTGATCGTAAGGTGTTTTTTAAAATTTTGTTCAGAAAAAACAAGTAAATATACAATAATGTGCAGATTCTGGTATTTCCAAACAATTTCATAATAATGAATACAATAATAAAAGTAACAATTACGTTCTCTCAACTTAATAAAAAGAAATGGTAATAATATATCATTTAGCACATAGACTACATGTGAGGATAGTGGAAGGTGAAAGTCTTGGCACTGGATTTCTTGTTAGGTTGAAACATTTCACTACTCATCCAAGTAGCTTTAACAAAATAAGAAAGGAGTCCAGTTATCACGAGTTTGTGAAATATTATAATTATAACCCAAACATTTCACCAGGTCTGGTTTGAAAGTGAGATCACTATTTTGGATTTACTCTTTGTTTTAAAAAACATTTTAACTATACAGAAAAGATGTCAATTGGTATACTTGACAACAATACACTGAATGATCAATATTGACTTTCAGTCCTTGCAAGTAATAATGCGATGGGACTGCTTTAGTGATTGAGTGAAACATTCCCAAGTCAGGTAAAGATACAAGAACAATCAAATAAGGGTAAGTATATTCTCACTCATACAATACTTACTAATGCAAAGAATGGTTACTCATAAAGCCACAGACGATTTATGAACTTGCTTTTCCTGTTATTTTGCCAGTTTATTCTGCATTGTTCACACTACTCATTCCACCATGGTCTTGCCTATTGTTGTTGTTCATGTTATACCAATGGTTTCCCAGTGCAGCATCACTGTTCATTAGTTGCCATTCCTTGTTTGTAAGTCGGTTTGGATTGGGTTTTGTGTATTACTGTATACCTTTGTCTTTCTTTTCATATTCTGATAAAGGCTTAGTACATTTGAATGTTCAATAGCACATAAATAATCATGCCTATTTCTTTTTCATGTTAATTAATTGGACTTCTTTTTCTTGTTACTTCCTTTTGCTTATTAATACATAGCCCTATGCTTTCATGTTTTGTAGCAGTTAGTACTTTATTTGCTGTTGGTGAGAAAGTGTTTTTATTCCACAAGTTGAATCGGCTGTGGTTGTGCAGTCATTGTGTTAATATGCCACAGGCTTTGGAGCTGGACAGTTAATACCTTTATTATTCCTGATGATAGTGCAAAGGTGGTACATCAAATGTACAAGCATATATTTTCCAGCATAACTTTGCTATACTCAGCACTTAAGCCAGTGTTCAAGGAAGGGCCTAAAATCTACAAGAAACACAGGTGATTTTTCTAAAGTCTTCAATGAAATTATATCAACAGAAGTAAAACTGAAATGAAATAAAAGGAATATGCTGTTAACAGCTAAATGTCTTGGAAACGTCCTAACAAGCGGAGCCAAATAAGTGTATCTCTTCTTAACAGTGTAACACGTAAGACAGTTGTACGGTCAGCTATGTCATCTTTTGGTTCAGTGGTTGAGTAAGGATTTGTTGCCGCTGGAGATTTGACTTCTTTAATGTGAAATTGTGTACCCAAGCTTGTAATTTAGTTTGAGTCTGGGGACACAGTCGGGGGATGAAAAAAGAGAAATATGAAATGTCATTTCCCTCTGCATATGTTTGTTCATGCTTTCTCTCTCTCTGTATAACTCACCACTACAACTCTGAACCTTCTCTGGCTCCCTTCCTTTTCCTCTTGCTCCCATCTGTCAGACTCCATCCATCTTTCTCTATTACCCCTCTTGTTCTCATTGCCAAAACTCTTGATCTCTCTCCCACTTTATTTCTTCCATCTGACTATTTCTTCTATTTGTCTCCTATCATCTCATTCTCTTTTCTCTTTACATCACTTATTTATTCAAATAAGAGTTGAATTGCCAGGTGGTATCAGCTGAAATTTTGTCATCCAAGATCCTTTTCGAGATGATTGTTATTGTTAACAGCAACATGGTTATATTCAAATCACAGCAACGACATATCTTTTCACTTATTAAGAAAAAAGACCAAGATGATGAAATGACTCAAAGTGTGACTCAACATACAGTATAGTACATATATGCATATATGTGCATAGTACTATGCAAAGGTCTTAGGCCATTAGTTTCAGGAGTGCTATTATGATCAAATATGTTTATTAGAATACGTCTAGGAAATATAGACAATATACACTGGTAAAAGACTTATGAACTCAATGGGACTAATCTGGTTAAATAAAGGTTATAATAAAATACACAATCAACAAAAAAACAACTTCTTGATCTTACCAGATTTCTATACAGAGATCACACTCAGTATTTGCCACTTTAGCCTAAAAAACAGGAGACCTGTCAATGTCTGATGCTTAAAGAAGTACAGCAAGGAAGGGTTTTATTAGTAATTGTTTATGTGAGGCGTGGCTTATCTCAGCTGATGGTGCTGTGAGTAGCACAGTACACATAAGTCATCTCAAGGCACAGTGTAAGGTTTAGGATCTTACACAAAACATATATACAGAGAATATTTGTAGAAGACCCAACAATCCCACTTGAGCAAGCACTGAGCAATAGGGGAGAGCAAAAAAAGTCCCTTTAATGGAAGAAACCTCCAGCAGAGCCAGGCTCAGGGTGGGCAGCCATCTGTCTCGACCAGTTGGGGTCAGTGGAAAGAGGAGAGAAAAGATAACTGAGAATAATACAACAACAGACGAGGCACAGGCAGGCCGAGAGGACCAGCACCTTTAACTCTAAGGTCAAGGATACCTGCAGAGAGATGGAGAAAGAGAGATAGAGAAGGGGGACAAAGCACCACTAGGGGAGAGAGAAAAACAAAGTTAAGTAGAAAGTTTTTATTTTTAATACTGCTGTTGCTAATGCTGTTGACTGTTTTGCACCTAGACAGGCTCAAATGATCAGGTGGTTTTTAGATTACATGGTTTGTACAGTCTCTATTGAATTAACAGATGTTTGTAGAGTGCAAAGAAAAAATGATCATAATAAAATGTGACACAATGTGTTATTGAGTCACATTACACATTGTGTATAAAATATATGATTTCTCAACTATTGTGTTTTTTTTTAGTTCAGCAGCCATGCTTTCTAGCATTTCTTTTAGCTGAGCTGTTCTTTGGAAAGTAAGAGAAGTGTGTCTTTCTAGCTTGTAATTTGGTATTGCTGCTTGTATCCACCACTATAATTAAGTATTTCCCTTGTTGCCTCTGTAAATTGAGCACAGGAAAGAAAATCTTCTTAAGTGTAAAACAAGTGGTGAAAATAGTTACAAATAGTCACAAAGGTTAGACAAGGTTAGAAAAAAAAACAAGTGAGTATAAGACACACAGGAAAACGTAAGTATACAGTGACATAAGGGAGAAGGAACTGTGAGAATTAGGGGTGACAAAATAAAATAAAAAAACAGCTGCTTATGGCTAAGAAAAAATTCTGTAAAAAACAATCTGACAACAGAATGCACTGTATTTGCAAAGTGATGCATGAAATGTCATAGTTTTTGTTTTCTGTGCTGTTGTTTTTCCTGAAGAAACAGACAAGTGCTCCTGTGCAACACACGAAGGACAGTTAGTATTTTGATGTTGGAAGACACTAATTCTCAAAGAAGGTCCCTTTATGCAAGTCTCCGGACATTGAGAAATGTCCTACACACAGTTCACAGGACATCTGCTCATTTAAACTAAGTGAAAATAAGGTGTTCTGTACGGTTCCCACTCGAGACAAAGTATGAATAAAAGAAAAAGCAATAACAAACTAAAAACGCGTTGCTAAGGAAAAAACACAAACAAAAGGTAATGCAAAAAGAGGAAGAAAACGTGCTGCACTAAGACAGTCTCAAATTAAAAGTTCTACATTGCATTAGGGGTTCGATGACCTCACATGGTCCAATTACTACACAGTCCAGGAAGTTCCAATGACTGGTGTCGTGCCTAAAGATGTTGCAAGAAAATTATTACAGAGGGTGAGAGCACACACAGCCCGGTAAGAACGCGTGGCACAGTGTCCATACAACTACAGCTGCTTCATTCAGTATCAATTCAATGTAACTTTATTTATATAGCACCAATTCACATCATAAGTAATCTTAAGGCACTTTACAGTGTAACTTGAGCAAGCACTGAGGCGACAGTGGAGAGGAAAAACTCCCTCTAACGGAAGAAACCTCTAGCAGAACCAGGCTCAGGATGGATGGCAATCTGCCTGGGGTTAGTGGACAGAGGAGAGGGAAAAGAACTTCAGATAACATAGATCATAACAACAAGGAGCAGCAGACGAAGCACTGGGCAGGTTGGAAGGACCAGCGACCACAAGGTGAAATCACACTGTTAGGTTTTCTGCATTATTTTGTTTATATATATACACTTATATTTTTGCAAGGTCCTAAACCTTGCTATGTAAAGTGCCCTGAAATGACTTCCGTTATGATTTGGCGCTATACAAATGAAGATGAACTGAATTTAATTGAATTGGTGCTGTGAGATGAGGAATTGTAGGTTCAACATAGCTATGACTGTTTGTCAGCCTGGCTACAGTGCTAAAAAGAAACCTGGGGTTGTTTTTATTTGCCTCTATTAACACTAGAACTACCAAGGCGATCATTTTGACTGTTTTGATTTTTGATAATGTAACAACTTTGTTGAAATGAAACCTATATAACTATTGGATCCTTACTTTTCCTAAATATGTGTACTTTTACCTAGAACGGCCGTAGGCAATCATTTTGACATCTATGTATTTTCTGCATATAATTTCACTAATCATTATAAAAATAAGCATAAATGGATCTATATTTTTAGGATAAGTGATAATATCAATAATAAAACATCTAGAGTTGGGATTTTTCTAAACTTTAGTCGCGTGAAGAGTAACATCTAACTGCCAACCATTGAACCGCTGTTCGCATATGACATGACATATACGACATGACATAACTCTGCCATCCGCGCCTCCAAAGCTACAAATAAGCTACATTTATTACAGTTACCTTTACCAATGAAGGAGGCTGGACTGTAGGTATGCATACCACACTCCAAACAAGGAAGGAAGAAACAGGAGAAGAAAGGGAAGCCATTGCTAATAGAATCAAAACAAGACAGTATAGCTAAGAAAGCACAGTTAGCAGTAGATCCAGAAGCAAGGTAGGGCCCATATCAAGTCACATTAAAGTGCAAAAAATATCCACTACATGTTGCCCTAACTTAATAGTTGTGAGGTCAAACTACACAGACATGATAAATATTGTTTAATAAAAAAAAATAAATTATTAAGCGAATAATAAAAAAGTGAGATAAATAAAATTCAGTAACCAAAAATAGTAATAAATAAATATCAGGCGGAGCGTTTAGTAGTAGCAGTAGAGTAGGACCAGAAGCAGGAAGTCATATAAAAAGGCACAAGAACAATTAAGCCAATTGAAGCTTGACGCCTTGTGTGGAATCCTGTTGAATCTTCATGTAAATGCTCCTTTTGAAGTGGGGGATAACTTAACAATAGTAAAAGATGTGTCTTTAACAGGTTGTGTGAACTCTCACACCCGGTAATCACTTTCTGGCAGACAATCAATTTTTGGCACAACGCTGGTTGAACTTCCTGGTCTATGTAGCGAATGGACCACATGACCTCTTCATGCTCCCTAGCATCATGGAGAACTTTTAATTTGGGACTGTCTATATGCAAAGCATTTTCATTTTGTTATTGCTTTTTCTTTTTTTGTGCTTTGTCTCTAGGGGCCACCGTAGTTCTGGCTTAAGGATGACAAATGATCAATCAGTAAGCTCCTCATTCTAATTCCAGTGTCTTCCTCATTAGATAAGTGTCTTATTAATAAGTGTCTTATTGTTCTGTTCATATCGTAACTGTTCATCACAGAAAGTTTATAGCCAGGGATACATAACGGAAGGTAAAAATTGTAGAAGGTAAGAGAATAAAAAATGTTTTATGCTGTACTGTGAAGTGTCTCACAAGGACAGAGCTGTATTTCTGTTAAGAGTCTTATGTCTAAGAATTAAGTATTTAATTCTGTCTGAGGCAAATAAGGTAAATTGATTCAGCAAAGGGATATATTTGGACACAGCATTTCTGACTGATATGGATTGTCTTCACAATTTAGTAAAATCCATCATAACTTTAAATCATTCAGGATGTGTAAATCAATTTACAATATATGAGGTGAATCTGCAATGCATGTTTTACACTGAATGCTGACAATGAGTGCAGGAATTAGTATGCTCTTATGTCGAGAGGTGGAAAATAAGATGTTTGTGTAATGGATGTGCAGATGCACATGAATGCCTTATGCAGTGTTGCCCATACTTGCCCATCTTCCCCTGAAGATTTAGAAAGTTTTAAGAAACCCCTTAGCAACATTTTGTTCAAGAAAGCTATTAGTGAATCATAGCCAGATGGTAACTACATTCCCGCAGGAGGGGATCTGGAAGAATTTCTCGATGAACATGCTCCCATGCACCGTGTTCACTGTGAGCTTAAGACCCCCCACTCTTTGTTCATTCTCCATTGTTTTTTTGTTGCTAAAAAATCCTGATGTGATACAAATTTGAATGTTCACCATTCTGTACCTCTTCTTGAACAGTGCTTTTTCAAAGCTGAACAGCCAATCACAATAGTGTCTCTCCATCAGTCAGGTTCTGAAAGCTGTGGTGTGTCAAATTTGGACTGATAAACTTATGTTTTATTACTACTGGGCCTACGTACCTTCAACCTTATTATGGAAATGAATAATTTAAACATAGTCACTGGTTATTCAGAGATGTATGATTATGGTTGGCTTCATATCACACTAATCATCTCTATAGGTAAAATGTATTTACATGTAAGGAACTGAATAAATAAAGAGATACTGTTCAGATATTCATGCAAAAAAAGGCATTACATGCATGTAAATACTACGATAGAAAATGTGAGAATTGACACATAAAAAAAACAAGACACAAACAAATCAGTTTTTTAGTGTGTTGGCGATTTAAATGTCAATGAGATAGTGTTGAAAACTCATTCAGACACTTTGACATCTGTTATAGCTGACCTTAACAGGTGTTCAAAAGGTTATGAACATATAAATAAGGTGTTCCCACTGCTCTTTTAGAGAGCGGCAGCTTTCCACGACCTGAATCTATAGACGGATGACTGGAGTAACATTATAAAAAACAAAAGCGTGAGGTGGGCACAGAAAAATGGGACAGAATCTTTCTCGGCCAGAAGACAAAATGTATGATGCATGATAATAACAACAGTGCTTCTTTGTAACAGAAACACATTAAACATTACTGTCTATATGTGCCAACATTGAGCCTGAATCTGAGTAGGTAAGACAGGAAAAAAGCCTGAAATGAGACTTAATGGAGGTGGTGGATTCACCACTGGAAAGCTCTGACTTTTGTGCACTTTGAGTGTCTCCATGACTCCATGATTTTCACCTGACAAAGAGCCAGGGTAATCTTTGGCACTTTTGCTCATATTTTCTGCTTGTCTCTTTCTCTCTGATAGTTTCATGTTTCCTACCAACTTGTTCACTATTCTATGTGTATCTCATGCTGTTTCTGTCAGTGTTCTTGTTGTGTTCTCCTCTCCTCTCCCTTTTCCTGTAAAGAGTGGTGGTAAATGCAGACTGATGAGGAGCAAAAGTATACATTTGCCTTTACCAAGGTGCGCAACCATCTGCAGCAGCCGATTAGTGTGTGTCTGATGGATAACCCTGTCTGTATTTAGTAGTGAGTGTGTGTGTGTGTGTGTGTATATGTGTGCACAACTAGAGCATACAAATGACTGCCCCCCACTGTGTGTGTGTGTGTGTGTGTGTGTGTGTGTGTCTTTACGTGAGTGTCTGAAGTAGAGCAGCAGGTGTTGTGCTCCACTGCATGTGGTGAAACAGAGTGTGTAGGTTGAAACATAACCTAAGCACATGGATGCAGTCAGCCTGACAATGTGTCTGCACAGGGTGTAATCAGGCACTGCATTGAGTTGTAGGTGAAGTGAGCTCTTGCAAACCTAAAAAAGAAGACAGTTCTTTGAATTTGAACCAACACTAAGTATTATCAGCTTCTAAAAATGGTACAATTGAACTTTACAATTCTTCACAAATATCGTAATGTAATAATATTCATCATTCTAGCTTCTATAAATGGTCAACTATGCTGACTAGAGCTGGTTGTTTATTCTTGCCCTGCTTACTAAAAATTACATTCCCATGCAACTGAACTGCAAATGCAATTCTGTTTTGCATTAGTGGAGGTAAAAATGTTCTGATGCATGTATGGATGAATAAAACCTACCTTTAGTTGTGAGAAGGCGGTTGAATAATTTGCAGGACTAATGTATTAGTTTGACTCTAAAATTCTTTGTGTGATTGTCTTTATGGCACAAATGCACAGGTTCAGTTTAGAGAAATATGGATTGATGAAAGTAAGAAACAGCTTTTGTGTCTGTGAATTATTTCACTAACCCAACCTTAGATATTGCAATTTAAAAATATATGTTTCTGTATATTCTTATCTTTTTTAGTTTACATCTACTTAACTTAGCTAAAAGTGGCACCAACTGTTGAGCTTTAATAAGCAGGGCAAGAATAAACAACTAGCTCTTTCCTTTTTGATAAAGCTTATAGTTAGAGGTGGATCAGGTAACTGAACCATCTCTTAGTTATGCTGCTATAGGTT
>JAUMTR010000002.1:1874418-1896790 GCA_032270685.1 Microctenopoma stevenorrisi | reverse complement strand
CCCTCACTGTCTAAGTGTGACTTTAAAATTGAGAAGTGGGCTCTGGCACCAGAGGTCGTGCTGAATGTACATGCCGTCCTCTTGGTGCAATCCGCTGCAGTTTCAGTGTATTACTTGATTTTACTGTCTGCAAGCTGCATTGGTGATTCAGTAAGAATATCCACTGACTTTATCTGTTGTTCTAAGAAAGCCAACTTCAATTTTAGGCTGTTATCAGCAGTGTAACACTCTTCCTATGTCTGTTTTGGAGTTCCAGATATTGGTTATGGTTCTACTGTTTGCCCTCTCCCCATCTTGACACATAATTCTTCATTCTGCAAATTTAATAGCAAAACATGCATGTCTGTCCAATCTTACAATAAACACGTTTGACATGTATTTTAAATTTTAGTAATGTTAGATATGGGTTTTAGCATACTGTAAGGAAAATGTTTACCCCGTAGCACAGCAACATTTTTCTACTTACTTACCAACTGCATAGGCAGAGTCAGAGAGAGACTGGGTAGTGACAGATAGCAGATATCTTTCTGCAGGAACTAAAGTCTGAGCCTGCAGGTGGAAGCTGAATTGGAGGTGGGTAGTGCCAAAAGTCATGAGTTTTATTTTGCCTTGGTATTTGTAGTTATTCAGTATTGAGTGTTCTACTGTTCACAATATTTTAATATAATGTACATTGTATAATGTTTTTCAGTGACAGAATGTGTGTGCTTTTACTGTAAACTAACAGAATTCTTTCAACTCATGTCATATTAACATAGAACCAAGGTCAAGGTAAACATATATAAATCAATGGCTTTGGCCATTTTATGACGTGTGACAAACTTTGTGTGTCATTGTAAAAACTATTCTTCATAGCCACTTTGTGTTCCTAGGTCCTACACTAACTTACAGTGGGCTCAACTTACTATAAATAATACACTGAAATATATGGCCTAAAAACAGTATGAATTATATTTAAAATGGGCAGAGCTTCTTAAAGTATAGCCAATGGTGCCAATAAATCTACGCTGGAGAAAATGTGAAGCTGTTTTCTAGCAGAAGAGGCAGAAATTGATTACCTTCCCAAAGCACAGAGTAGTAACTTCTCAGTTGGCAAGCTTACAGACAAATCTGCAGAGCTCTTTCTCTCTCTCCCCTCAACATCCAATAATTCTTTGATACATTAGTTTACCTTGATGCCTTGTGGGAAGGACACTAGAATAAATAGAAACCAATAAAGTACAGTATAATAATACAGAAATTATCTAATTTTGAGTAGATTTGGGACTCCTTGATAGTGCTAGACTTGGTGCCCAGATGTACATTTGTAACTCTAATGGCAAAGGAAACACGTGATCCAAAACACAAACCATAACAATAAACATAGTCTTTTTATTACATTTGATCCAGAATCATTTATTGCTTATAGACTACAATCCACATCATGAGAATTAGAAGGGCAGCAGTTTGTCAGTTGTTTCAAATCATATTAGCAACACAACTCGCGTTACAGTTTACATATATATAATTTGATTCAACTAAAGAAATAGATAAATGTGCAACACTTCAAAGTTCCTTAAAAAATATCCAATTGTTTTGTTTGCAGAATGCACACACCATGCTGCATTTGATCAGGTCAGGCAAAGGGATCTATGTAATGTCAGACGAAAGGCAACAGTATTTAAAGCTGTGCTGAATTGCTGTATGTGAAGGCAGTATGAACTGGCTGCTGTTGTGGATCACACAGCCTAAACAATTTCTCTCCAAGAACTCTGTCCAGTTATGGATGTCGTAGCTCTAATGCAATGAGTTCTACAAATCACAGGATGTACTGCCAGTCTGTTTTTGCCTACTGAATGATGTCCTTAATCTCAAATTTTTTTTCTCAAATTGTTGTCTGTTGGACTATTTTATTAGGCTGACCAATCAAGGCATGTCCTTCTGACATGTTTATTCAGCATTTCACACAAATGTTAGCTTGGATTAAAAATCTGGGCACTTAAGGCATCTCAGGCATCTCAAACTTCTTTATGCTCCTCAAACCCATTTTCAATTGTTTTTAGTAGGGTGCACTGTCATGTTGAAAGAAGCCACAGCCATAAACGTATACCATTTCTATGAAAGGGTGTACATGTGTTGAAACAAAGCTTAAGTGGTACATGCAGGACCTAGAGAACATTGGCCAAAGCACCATGCTGCCTTCACTATCTTGCCATCTTCAGCTTGCTGATTCATCAGACCAGGACACCTTTGTCCATTGTGACCAGTTCTAATGCTCACATGCCCATTGTTGGATCTTTTGTTGATGGATAGGGGTCACCATGGACACCACAACTGGTCTGCAGCTATGCAGCCCCATACTCAATCTGTTCAAAGAGCTGCAGTTTTTGTGAACCTGACCAAATCAACTAGCCATTACAATTTGGCTCTTGTCAGACTTGCTTAAATGCCTAACATTGCTCATTTTCCCTGCTGTTAGCACATCAACTTTGAGGACAAAATGTTCACTTGCTGCCTAATAGATTGCTGAAAAGATAATCAGTGTTATTTCCCTTACAAGTCAGTGGTCATACTGTTATGCCTAATCAGTATAATTCAAACCATGAACCTGCTGTTATTGCTATTTATTATATGTGTTGTTATTGCTGTTTGAAAATAGGCTCATGCACATAAGGGCAAATACAATAAACATACTTATTTAAATCCAGCATACAGTACCTTTTCAAGTTGAACAGTGTCACACTTTGAGATATTTTATACCTTTTACCTTTAAAGTCTTTTTACAGCATCTACAAGTTTCTCTTCAAGTTTAATATGCAACCATAAGTTGCAGATGTCGGGACCCATTTCTCACTGGTAGCTGAACCAGGTGGAAATACTTTCTAGCAGATGGTGTGGTGCCCCCCATCTTTTGTAGTCAGATGACTACTTCTTCCATCTTGTTCACACTCCACTTTGCCAACTATTTCTTGCAATGTATTTTCTCTTTCCCCTTACAGATTCCAGTGTTTGTCAAACATGCAGGAAATTTGGAGATATTATTACAAAATAGTTTTCTGCTTTGGGTTTTACCTATTTTGTATCATACTGGACATACCATACCAATTTATTTATATAGCACATTTTACATAGCAGCATAGCTGGCCAAAGTGCTACACACTCTAACAACAATTTAAAAGACACAAACAAATATCACAATAAACAAAATAATTACCAGCATAGGAAAAAAGAAATAAGATTAGAATAAATACATAAGTATAAGTTAAAATCAGTCAACGTCTCATGTGGAATGAAAAACCAAAGAATAGAAGTGTGTTTTTTAATGTGATTGAAAAACAACGAGGGAAGTGTCTGACACTTAGAGAAAGCTTGTTGCATGGTTTTGGAGCTGCAACAGTAAATGCTCTGTCACCTTTTAATTTATATTTAGATTTGGGGACGAGTAAAAGCATTTAGTCAGCAGATCTGAGGGAGTGAGGAGAGGTGTAATAATTTTCAGGTGGCTAAAAACAATTTTTTCCATAAGTTTAGACAGGAAAGCGAGCTTAGAGACTGGCCTATAGGTTGTAAATACAGTCGGATCTTGGCCAGATTTCTTCAACACAGATAAAACGTCTTTCCCAACGTGGGAAAGACTTCCTTAAAGAAACAGGGCAGGACAGCATCCAAAGGGGAACCAGAAGGTTTCATAGTGGAGATAAACCGCTCTAATACAGGGAGAGAGATAGAATGATCAAAATGATCAAACCCAGCCAAACATGTACTAAGGTGGATGGGTCAAAGAAGATGCGAGCCCTAGAATTTACAACCTTCTCTAAAAAGAAACAAAGGAATTAATCACAAAGGTCATGAGAGGGCTCCAAATGCACAGGTGATTAAGGGCAGGACTAAGTTTATTAAAAAGGACACAGGGTTTGTGAGAGTTGGTGATTATATCAGAAAAATATTGTGATCTAGAAAGTTTTACGGCATTTTGATAGCGACGCCAGCTTTCCCTCAGCATGGAAAGAGATGAAGAGACACTGGAGGTTTAAGCTGGCACAGATGTTCCCCGCATGGGAGGAACAGTTAAACGTCCATTTCATTTACAGTTTATATACTGTAATTTTCCAAAAATATACTGTATTTTTTTATTTCAATCATTCAATTATTTATATGGCAACTTACTACAACCAGGATTGTCCAAAGTGCTGTACAATAGTAAAACAACGTGCAATATAAAAACAATAAGAGCAGATATTAAGAAAATAGTACTAGAGAGCGTAGAGGACGGGTGTGATGTTATCATGCTTACGACTGTTTATCAGCATGCGAGTAGCAGTGTTTTGCACCAGCTGTAGGCAATGAAGACATAACTGGTTGACTCCAACATTAAGTGCATTGTAATAGTCCAAGCGGGAGCTAACAAAGGCATGAATGGCTTTCTCTAGATCCCTCTGGCTCAAGAAAAACTTGACTTTAGCATGGGGGCGAAGCTGAAAGAAGCTTGCCCTGACCACAGAATGCACTCTGCTTATCAAACTTCAAAATGCTGTCTGGTTTTACGCCCAAATTCCTGACAACATGGCTGAGATAGGGGAGGACAACAGGACAACAGAACTGTAATCTGGCAAGGGTAAATTGCCAAACAAAGTGCAATCAGTCTTGTTCTCATTTAGTCAGAGAAAGTTCTGTGACAGCCAGACTTAATATTAAAATAAATATAAAAACTGAAGAGGTCATCAGAGGCTTCATTCTATTAATCACAAAGACATGGTTGAATCCACTCTTACTGGACATGTCTATTGAGCTAGCAGGCTACGCAGCACACCGGCAGGACAGGACAGAACTCCGATAAAAAAAAGGAGAATCAATATCCTGATTATTCACATAATCTTCACAAAAATGTCTGTGAAGATTCCCAGTCATTCAGGTGAAGTTGTCAGAAGCTTTAGTCATGGCAACAGGACTTCTTTTTTCAGGTAGAGACGTTTCATTCTGTATCCACAGAACTTTTTCAGTCTAAGGCATGTTGGTCAGTGGCCAAAAAAAGACTAAAAATGATTTTTGGAAAACATCACATATCTGTCCACCTTAAATCCCCAAACACACTAAGACAGAGACTTTTCCATCCCAAAGACCGGATACCAAGCAGAAGAAGAGCAATGTAGTATATGCTGTTCAGTTTTGTTTTACTTAAAGAGCCTAAAGTCAGGTGTGAGGTGAAACCAAGCTGGAGGATGAATTTGTGGCTACTAACCTGTCATCTGTGAATCAGAATCAAAATCAGCTTTATTTGCCATGTTACACATACAAGGGATTGTCTTCTGGTCATTTGTAGCCTCTCTAGGAAACAAAAATATGAAAAACATGAACACATGAAAAACAATAAATTAAAGACAAATTACAGAAAAAATTATAAGAAGACAGAAAGACAAGACAGTATATGTGTGTGTCAGTGCAGTGTGCCGAGTTATGTGCAGTTTGTGTCCATATAGCAGCAGCTAAAAGCAGCATCAGTTGTTCATTAGTGATATTGCCTGAGGGAAGAAACTATTCTTGGGTCTGGTAGTTCTAGCAAACGTAGCTCTGTAGCGTTTACCAGTGGCTGCTCCAAACCAGACTGTGATGGAGGAGCAAAGGATGGACTCAATGACAGCAGAGTAGAACTAGATTAGCAGATGTTGG
The DNA here is from genome assembly GCA_032270685.1 of Microctenopoma stevenorrisi. Taxonomy (NCBI): domain Eukaryota; kingdom Metazoa; phylum Chordata; class Actinopteri; order Anabantiformes; family Anabantidae; genus Microctenopoma; species Microctenopoma stevenorrisi. The sequence continues at coordinate 1,891,144 of JAUMTR010000002.1, read as the reverse complement.
TGAAAACAGGGGCCAGTTGTTCAGCACAGACTTTAAGGCAGGAGGGCTCACTCCAGTTCATGCACCTTGGCGAGGCTTCACACGTCATCGATGCAAGCCTCAATATGAGCTGCTCAAAAATCCTCCAGCGTTACTCAATACACACTTGTAAGTTTTAGTGATTATCTTAGTCTAGTAGTTTTTGTAGTCACTCCTATTGGAGTGACGTTTTCTGTTTGGTTGTGTTTTGTTGTGTACCCCTTTATTGAAGTATTCTGTGTTCAAACCACCCTTGCAATGTCTGCATTTGGGTTGTCCATTTTGTACAAAGAATGAAGTGAGCTATGACTCAGCAATCAGGGCTAGAGAGGGATTTAGTAAGCCTTTTTGTGTCAGCTCTCCACACCTTTTTTCACCCTCACCTTCATCTAAACTCAGACCATTTACCTCCATTGAGTTCTGATTTAGGGCTACTCTGCCTATTTGGATTGTGAGGACCACTGTGCTAATGGTCTCCTCAGAGATCGACACCACCAACCTTGTGGCGAAGGCACTGGTCGCACTCTTCCTGGAACCCATTTGGCCATCAGCCCAAGGGTCCTGGGCCAGAAGAGGCCACAGAGCTCACAGTGGAGCCGCAAATGATGCTAGGGTCCCAACTGCGCAGATTCCTACCTCTCAGTGGGGTCCATGTCTAGGACATTGCCTCTCCCTTTCCAGTTCCTGCTCCTTAGCAGAGAGACACGCTTCTTGCAGCTTCTCCAGTTCCTGTTCACCATTGGGGGACCTCTCCAGTTCCTGATCCTCCTGTTTCTTTTTACCAAGCGGGGCCGCATTGAAGTCGACATGATCACCGCTTCTTGTTCCCGTTCCAAGGTGGTACCATGTCACTGCTGTCTTTGCCACTGCAGTTCCTGTTTCAAGCCAGGTCGATGTGCTTCTCTCCACCACCTTCTTTCCCGATTCAAGGCTGGACAACGTTGGCGTCATTCCAGTTCCTGTTCCATGAAAGATCAATGTGTTTTGCGTCACTGCTACAGTTCCTCTATCCTGTGTGACTCCCTGATTACCCCGTAGCTGCACCTCATTTCTAATTTTAGTTTAGAGGAATTATGGCTCTGAACTCGCAGTAACTACTTCACATCATATTCATCCAATGTGCAATACAGACCTTAGTTCAGTTATAACCAGTGCAATATTAATATACATTTGCAGATTATGTACTTTTCATTCCTGTTATTAATTTCTTCCATCTTCTAGTCTTATCTTTTAACCTCATGCATAACAATGAGTCAACTGCACATTCAATTTCGTTGTTCCTTGTAAAAGTGATAATAACGATTTATCTTATTTAACATATACATGTACATATGATAATGGGCAAAGGACTACCAAGAAAAATTTGAGAGAATCATGTTAGATGTGGCAGCATCTGGTGAGTAGTGATGTGACCATTATTGTCGGGGTGCCGCTGGTACGTGGTTGATTACCGTCATTGCCTAGAGCGCTAAAATAGGTTGAGTTAGAAGAATATGTGATAACTTAAACATTTCCGCTAATATAAATGATGTGCATATTCTATAGAGACATCTACAACCCATGTTGCTCATAAAGGTGTTAGCTTAACTTCTCTTTATAGTCCTTACCTGCCCATGTAAAAGTGCAACCTGAATAAATAGTTATTGAGATTTGATTCCTCTGCCTCATTGAGATATTGACCTGACAGAGAATTATACGTAGGTGTGAATGTGAGCGTGCATGATTGTTTGTCTGTATGCTGACCCTGCGACGGATTGCCAACCTTTCCAGGGTCTACCCCACCTCTCACCCTAAATGGCAGGACCCCAGTGACCCTAACAAGGATAAAGCCATTCAGAAAATGAATTAATGGTTAAAATATATTTGAAATTACTGTTACAGTTTAGTCATTAAATTAAATTTTGTCAATTAAAATTTCTACAGCCATGCTACATACGTATAGTATAATCATTTATAGTACATAAACTATACATTTATAGTTTATCTGTCACCAAAAGCATGTTGACCATGTTTTTATGATACATCACATGCAAATGATGACTCCTATTTCAGTCCAGCTGTCTACACAGCCCACATGTCGACTCATTTCACTTTATTATAAATGTGACGTAAAGCATATTATCAGACCTTTAGTATATTTTCCTGTGTTTACACACATAACTGCAATATTTGTGTATTGGGCTCTGATCAATTGCAAAATGCAGATTCTAAAACACCACCAGCATAGCTTTTTGCAAGACACCTTACCTATCTAAATGCTGAAATATTTATTAAATGTATTTCTACTTGCAAAACTGACTAAATCAACACAACTGTGCTTCAGCCAGAAGCTGTTTTATAAGTAGGTCTTTGCAAAACAATAATGTAGCAACCAGTGCTGTAAAACTGAAATGAAAAACCATTAATAATAGTTTCGAGAGTCAACTAGTAAAACATTACACATCAACACACAGACATGTAAACACAAACAGACAAAAAAGTATTAAGACTCACACACAGACGCACACACAGAGCTCAAGGCACTGCAGCAGATGAGATAACACTAACTTGAAGTGACAACTTCTTTTGGCTATGAGTCACAATAAATGTACTAATATCTGCAGTCTCATTCCTGCTGTCTCTTCCTCTAAACTCCTCCTCTACTTCTCTGCCTGGCTGTGTTTTTCAGAGAATACAGCAATATTTATTGCCCAACTCTCATCTACTGCATCACCTCTCATCTATGCATAAAACACTTAATCACAAAGTAAAAATACATTTACAAAGTTGATTGCACATTAATTAAACATTAAAAACTTAAAATCTCTAATTTATGTGAGTCTCTCTGGCAGCAGTTAGAGCTCAGAATGTTCTTGGGTAAGCCGAACTAGGATTTAAACAGTTAATCATGTTCTTCCTGACAGAAATAATGTGTCATAGTCAGATCCCTCACCTCACCTCGTCTAATGAGGTTCAAGTCTGGACTTCTGGTTGGACCACTTAAAAGCAGTAAGGCATTTGTCCTGAAGCCGCTTCAGTATGCTGTACTGTAGGCTAACCTTCACCGCGGAATCTCACACACTCTGAAGCAGTTTTTCTTCAAGGGCTGTATTTATCATACTTTTAATTCTGATAATTGTTCCTGCCACTATTGAAAAACCCACATATACCACTGTGCTTTACTGTAGGAATGTTATTACCCAGAGGTATGGTCTGGTGTTCACCAGACGTAGAGCTTGGAACTTTACTTTGCATGGCAGACGCTTTTATAAGTTAGTGACTTACAAGAAGCTAGGTGTCTAGCTCAGGGACACACCTGGTAGGGGATGGATTAGGAGTCAGACTGGGTTTTGAACCTGCATCCCAGTCTGAAGCTTAGCCCATCGAGCTACCAGGCTGCTATAACTGAACCAAATATGAAATATATACTTGTCAAATCTGTCAGGTGCCCATATCAACATTTTGCTAGCTGTTATCTCATCTGTCCTGGATAAACTGGTAACAAATAGACTCTCTAAACACTCTTTCGGTGGATATGATGGAGGACAATACATTCAGTATATTCCTTAAATTCAAGTTATAGAGACAACTGTACTGGTAAAATGTCTACTGTGTCCACTGCCTGGCGTAATCAGGCAGTGGACACAGTAGACATTTTACCAATACAGTCATCATTTTCTCCTTCAAAACGAAGCACTAACGAAAACAAGAACTTTTATCAAGAAATTTCAATTGTGTAGCCTGCCTGAAGATTTTTAAAACAAGCGGAAAATATTGTAAATATTGTTTTTGTGCTTCTGATGGAGTTATTTTTTGCCTCCAGACATTTAGAAGAGTCAGTGGGCTATACGTTTTTATTAGCAGGATAAAATCCAGGCTTTATTATCTTTTCAGAATACTTTCCCTCTTTTTCTTTGGTTTGGTGTGGAAGTAAAGTAACACAAAGAGAGAACTTGGAACTGAAAATGCTTCAACTTTGGTAGCTGTCTACTTAATTCAAATTTGTTCATCCAAGTCATCCATTTTTTCATCAGATAAACCTCCATCGTTTTCGTTTCATTTTCTTTCTGTAAAGAATTTCTTAAATGCCTGTTCTATTGGGATGGAAAAACTATTTTTAGGACGCTATAAGTATCATGAAAACCTTGATGTTCTGTGAAGGATGTTTTCTTCCTCAATATCTTAGTTATCCATGTGCTTTGTCCTTTCCTATGTTCATCTTGACCCATGTACCTGTGCCATGTTGTGTTTTGTTGCCATGTCAAAGATAGTAGGTTCCACGTAGACAGATTCCAGTGGGGCCCAGACTGACTGTCTCTCTCTGTCCCTGCACTGTTTCAGGGTCGCATCCTCCCACTTGTATGCAGAACTATAAATGTTTGTTTCACCATATCTATGTTGCTTTTTCACTCTGCAGAGTGCTCCAACACTCTGCAAGACTGTTGGCCTTTCTTTGCAAGGAAATAAACTTATAAAAGACAGATTGGATGATGGGTATTATTTCTCTAATTAATTATGTTTAATTTTTTCCACAACACTAAAAGGAGGAAAATTGCAAGCAACATAATCAGTGGTTACTTAGGCAGTTAACTATCCTGGATCATGTTCTGTTAGCGACTGTATGTAACATGTTATCAATAGCAGAAATTGTTCTCACAATAATCAATTTTAGCTAAGTAAATATTGCAGTTACAGATTTTTGTTGCATGACACAAATGAGTGAGTCTGTACCATCAAATTGATCCACGTCTGTGAATGGATATCAATTAAATCTCAGTAGAGATGTTTTATTGTTGCTGTGGACTTGCTTGTAGCCTTGCAGCAGATGGTATACAGCATAGTTTGTGCTGTTTTTGCTTGTTTGGCTGTCATAGTCCATTGTAACACAGTGCCGAGATGTTGTCAAAATAGAAAATAAACCCATATTTCTATGTTGTACTGTGAACATGAGTATTGTATTGTATTGTATGGAGACAAAAAAGGAGCCTATAGGTGGATGGCTGCTGCAGCAAAATAAAACACACCACTTCAGAAAGAGGTGATGTACGATATTTGACTGGTGGTTTATTTAGACGGACTCCTATGAATTAATTCTAACTCAATTTAGATAGTAATTTCCTTTCATTTTGTTTACATCTGAAAACATAGAAACACAATAATAATTAATATTAATAATGTTAAAATGCTGATATTTACTAGAATATTTTTGCATGGTAATTGATAGCTTGGTAATTTTGGTAAGTTCAGCTGTTGGATAATGGTTTCCAGGAACAGTAAATTAGAATTCAAACTTAGAATTTAATGGCAATTTGAAATATATGTGTAAAGATAGGTAGACACTACATAAATATGATTTTAGTATACCATGCTTTTTGATGATAAGAACCAAGAACTTGATTAGTTTGCTGCTTACTCTTCCTTTTTTCTTTTTATAAACTGATGCATGGATGCATTTTTAGCAGTTGTCATTTCAAAACACCAGAATGAGAGTGAGATCGCATATCATCCGAAAATAAAGTGCCAATTAAAAAATGTCCTTACAAAATAAGATAAATTAACATATTTATTTAAGAGAACACAAGTCTAACAATTATAACACCATATTAAAACAACACAGGTAAGTTATACATTTTTGTTTTCATTGCTTGTATTCGGCCTGGTAGCTCAGTGGCTGCTCACTGCTCCCCCTAAGGGGGATGGGTCAAATGCAGAAGACATATGTCATTGTAAGATGCAGAAATGTATCAATGATAAAATAAAGTGGATTCCTTTTTTTACTATACTATACTACACTGGTCTGTGTGGTTCTGTCACATAGCACGGCAGGACAAATTGACAGAGGAAAGTGCAGAGAGAGTAGGATATAAATAGTGAAGGAAGTAATTGGAGGAGTCTGAAGAGTGGATGGCGTTACATGTATGTATGTTTTTGTCAGCCAACGGGGGAATGTAAACAACAATAAAGATCACATGTGAAAACTCCCTGGGCAGATAGTATGGCTGGAGCCCTTCGGCCACCAACTCAATCTACGGGCTACAGAAGCATTTCTAAATCACAATTGGCCCCACCACTAAAATACAAAAATAGTCCACTTGTAGTAGAAATAAATATAATTCAAATATGTATGGGATTATGTTTACTCTGTAATGTTGAAAGAAACTTCAATAAACGGTGTAAGAGTCTCTGATATCACTGCAGAAATAGGTGCACCAGAGTATTGACTTTGATTTTCTCTAAACTAGACACATTCTGTGTTACGCAATGACTTTGATAGCTCAACTAACACTCTATCATGCAGAAAAAATGATGCATTTTTAACTAATCTTAGCTGTCAAAACGTATTCTGAGAAACCCACAGGAATCTTCACATCATCAATCATCCTTAAAAAAGTTTGGACACTGCAGCTCTTTACATAATGAGGTTTATTGTGTAATAAATCAAATTGTTTAATCTCGTAACACAAAAATGTAGTAACAGCAATTCTGATATGAATCTTTGCTTCATGATGATTTTCCCTGGCATCTTAAAAATCTTTGATTTGCAGGCGCTAACGTTCAAAAACTTATTGCTGTTGCGTGTGTTATAGTTCTAGACTAGTATACCTGTAGTTTAGAATACATGTACATTTCATCTTGCATGTATTATTCAGTAATACTGTGTAGAATTTCAGTTAAATCTTTTGTTATGAAACTTACAGTATACCGTCATCAAGGAAATATCAGATGTTGAAAGAAATAATACTCCTGAAAAGGGGACACAGGCACATACAGCAGATTTTAGGACACTTTAACATCTAAAGCAACAAAATTATTAATTGAAGTCTGGGAAGATGGGACATTTAATTTCTGAATAGGACAGGAAAAGGCCTGGAGTTTGTGAGGGAAGGAAACAGGGAGCATTACAGGTAAAGGTAATGCAGTGGGAGGAAACACACTTGTCCATTGCATTGCCAGTCTACAGATACATCTCAGTATCTTAAAGGAACTAATAAGTCTCAAGAATAACAAAGATAAAACAATAATCTGTATTTATTATAAAGGTCTCAAAAAGTTTATCTCGGCAGTACTTGATTGTAAGGCAAATTTAAAGAGTAAGACTAAAGGGTCAGACATGCTTCTTGCAGAGCATAGCTCCACCGAGTGTGAGTTTACATCAAGAAGGACCTGCAGGTACGATTTCTTTTCCTAAGAAGAAAGATTCTGTTGATATTCAGTGAGATTTAGAATTCAGTGAATGTAGAGGGCAAGAATTTCTGAAATCTATTTGGGAAGCAAGTTCATGTACAGTATGTATATACGTCTACATATTCATGAGTATTACATATGTATTTGGATCCTTTAGACGTGTACACAGGGTAGCTTGTCATGACACGTATCTTGTCTTGCTTTGGTATATACTGACTACAACTAAGTACAACTGTAATGTGCATTCAGATAGACTGGTGACCTGCCCGGGGTGTACCTCTTCACACTTAGTTACTTAAGTCTGGTAGCTCAGGCTGGCATACAGAAGGTCACAGGTTTGAAACCCCATCTGTCCATTCCCTACCAGGTGTGTCCCTGAACCAGACACCCAGCGCTAGCTCCCTGTAAGTCGCTATGGATAAAAGCGTCTGCCAAGCAAAGTAAAGTAATTCAAAACGTCACCTCAGACAAATTCAGTCATCATAACTCCACTTTCAGCCAGAAATTGCATCTGTGAGAAAAAAATGAGGTGAAAATCCAGAAGAAGAACAGAAGGCTTCTGCCACAGCACACCTAGACACCTTTACTTTTTTAGAGGACCTTCTGTCAAATTCATAGCCAGGCACACAGGAGCAGAATTCCACAAACAGAACTTACCAACTGTCAGACATGGAGGTCTTTTAGTGGTAAGTACACTGTGTATGGTGGATGTTTAGAGAAACAATAAGCTGTAACACACTAAAAGGCTTGGCAGAACTGAGTTGAACTGCAGTGCATTATTACATACACACACATCACACAACTATTTGACCAGTTATTAGTATAAAAGTATTGTTTAAAATATAATTCTCAGGCCTTTGAATGTTGGTTTTTATTCATGTGGCGGCTCTGTCGTGTTCAGCCTCTCCATCTCTATAAATTTCAGCTGAGACAAAAATAAAGATAGCTTTTGCCATACAGGTAAGACTTTGTCCTTGGTGCTTTTGTAACCTGAATAAATTTGAAGCCAGATAACTGGCTGTGACATGGTTATGTGAGTGTCCACAACCAGCACATTAGGGAAGAGGGTCTTTTTTGCATGGAATCCTCAGCTGTGCATTTTAAAGGATGCTGATGCGGCGTGGAGAGTCTGCTTTCTGTATATGAGGATGAAATAAAAAAAACATCTAACAAAAAACACCTTTACCTGCTTGAAAATGGCAGTGCAACGGTAGAGCATCCTGCTACACTTGTTTTCCTCTCATATCACCTTCTCGCTTCATCTCTTCTTCATCCCCTCCCTTCTCCTCTCGCCTTTTCATCTCTACCTTTTATCTCCTGCTATCATTACTGTTCTCGCCTGTTTTTCATCATCACGCTGGCTCTTTCTTTTCTTCAGTTCTCTCTCTAAGGAGCCAGATGTTTTCCTTGTATGATTTATTCAAATGCAGAGATTATGGCTGAGAGATTCTGCTGCAGGCAGAATGCACTCTGCTCGCATTCAGATTGTAGCTTATACTTCCTACTGTCATTCCTCATGCAAATGAGTTTTTCTCATTTATATGAACCGGACTTTTCACTGTTTGTCAATTGAATACATTGCATCATTAGTGAGGACGTTCTAATTATTTGCAAGTGGCTGGGTTGCTCTCAGAAAATAAAGAAAAATAAAAGTAACTATTACCAAACTGAAAGAAAGTTCTCCTCTACAAGTGAAAAGATGCTAAGAATGTGTAGAATCATGACTACAACATTTAATTAGAGCAAACTAAATAATCTGTGACAGAATGTGCATATGATTCTATGCACCCCCAATGTGAGTGGCTGATCTAAGCTAGACAACTGACTTTATATATTGCTACACTGGACACATCTTGCTGCTGTTAATGGTCCAAGTTAAATATTTTACACATCTCAAAGATGTCTGAAGGTGTAACAGATGTACACGAAGAATTACAAATGCTTAGCTTTCAGTGCAAGAGTTCTGTAAGTGTTTTAGGTTTTCACTGTAATTGGTTTCTACTATATGTAAGAACTCAAAGCATTAAAGTATAAAAGGAAACCGCAAACCTTCTTATACTTTAGCTTCTAGAATTACAGAAGCTCTTGAGGCTTGACTTTGATTTGTTTTGCCTGCAGAGTCCATCTGACATATTAAAGTAAATTGGACCATTTAAATGAATGGAGTTGATGATAAATGCTTTCAAATGATTTAGTGAAGTTATTACCTGTGTTGTGTCTACATCTGTGTGCAATACGCTCTATGCTGTGGTAGTAGCGTTTTGCTGGCATGGTTTGGGTCCACTTGCCACCTACAAGTCGGTTGTTCTAAATTAGTCTGTGATGAAACATTTATATCCTGACAGGAGGGAACTCTTCCAAGATGACAATAAAAATCTATAGGGCACATTTTTTTAGACTAGAGTTTTTTTGGACTCATATGGTAGACATCACTACAAAGTCTGTACTACCATCATCATAGCACCAAATGACAGAAAATGTCTTGGAAGACTCACTGTGAAGCTGTGATAGAACAATGTGCTATCACAAATGACAAAAAAAAAATGACAAGATTTGCAAGTTTTATTGGCATTTTACAGTTTTTATAGCATAGTACACCGAGGAACAAATGTCCTAGATCCAAAGTGCTACTGCTCTATGCAAGATTACTATGTGAATATAAAATTTTAACAAGCAATGCTGTTTTGGGTTGGGCACCCTGAAGCAAGTAAATCTATCAGGGGAAAAGCAAAACAGAATAGGGCTGCTGCTGTTAATTTAAATCATAGACAAAAGACAAAATTAGCAGCCCAAAAGTTGTTTCATTTTACTAAGAAATACAATAGCTGATACAACAACCTGTTCCAGTTTTACAGCATATATTGTGGCTAGTAACTTCCAAATCTATTATAATATGTCTTATTACTGGCATATTTCCAAAACCACCAAATTTGGTTTGACATTGACTCTGTCTGAGGCTATGCTCCTCAGGTCGTCCTCTGTGAAATGCTTGCTGGGAAACGAGGAGGCAGAAATCCAGTGTCAAGAATAATTGTCTCTTTTGGGGATGACTCCTCCAATCTAAAAATGCATTTTTCAGGATTTTAAGGCTCTAGCACAGTGTAGGAACCCTAGCACCTCTTGGTTTTGTGGCTGATCTTCTGACATCTACAAACCCTACAGAGATGTAGTGAGGAATCAGAATCAGCCAAAATAACAAAAACTGTCACCTTGTCCAACCGAAAAATAAAGCTGCCAACAGGACAGCTAGAGAACATCACAATTGTTGTTCAAATAAAAATGTTTCTTTTTGTGTAGTACTTTGCCAATCTCAGATTACAAAAATATAGCAAGCACAAAGCAAACCCTATAGTTTGCTTGTGATTTGCAGCAATCACAGGTAGCTCTAGTGTATAGTACAGTGTTCCATAACTTTATTTAGGGACACTACACAGCTTATATATATTACATTGTACTGACAAGATTCACATATAATAATGATAATATTAATTACATGTTTTATTGATCCCTGTACTACAGTATATGCACTCCACAAGTTTATGTGACAAATGTTACAAGGTAACTAAAAATATATCAAGCAGAGACAGTCCAAAACTAAGTTTGTGTGGATTCATATACACACATACACTGAAGTCTATATATAATGATATGATGATTATTTTTGAAAATTGTCCTCTGTAAAACAAATGAAACATCCAAGATGTGGGCAAAGTCAAGACTTTCAGGTTTTAGCAAAAATACAGAGTGCACATTACAACTATTTGGAACATTATGAACAAAGAAGAAATTAATTGGCAATCTCAACAAGAGCAAAATGCCTGGTACAAAAATAAATAGGTCTTCACTTACTTCACATCACACAGCTCACACAGTTGGTTTAAATACATTTCAACCTATCTGTTACACATTTTGCCTGCTTCTCCCTGAATAATAATACATTTGTATTTTAATCAGAAATACACATCTTAAAGAACCTTGCTGAAGGCGAAGATCACAGACTGTCGACAAAATGGTTGATTTTTTCAATTCAGTCTGCAGTTTCTTTCTGGAATTAGTGCCTAGACCAATGGCTTTCCCTAAGACTAACCTCTCAACTAACCCTAACCATCCATCTATCTAGTGTAAAAATGATTCTCTGAATGTCCAATTCAGAACAGGAGGAGATCTGAGACAGTGGCACATCTTTCAAAGATATAATTTTGCGCAAGAGGGACAGTGTAATAGTACATGTGAATGTTACAAAGTGTTTACTGAACTGTTGTGAGCAGTGACCTCTAACTCGCTTTCAAGACAATGGGAGGAAATAGGGATGACTTGCACTTCAGTTTTGACTCAAGCTATTATGCTGATAATAGTGAGCTAGACAGTGACTTTATAACTTGATGTTATCAAGTTTTCTTAAGACATGTGGCCAGTTTTAGTATTTACATTCCTACACATAATTCTTATAACGTCTAAATTAACAACTTCTATTATTTTATACTTCTTGTCAGTAGTTTAGTCCAGGGTATATGCAGGTATACAGCATATACCCACTTCTAAATCCCCCTGTTACAGGTATACGCTGCAGTGTAATACAGGGTATACGCAGGTATACGACGCTTTTTAGTCCACACACTGTGACAGTCTACATCTACACTGACACGGTGATACGCATTTATGTGCTGCAGGCACATAATTTCTTTTCTGCCATTAATGTCTGTTTTAAGAGAACTAACAACTGGTTACGGCAAATGGTTACACCATTCAGAGTAGGGCGGAACATTTAGCTAAACCGGGAAAAATATGACCTTCGCCGCTACATTCCTGTCCATAGCTACACACATCATGTAAAAAGTAGAAGGATATGTTAACCATGGTGAGTATTTGCTAATAGAAATATCTGTAAATGTTGTTACTACAGTGTTAATGCAGCATTAAGTAGCAGCTTTTTAAAATTTATTTTCGTTTATATTTTGTTCTAATTTGCTCATGCTGTGGCTAGTGTTAAATTAGCTTCCTTGACGTTCATTAGCATCAAAGCTGTTAGCTGTCCACTAATTCCAGTTGGTTCCAATCATATTTTTGAGTATAGACAGATTAACAGGTATTAGCTTATAAAGTTATATATAGTTTATATAAAGTTATATAAAGATATGTATATAATTTTTGAAAGTTACACATTTTTACCAATCACTAGTCGGTGTCCAAATGGCTGGACAATTAAGCATTTTTAGTTACGTATGCTCTTCTTCTTGAGACATGCTGATTTTAAATTTGAAACTTTGTTAGTGTGTTGGTACCATTTTCATGCCAATAATTGTATGACTGTTTTTGTAGACATCAATAGTGAATTGCCACAGGTATGGACAGCCAAACAGAAAGAGGATGTACAAATCAAGAACCTCTGGTTAGGTTTTAAAAACAGAAAATTAGTGTACATTGTCTGTTGATTAGGCTTAGATTCTATAACCATGTACAAATATGTACAGTGTGTGCGCTTGAATATGTTTGGGTAAGAAATACATACAGATATCAATCTATTTTTTGTTTATGCTTCACATGATGTCTGTGCTGTATCACTGTGTCCATTGTTGGTAAAAAGGATCAAGGGGTATCGGCAGGTGTAGCATCTACTAAAATGCACCAAAAGAGTAATACATTCATTTAAAGAGAGTCCAGGGCAAAAAACAGGGGGATGTATCGGTCTGTTGCCTTGAAACAAAATTGCAATCATCTCTATATATCCCAGACAATTCCTGGAACGCATTGTGAACAATCTTGAAGAACGCTTGTCTTTTGAAGATGAGATCATTAAAGACCTTAGCATCCTTGATCAGAGTAAATGGCCATTACACCCCAGCTTTTGCCATGGTGAAAAACAAATAAAAAGCGATTTAATCTTTGCAAAGACCAAGCACTGAATGGGATGCAGGACAACAGTGAGCCCAAGGACCTAAAACAACTCATTACCTGTCAGCACAGCAGAGTGTGAGAGGAACTTTAGCCTTGTAAACAATATAAACACAGACAAAAGGGCTATCCTATTGGTTTCAAACATATCAAACTTGATGAAAAAAATACAGAGAAATGGCTGAGGAGCAACCGTATTGCTAGTTCTATGCATTCTAGGCAGTGCTGATTAAAAACCCTGTGGAAAGCAAGTGTGTCTGGAGAATACTGTAATGAAAATCTAGACTAGCTGTGGACAGGTTTACAAATCTGCATTGACTATAAATCTTGAGTTCTTATTTGTTATTTGTATATATAAGGATACTTATTTAAATTAATTATGTTGAGGGAAAATATTTAGATATGTGTTCTCTCTTTAGACATTTACTCCCTGAAAACATTTGAGACAAATGAAACTGAATGTTTTGACAAGTAAAGCTTAATTTATTTGGGTGTTACTTTTGTAGTTCTACTTAAATTTACAATATATTTATTAAATTGTAGAAGTAATGGTGAGTTGAACAAGGTGTCAATGGAAGGGCCATGTGGTCAGCTGCTGGCTAGTGAGAGCTTGTGGTCTAGATGTTTGTGTATTACTACGCATTGTAATTTTTCATTATCACATTGTGAATATATCATTATATAATTACAATTTAGTAAAAATAAATGTATTTCTGACTGAAAATAAGTTGGCTTCATATTAAGTGTATCTACAATAATGAAATAGGCTACTAGTAATCTTTATGTGCTGCCACTGACAAATCATTGGTGCCAATGCATGGCATGGCTCCTATCATTTTAATGGAGGCACCTATTTTTCTTCACCTCTAAACGTGTCTCTTTATAGATTTATTTATAAGAAAATGTATGCATTATGTAGCTGAATCACTGTAATCCATGAACCAAAATCAGCATCTCTGGAATGTTGTTGTCATAATGATCTTGAAGTGAATGGAGTTAGGCAGCAGATGTAAATAGTACAGTCCCTTTCGGGGGAACTAAATATGAGACTGTCACTATTAATACCAGGGCACTTTTTTTTTTGCTCTGTAGGCCGCAAAAAACTTTTAGGGCTAAATTTACAGTATACCCACTTCTCCAGACACCAGTAGACAACTTCTTCTTGTACATCTTTGTTCGCACCCAGATTATACTGAAAAAATGGGTGACATTGAGTACAAAAAATCAGAGTTGACCCATTGCTGCTAATTTGATCATACCTTTTGTTTGTGTTATTCAACACCAGTCTCTTATCAGATGAAGCCGACCATATTTTAGGCTTCACAGCCCCCATGTCGCTTCCCACAGGCTTGTTAGAGCACATATGGCACTACAGAAACACTGCTGAGGGCAATATTAGCAATTTTTGCTTTTGATGGGTTTTCCTCCGGGATATAAGGCTTCCATTTAATCTGCTCAGGTATACTTAAGATAAAATTATAGAATATATAGCTGTGGCGTGAAATTAACAATTCATAAAGTCCTTTTTTTGTTGCAAGAAAAAGACTTCCATCAGGTAGACTCAAGTGCATTCAGTTACTGGGTGACTGTTAAATGCTTGACAGGTTGCCTGTAGACTCCTCTCGGCAATCAACTGAGCCAATGAGGGACACTCAGACATAATTGTTAAACAGTTAACAGCAGGTGTGCCAGTGGGTTTAACAACTGGGTGCTTTCCATTTTGGAGGAAACACAAGAGACTATTATAAATCACTGAACCTCTGGGAGGATTTGCACAATGTGACTCATCCTGTGTGCTCAAAGTAGCTCGTTCAGAAAAGTCACTGGAGAGAAGAAGAGAAGGGCTGATAGTTGAGGGCTAGGATTGTTGAAGTTGTATGAGATACAGTAAATTGCACACTTGCGGGTCCAAAATTGCCACAGGACAAATGATTCCTCTGTGTTAGCCCAAGATCCTACATTCTATTGTTGATTACATTATATATCAGATTGGCTTATTTTCTTTAGCTGGATAAAGTGAGTTAGAGAGGTAATTGACAGGATGCCCAGGAGGAGACAGAGGTAAGCACAAGGATTCTGAAAGACCATAAGGGAAATCTCGGAGCAGTACATGATAATACCTACACAGAGCTGTTGGAAAAAAGCTTTATTTATTTAATTATTGACAGAAACATGGTCCTAAAATTCTGAGTTTGAAAATTGTGTAATTATGGTTGATATGGCCAACCAATTGTTTGAAGAATCAGCATTCCAGACCCCTGTGGCAGGTTACTGTCTTTAGCCCAGTTCTACCATATGTTGTCACCCATTTCATTATTCAATGCAAATCATCCGATTGCTAATAAACTCCATGGATTTTCTCCTTGGTCAGTAGTTTACAGCAGAGGTCGCTAACGGGAGCCACAACCAGACTCTGTCCAGAGCCAGTGACAGAATGGAGATGTCTTTAAGTTCATTTTGTTTTAGCGCAGATGACAGCACTTCTCAGCCAATGGCTTATCTTACCTGTCTCTGATTGGCCAGTACTCCTGGTTTCAGGTTTGTTAGGTTTTGGAATGAGGACTAAGATTGGTCCATGTGAGGGAAAGAATCAGCCAATCACAGGCAGAGTAGGGCAGGTCCTCACTGAACAGAGAGGCGAACACGAAGTAAACTGCAGCAGTGACAGGGAAACATATGAAGGAGAGAGAAGATGTCAGACAAAAACATGCCGTCAATGTGAGTCAGTGGAAGGTTCACACTGAAATTGACGTTTTTATTTCGGTAGGAAGCTTGAAACCGCCGCGTCTCATCTGCTCTGAGATCTGCTATCTGTGATTAAAAGTGGGTGTTATGGCCCTTGGTCGTAGTATGACAAGGGGCGTGTTGGTGTTTGTGTGCCTTGGTGGAGCTGCAGGTGGTTTCCCAGCTGACTGGAGAAGCTGGGCCCTCTGCTTTATTAAGCACCAGCAGTCATGGCAACTGGACTTTAAGTTAGATGTTTCGTTCTGCATCCACAGATGTTTTTCAGTCTGAGGGAAGTTAGTTAGGGACCCCAAATCATCCAGCTTGGTTTAACCTCACACCTGACTTGAATAGGCTCATTAAGTGAAACAGAGGCAGGGGAGGGGTTTGGGTAGTAACAACTCCACCTCTGGTGGCTCCTCCTGCCCGGCATGCACCTTATTGCTCTTTTTCTGCTTTGCTATCAGGTCTTTGTTCATTTTATACAAGACATCACTGAGTGCAGCTACATACTTACAAATAAAAGGAAGATTATGAATTGAAAATAAAAAAAATATTTCTAGTTATCATTAAATGGTAAGCATTAGGACCCAGGAGGAAGCTGAGTGAGTTTATCCACAGTCCACAATTGGACCACTAATAGTTTTCAGTTGAGCTAATTATTATTACAAACGTACTTTCCATTGAGCATTTAAAAACCATAAAACTTTAAAATTGCATGAGCCAACACAACCTACCATTGGAACACAGGACTCATGTGTGCTGATAATGGGCATCTGTATGTCTGTGTAGATTTCCATTAAACTAACAGCTGCTTACAGCTACAGTAGACATTTACAACAACGTCTACATGGTATTGTGATGGAAAATTATTATTTAGACACTATAAGTATGATGAAAACCTTGATGTTCTGTGAAGGATGTTTTC